>CM055123.1:237585447-238154047 GCA_029206835.1 Rana muscosa | reverse complement strand
ACCCCATGACCCCTGTGACTCCAGTACACCCGAGTATCCTGTGTCTCCCCATGACCCCTGTGACTCCAGTACACCCTGAGTATCCTGTGTCTCCCCATGACCCTGTGACTCCAGTACACCCTGAGTATCCTGTGTCTCCCCATGACCCCTGTGACTCCAGTACACCCTGAGTATCCTGTGTCTCCCCATGACCCTTGTGACTCCAGTACACCCTGAGTATCCTGTGTCTCCCCATGACCCCTGTGACTCCAGTACACCCTGAGTATCCTGTGTCTCCCCATGACCCCTGTGACTCCAGTACACCCTGAGTAATCCTGTGTCTCCCCATGACCCCTGTGACTCCAGTACACCCTGAGTATCCTGTGTCTCCCCATGACCCCTGTGACTCCAGTACACCCTGAGTATCCTGTGTCTCCCCATGACCCCTGTGACTCCAGTACACCCTGAGTATCCTGTGTCTCCCCATGACCCTTGTGACACCAGTACACCCTGAGTATCCTGTGTCTCCCCATGACCCTTGTGACTCCAGTACACCCTGAGTATCCTGTGTCTCCCCATGATCCCTGTGACTCCAGTACACCCTGAGTATCCTGTGTCTCCCCATGACCCCTGTGACTCCAGTACACCCTGAGTATCCTGTGTCTCCCCATGACCCCTGTGACTCCAGTACACCCTGAGTATCCTGTGTCTCCCCATGACCCCTGTGACTCCAGTACACCCTGAGTATCCTGTGTCTCCCCATGACCCCTGTGACTCCAGTACACCCTGAGTATCCTGTGTCTCCCCATGACCCTTGTGACACCAGTACACCCTGAGTATCCTGTGTCTCCCCATGACCCTTGTGACTCCAGTACACCCTGAGTATCCTGTGTCTCCCCATGACCCCTGTGACTCCAGTACACCCTGAGTATCCTGTGTCTCCCCATGACCCCTGTGACTCCAGTACACCCTGAGTATCCTGTGTCTCCCCATGACCCCTGTGACTCCAGTACACCCCTGGAGTATCCTGTGTCTCCCCATGACCCCTGTGACTCCAGTACACCCTGAGTATCCTGTGTCTCCCCATGACCCTGTGACTCCAGTACACCCTGAGTATCCTGTGTCCTCCCCATGACCCCTGTGACTCCAGTACACCCTGAGTATCCTGTGTCTCCCCATGACCCCTTGTGACTCCAGTACACCCTGAGTAATCCTGTGTCTCCCCATGACCCCTGTGACTCCAGTACACCCTGAGTATCCTGTGTCTCCCCATGACCCCTGTGACTCCAGTACACCCTGAGTATCCTGTGTCTCCCCAATGACCCCTGTGACACCAGTACACCCTGAGTATCCTGTGTCTCCCCATGACCCTTGTGACTCCAGTACACCCTGAGTATCCTGTGTCTCCCCATGACCCCTGTGACTCCAGTACACCCTGAGTATCCTGTGTCTCCCCAAGACCCCTGTGACTCCAGTACACCCTGAGTATCCTGTGTCTCCCCATGACCCCTGTGACTCCAGTACACCCTGAGTATCCTGTGTCTCCCCATGACCCTGTGACTCCAGTACACCCTGAGTATCCTGTGTCTCCCCATGACCCTTGTGACTCCAGTACACCCTGAGTATCCTGTGTCTCCCCATGACCCCTGTGACTCCAGTACACCCTGAGTATCCTGTGTCTCCCCATTACCCATGTGACTCCAGTACACCCTGAGTATCCTGTGTCTCCCCATGACCCCTGTGACTCCAGAGCACCCTGAGTATCCTTTGTCTCCCCATGACCCCTGTGACTCCAGTACACCCTGAGTATCCTGTGTCTCCCCATGACCCCTGTGACTCCAGAGCACCCTGAGTATCCTGTGTCTCCCCATGACCCCTGTGACTCCAGTACACCCTGAGTAAGCCTGTGTCTCCCCATGACCCCTGTGACTCCAGTACACCCTGACCCTGATATCCTGTGTCTCCCCATGACCCCTGTGACTCCAGTACACCCTGAGTATCCTGTGTCTCCCCATGACCCCTGTGATTCCAGTACACCCTGAGTATCCTGTGTCTCCCCATGACCCCTGTGACTCCAGTACACCCTGAGTATCCTGTGTCTCCCCATGACCCCTGTGACTCCAGTACACCCTGAGTATCCTGTGTCTCCCCATGACCCCTGTGACTCCAGTACACCCTGAGTATCCTGTGTCTCCCCATGACCCCTGTGACTCCAGTACACCCTGAGTATCCTGTGTCTCCCCATGACCCCTGTGACTCCAGTACACCCTGACCCCTGAGTATCCTGTGTCTCCCCATGACCCCTGTGACTCCAGTACACCCTGAGTATCCTGTGTCTCCCCATGACCCCTGTGACTCCAGTACACCCTGAGTATCCTGTGTCTCCCCATGACCCCTGTGACTCCAGTACACCCTGAGTATCCTGTGTCTCCCCATGACCCCTGTGACTCCAGTACACCCTGAGTATCCTGTGTCTCCCCATGACCCCTGTGACTCCAGTACACCCTGAGTATCCTGTGTCTCCCCATGACCCCTGTGACTCCAGTACACCCTGAGTATCCTGTGTCTCCCCATGACCCTGTGACTCCAGTACACCCTGAGTATCCTGTGTCTCCCCATGACCCCTGTGACTCCAGTACACCCTGAGTATCCTGTGTCTCCCCATGACCCCTGTGACTCCAGTACACCCTGAGTATCCTGTGTCTCCCCATGACCCTTGTGACTCCAGTACACCCTGAGTATCCTGTGTCTCCCCATGACCCTTGTGACTCCAGTACACCCTGAGTATCCTGTGTCTCCCCATGACCCCTGTGACTCCAGTACACCCTGAGTATCCTGTGTCTCCCCATGACCCCTGTGACTCCAGTACACCCTGAGTATCCTGTGTCTCCCCATGACCCCTGTGACTCCAGTACACCCTGAGTATCCTGTGTCTCCCCATGACCCCTGTGACTCCAGTACACCCTGAGTATCCTGTGTCTCCCCATGACCCTTGTGACTCCAGTACACCCTGAGTATCCTGTGTCTCCCCATGACCCCTGTGACTCCAGTACACCCTGAGTATCCTGTGTCTCCCCATGACCTATGTGACTCCAGTACACCCTGAGTATCCTGTGTCTCCCCATGACCCCTGTGACTCCAGAGTACCCTGAGTATGCTTTGTCTCCCCATGACCCCTGTGACTCCAGTACACCCTGAGTATCCTGTGTCTCCCCATGACCCCTGTGACTCCAGAGCACCCTGAGTATCCTGTGTCTCCCCATGACCCCTGTGACTCCAGTACACCCCGAGTATCCTGTGTCTCCCCATGACCCCTGTGACTCCAGAGCACCCTGAGTATCCTGTGTCTCCCCATGACCCATGTGACTCCAGTACACCCTGAGTATCCTGTGTCTCCCCATGACCCCTGTGACTCCAGTACACCCTGAGTATCCTGTGTCTCCCCATGACCCCTGTGACTTCAGTACACCATGTGACTCCAGAGCACCCTGAGTATCCTGTGTCTCCCCATGACCCCTGTGACTCCAGAGCACCCTGAGTATCCTGTGTCTCTCCATGAACCCTGTGACTCCAGAGCACCCTGAGTATCCTGTGTCTCTCCATGACCCATGTGACTCCAGTACACCCTGAGTATCCTGTGTCTCCCCATGACCCCTGTGACTCCAGTACACCCTGAGTATCCTGTGTCTCCCCATGACCCCTTTGACTCCAGAGCACCCTAAGTATCTTGTGTCTCCCCATGACCCCTGTGACTCCAGTACACCCTGAGTATCCTGTGTCTCCCCATGACCTCTGTGACTCCAGAGCACCCTGAGTATCCTGTGTCTCCCCATGACCCATGTGACTCCAGTACACCCTGAGTATCCTGTGTCTCCCCATGACCCCTGTGACTCCAGTACACCCTGAGTATCCTGTGTCTTCCCAAGATCCCTGTGACTCCAGAGCACCCTGAGTATCCTGTGTCTCCCCATGACCCTTGTGACTCCAGTACACCCTGAGTATCCTGTGTCTCCCCATGACCCCTGTGACTCCAGTACACCCTGAGTATCCTGTGTCTCCCCATGACCCCTGTGACTCCAGTACACCCTGAGTATCCTGTGTCTCCCCATGACCCTTGTGACTCCAGTACACCCTGAGTATCCTGTGTCTCCCCATGACCCTTGTGACTCCAGTACACCCTGAGTATCCTGTGTCTCCCCATGACCCCTGTGACTCCAGAGCACCCTGAGTATCCTGTGTCTCCCCATGACCCCTGTGACTCCAGTACACCCTGAGTATCCTGTGTCTCCCCATGACCCCTGTGACTCCAGAGCACCCTGAGTATCCTGTGTCTCCCCATGACCCCTGTGACTCCAGTACACCCTGAGTATCCTGTGTCTCCCCATGACCCTTGTGACTCCAGTACACCCTGAGTATCCTGTGTCTCCCCATGACCCCTGTGACTCCAGTACACCCTGAGTATCCTGTGTCTCCCCATGACCCCTGTGACTCCAGAGCACCCTAAGTATCCTGTGTCTCCCCTTGACCCCTGTGACTCCAGTACACCCTGAGTATCCTGTGTCTCCCCATGACCCCTGTGACTCCAGAGCACCCTGAGTATCCTGTGTCTCCCCATGACCCATGTGATTCCAGTACACCCTGAGTATCCTGTGTCTCCCCATGACCCCTGTGACTCCAGTACACCCTGAGTATCCTGTGTCTCCCCATGACCCCTGTGACTCCAGTACACCCTGAGTATCCTGTGTCTCCCCATGACCCCTGTGACTCCAGAGCACCCTGAGTATCCTGTGTCTCCCCATGACCCATGTGATTCCAGTACACCCTGAGTATCCTGTGTCTCCCCATGACCCCTGTGACTCCAGAGCACCCTGAGTATCCTGTGTCTCCCCATGACCCTTGTGACTCCAGTACACCCTGAGTATCCTGTGTCTCCCCATGACCCCTGTGACTCCAGTACACCCTGAGTATCCTGTGTCTCCCCATGACCCCTGTGACTCCAGTACACCCTGAGTATCCTGTGTCTCCCCATGACCCTTGTGACTCCAGTACACCCTGAGTATCCTGTGTCTCCCCATGACCCTTGTGACTCCAGTACACCCTGAGTATCCTGTGTCTCCCCATGACCCCTGTGACTCCAGAGCACCCTGAGTATCCTGTGTCTCCCCATGACCCCTGTGACTCCAGTACATCCTGAGTATCCTGTGTCTCCCCATGACCCCTGTGACTCCAGAGCACCCTGAGTATCCTGTGTCTCCCCATGACCCCTGTGACTCCAGTACACCCTGAGTATCCTGTGTCTCCCCATGACCCCTGTGACTCCAGTACACCCTGAGTATCCTGTGTCTCCCCATGACCCCTGTGACTCCAGTACACCCTGAGTATCCTGTGTCTCCCCATGACCCCTGTGACTCCAGAGCACCCTAAGTATCCTGTGTCTCCCCTTGACCCCTGTGACTCCAGTACACCCTGAGTATCCTGTGTCTCCCCATGACCCCTGTGACTCCAGAGCACCCTGAGTATCCTGTGTCTCCCCATGACCCATGTGATTCCAGTACACCCTGAGTATCCTGTGTCTCCCCATGACCCCTGTGACTCCAGTACACCCTGAGTATCCTGTGTCTCCCCATGACCCCTGTGACTCCAGTACACCATGTGACTCCAGAGCACCCTGAGTATCCTGTGTCTCCCCATGACCCCTGTGACTCCAGAGCACCCTGAGTATCCTGTGTCTCTCCATGACCCCTGTGACTCCAGTACACCCTGAGTATCCTGTGTCTCCCCATGACCCCTGTGACTCCAGTACACCCTGAGTATCCTGTGTCTCCCCATGACCCTTGTGACTCCAGTACACCCTGAGTATCCTGTGTCTCCCCATGACCCCTGTGACTCCAGTACACCCTGAGTATCCTGTGTCTCCCCATGACCCCTGTGACTCCAGTACACCCTGAGTATCCTGTGTCTCCCCATGACCCTTGTGACTCCAGTACACCCTGAGTATCCTGTGTCTCCCCATGACCCTTGTGACTCCAGTACACCCTGAGTATCCTGTGTCTCCCCATGACCCCTGTGACTCCAGAGCACCCTGAGTATCCTGTGTCTCCCCATGACCCCTGTGACTCCAGTACACCCTGAGTATCCTGTGTCTCCCCATGACCCCTGTGACTCCAGAGCACCCTAAATATCCTGTGTCTCCGCATGACCCCTGTGACTCCAGTACACCCTGAGTATCCTGTGTCTCCCCATGACCCCTGTGACTCCAGTACACCCTGAGTATCCTGTGTCTCCCCATGACCCCTGTGACTCCAGTACACCCTGAGTATCCTGTGTCTCCCCATGACCCCTGTGACTCCAGAGCACCCTAAGTATCCTGTGTCTCCCCATGACCCCTGTGACTCCAGTACACCCTGAGTATCCTGTGTCTCCCCATGACCCCTGTGACTCCAGAGCACCCTGAGTATCCTGTGTCTCCCCATGACTCATGTGACTCCAGTACACCCTGAGAATCCTGTGTCTCCCCATGACCCCTGTGACTCCAGTACACCCTGAGTATCCTGTGTCTCCCCATGACCCCTGTGACTTCAGTACACCATGTGACTCCAGAGCACCCTGAGTATCCTGTGTCTCCCCATGACCCCTGTGACTCCAGAGCACCCTGAGTATCCTGTGTCTCTCCATGACCCCTGTGACTCCAGAGCACCCTGAGTATCCTGTGTCTCTCCATGACCCCTGTGACTCCAGAGCACTCTGATTATCCTGTGTCTCCCCATGACCCCTGTGACTCCAGTACACCCTAAGTATCCTGTGTCTCCCTATGACCCCTGTGACTCCAGTACACCCTGAGTATCCTGTGTCTCCCCATGACCCCTGTGACTCCAGAGCACCCTAAGTATCCTGTGTCTCCCCATGACCCCTGTGACTCCAGTACACCCTGAGTATCCTGTGTCTCCCCATGACCTCTGTGACTCCAGAGCACCCTGAGTATCCTGTGTCTCCCCATGACCCATGTGACTCCAGTACACCCTGAGTATCCTGTGTCTCCCCATGACCCCTGTGACTCCAGTACACCCTGAGTATCCTGTGTCTTCCCAAGATCCCTGTGACTCCAGAGCACCCTGAGTATCCTGTGTCTCCCCATGACCCTTGTGACTCCAGTACACCCTGAGTATCCTGTGTCTCCCCATGACCCCTGTGACTCCAGTACACCCTGAGTATCCTGTGTCTCCCCATGACCCCTGTGACTCCAGTACACCCTGTGTATCCTGTGTCTCCCCATGACCCTTGTGACTCCAGTACACCCTGAGTATCCTGTGTCTCCCCATGACCCTTGTGACTCCAGTACACCCTGAGTATCCTGTGTCTCCCCATGACCCCTGTGACTCCAGAGCACCCTGAGTATCCTGTGTCTCCCTATGACCCCTGTGACTCCAGTACACCCTGAGTATCCTGTGTCTCCCCATGACCCCTGTGACTCCAGAGCACCCTGAGTATCCTGTGTCTTCCCAAGATCCCTGTGACTCCAGAGCACCCTGAGTATCCTGTGTCTCCCCCATGACCCCGTGACTCCAGAGCACCCTGAGTATCCTGTGTCTTCCCAAGATCCCTGTGACTCCAGAGCACCCTGAGTATCCCGTGTCTCCCTATGACCCCTGTGACTCCAGAGCACCCTGAGTATCCTGTGTCTCCCCAATACCCCTGTGACTCCAGTACACCCTGAGTATCCCATAACTCCCCATGACCCCTGTGACTCCAGTACACCCTGAGTATACCGTGTCTCCCCATGACCCCTGTGACTCCAGAGCACCCTGAGTATCCCGTGTCTCCCCATGACCCCTGTGACTCCAGAGCACCCTGAGTATTCTGTGTCTCCCCATGACCCCTGTGACTCCAGAGCACCCTGAGTATCCTGTGTCTCCCCATGACCCCTGTGACTCCAGTCCAGAGCACCCTGAGTATCCTGTGTCTCCCCATGACCCCTGTGACTCCAGTACACCCTGAGTATCCTGTGTCTCCCCATGACCCCTGTGATTCCAGTACACCCTGAGTATCCTGTGTCTCCCCATGACCCATGTGACTCCAGTACACCCTGAGTATCCTGTGTCTCCCCATGACCCCTGTGACTCCAGAGCACCCTGAGTATCCTGTGTCTTCCCAAGATCCCTGTGACTCCAGAGCACCCTGAGTATCCTGTGTCTCCCCCATGACCCCTGTGACTACAGAGCACCCTGAGTATCCTGTGTCTTCCCAAGATCCCTGTGACTCCAGAGCACCCTGAGTATCCCGTGTCTCCCTATGACCCCTGTGACTCCAGAGCACCCTGAGTATCCTGTGTCTCCCCATGACCCCTGTGACTCCAGTACACCCTGAGTATCCCATGTCTCCCCATGACCCCTGTGACTCCAGTACACCCTGAGTATCCTGTGTCTCCCCATGACCCATGTGACTCCAGTACACCCTGAGTATCCTGTGTCTCCCCATGACCCCTGTGACTCCAGTACACCCTGAGTATCCTGTGTCTCCCCATGACCCCTGTGACTCCAGTACACCATGTGACTCCAGAGCACCCTGAGTATCCTGTGTCTCCCCATGACCCCTGTGACTCCAGAGCACCCTGAGTATCCTGTGTCTCCCCATGACCCCTGTGATTCCAGTACACCCTGAGTATCCTGTGTCTCCCCATGACCCATGTGACTCCAGTACACCCTGAGTATCCTGTGTCTCCCCATGACCCATGTGGCTCCAGTACACACTGAGTATCCTGTGTCTCCCCATGACCCCCGTGACTCCAGAGCACCCTGAGTATCCTGTGTCTTCCCAAGATCCCTGTGACTCCAGAGCACCCTGAGAATCCTGTGTCTCCCCCATGACCCCTGTGACTCCAGAGCACATTGAGTATCCTGTGTCTTCCCAAGATCCCTGTGACTCCAGAGCACCCTGAGTATCCCGTGTCTCCCTATGACCCCTGTGACTCCAGAGCACCCTGAGTATCCTGTGTCTCCCCATGACCCCTGTGACTCCAGTACACCCTGGGTATCCCATGCCTCCCCATAACCCCTGTGACTCCAGTACACCCTGAGTATCCCGTGTCTCCCCATGACCCCTGTGACTCCAGAGCACCCTGAGTATCCTGTGTCTCCCCATGACCCCTGTGACTCCAGAGCACCCTGAGTATCCTGTGTCTCCCCATGACCCCTGTGACTCCAGAGCACCCTGAGTATCCTGTGTCTCCCCATGACCCCTGTGACTCCAGTACACCCTGAGTATCCTGTGTCTCCCCATGACCCCTGTGATTCCAGTACACCCTGAGTATCCTGTGTCTCCCCATGACCCCTGTGACTCCAGAGCACCCTAAGTATCCTGTGTCTTCCCAAGATCCCTGTGACTCCAGAGCACCCTGAGTATCCCGTGTCTCCCTATGACCCCTGTGACTCCAGAGCACCCTGAGTATCCTGTGTCTCCCCATGACCCCTGTGATTCCAGTACACCCTGAGTATCCCATGTCTCCCCATGACCCCTGTGACTCCAGTACACCCTGAGTATCCCGTGTCTCCCCATGACCCCTGTGACTCCAGAGCACCCTGAGTATCCTGTGTCTCCCCATGACCCCTGTGACTCCAGTACACCCTGAGTATCCTGTGTCTCCCCATGACCCCTGTGACTCCAGAGCATCCTGAGTATCCTGTGTCTCCACATGACCCCTGTGACTCCAGTACACCATGTGACTCCAGAGCACCCTGAGTATCCTGTGTCTCCCCATGACCCCTGTGACTCCAGAGCACCCTGAGTATCCTGTGTCTCCCCATGACCCCTGTGACTCCAGTACACCCTGAGTATCCTGTGTCTCCCCATGACCCCTGTGACTCCAGAGCACCCTGAGTATCCTGTGTCTCCCCATGACCCCTGTGACTCCAGTACACCCTGAGTATCCTGTGTCTCCCCATGACCCCTGTGATTCCAGTACACCCTGAGTATCCTGTGTCTCCCCATGACCCCTGTGACTCCAATACACCCTGAGTATCCTGTGTCTCCCCATGACCCCGTGACTCCAGAGCACCCTAAGTATCCTGTGTCTTCCCAAGATCCCTGTGACTCCAGAGCACCCTGAGTATCCCGTGTCTCCCTATGACCCCTGTGACTCCAGAGCACCCTGAGTATCCTGTGTCTCCCCATGACCCCTGTGATTCCAGTACACCCTGAGTATCCCATGTCTCCCCATGACCCCTGTGACTCCAGTACACCCTGAGTATCCCGTGTCTCCCCATGACCCCTGTGACTCCAGAGCACCCTGAGTATCCTGTGTCTCCCCATGACCCATGTGACTCCAGTACACCCTGAGTATCCTGTGTCTCCCCATGACCCCTGTGACTCCAGTACACCCTGAGTAGTGATGAGCCGAACACCCCCGGGTTCGGTTCGCACCAGAACCCGCAAACGGACCGAAAGTTCGTACGAACATTAGAACCCTATTAAATACAATGGATGCGAACGTTCGAATTCTAAAGTGCTAATTATAACGACTATTATGCATCTTATTGTCCTAAAAAGGGTTTGGGAACCCGGGTTCTGCACCAGGGGACATGTATCAATGCAAAAAGAAGTTTTAAAAACGGTCGTTTTTCGGGAGCAGTCATTTTAATGATGCATAAAGTGAAAAAAGTCAAATATTCCTTTAAATATCGTACCTGGGGGGTGTCTAAAGTATGCCTGTGAAGTGCCACGTGTTTCCCGTGTTTAGAACTGTCCCTGCACAAAATGACACTTCTAAAGGAAAAAAAAGCCATTTAAAACTGCTTGCGGCTTTAATGTAATGTCTGGTCCCGGTAATATGGATGAAAATCTTTAAGAAAAATGGCATAGCTACCCCATGACCCCCCCCCCCCCCCCTACCCCAGCCCATTACCAGCCCCTTTGGGTCTTGTATGGATATTAAGGGGAACACCGCACACAAAATAAAAAAGGCCCTATATACTCTGAACAGCCGTATACAGGCGGTGCATACAAGACAGGGACTGTAGGTTTGTTCTTATGTAGAATGTGTTTGTAATTTTGAACAGGTACATTGTTTAAGTGTAGCTCCAGCCCAAAAATCTATTTTTAAACTTTTTGGAAAACATAGGTAAGGGTTATCACCCCTGTAACATTTGTTTTGCTGTCTGTGCCCCTGTTCAGAACATTTCACCTCACTTTCCGTCCCAATGACAACTGTTTTTGAAATGTGGTGTTTTTCTTGAAACAAGGATTGGTGATAAAGCATCAGTACAGAGGAGACACCTTTCTCCCATATTAATTCTTACAGGAGAGAATTTTCCTTCCTAGGGGTAGATTTCCTCTCACTTCCTGTTGTCTTCTTGCGTTTGCAAGTAGGAGTCGTTTGTAAGTTGGATGTTTGAAAGTAGGGACCTGCCGTATATACTCTGCAGAAATAGGCCCCTTAGTTGTTGGTGTTGGCACAACACTGTAAGCACTCACAGTTACTCTTGGTTGGTGCTGGAACGCCCTGCTGTCAACTATTATATCAGGAATTGTAATTACATATAATTGTTGAACAGTGGTAGTAAAAATTGGGCCTTTGATGGTGGTGCTGGTGCCACAACACTGTAAGCCCTGACAGTTACTCTTGGTGGGTGCAGCAATGGGCCCTGCTGTGAATTATTAGATCAAGAATTGTAATTGCATGCCCCTGTTGAACAGGGGCTGAAAAATTGGGCCTTTCGTGGTGGTGGTGGTGGTGGTGGTGTTGCCACAACACTGTAAGCCCTCAGAGTTACTCTTGGTGGGTGCAGGAATGGGCCCTGCTGTGAATTATTAGATCAAGAATTGTAATTACATGCCCCTTTTGAACAGGGGCTGAAAAATTGGGCCTTTCGTGGTGGTGGTGGTGGTGGCGTTGCCACAACACTGTAAGCCCTCAGAGTTACTCTTGGTGGGTGCAGCAATGGGCCCTGCTGTGAATTATTAGATCAAGAATTGTAATTACATGCCCCTGTTGAACAGGGGCTGAAAAATTGGGCCTTAGGCACTGGTGGCACAACACTGCAACCCCTCACAGATACTGTACTTGGAGCACAGCAATGAGCCCTGTTGCAAAGTATTGCTTCAAAAATTGTAATGACACGCCCCTGTTAAACAGGGGCTGAAAAATTGGGCCTTAGGCACTGGTGGCACAACACTCCAACCCCTCACAGATACTGTACTTGGAGCACAGCAATGAGCCCTGTTGCAAAGTATTGCTTCAAAAATTGTAATTACACACCCCTGTTAAACAGGGGCTGAAAAATTGGGCCTTAGCCACTGGTGGCGGCACCCATAAACAAAAATGATCTTCTAAGCTATCATCATCAATCGTATCATTGAGGACTCGGAGGAGGAGGATAGCCAGTCAACATAACAGCACAGGCACTCAGCATCAGCATCAGTCTTGAAGGGATGTGACATGTTAAAATCAATTAGTCTGTTATATCAGCATCAGGTGTGTGGTAGCTGGTGGTGATCCAAGACTTGTTCATCTTGATGAAAGTCAGTCGATCAACCGAGTCGGTGGACAGGCGCACCCTGTGATCCGTGACAAATCCTCCAGCAGCACTGAATGTGCGTTCCGAAAGAACGCTGGATGCAGGACAGGCCAGTAGCTCAATTGCATACTGTGCAAGCTCTGGCCAGTGATCCATCCTCAAGACCCAGTAAGCCAGAGGATTTTCGGTGGGGAAGGTGTCCAAGTCTGACCTTGCCCCTAGATATTCCTGCACCATGTTTATCAGACGCTGGCGATGGTTGCTGGAACCGATCATACTTTGGGGCTGCGGACTAAAGAATTGTCTGAACGCATCGGTCAGACGGCCACCTTCCCCACCGCTCCTTCTTTGACTGGCCGAAGCCTCAGCAACTCGTTGTCCAGGACCAGGAGTTTGTAACCTCCCAGTCTCTGGGAACGCGTTGCACAGACCTTTCTGCAAGGCCTCCCGGAGTTGTCTCATCCTCTGCTCCCTCTGCGACGGTAACATATGGTCCGCAACCTTACCCTTGTACCGTGGATCAAGGAGAGTGGCCAGCCAGTAATGGTCCCTCTCCTTGATCCGAAGAATACGAGGATTCTTCCGCAGACTTTGCAGGATCAGGGAGGCCATGCAGCGTAGGTTAGCTGAGGCATTCGGTCCGGAGTCCTCTGGGTCACTAAGGACGACATGATCCGCAGCCACCTCCTCCCAGCCACGTACAAGTCCACTGGTTTCTTGGGACTGTAAATCATCCCTAAAAGACTGCTGCTGATGATGCTGAGTGCCAGCCTCCACCTCCATGCTGACACAATCCTCCTCCTCCTCCTCCTCCTCCTCTTCCTGTGCGATGGGTGGGACAGAAGGAACACTGTCTGGGTAAAGGGGGCCTTGAGAGGCAAGGAAGTCCTCCTCTTCCTGCCTCTGTTCTGCCTCAAGTGCCCTGTCCATTATTCCATGCAGCGTGTGCTCCAACAGGTGGACAAGAGGTACAGTGTCACTGATGCATGCACTGTCACTGCTCACCATCCTCGTGGCCTCCTCAAATGGTGCCAGGACAGTGCATGCATCCCTGATCATGCCCCACTGGCGTGGAGAAAAAAAACCAAGCTCCCCTGACCCTGTCCTGGTGCCGTAGTCGCACAGGTACTCATTGATGGCCCTCTGCTGCGTGTGCAGCCGCTGCAGCATGGCCAACGTTGAGTTCCACCTGGTGGGCATGTCACATATAAGGCGGTTCTTGGGCAGGTTCAACTCCTTTTGCAGCTCAGCCAGGCGACCACTGGCATTATAAGATCTGCGGAAATGCACACAGACTTTCCTGGCCTGCCTCAGGACATCCTGTAAGCCCGGGTACCTGCCCAAGAACCGCTGCACCACCAGGTTAAGGACGTGAGCCACACAGGGCACATGGGTCAGTTGTCCCTGTCGGAGGGCGGAGAGGAGGTTGGTGCCATTGTCGCAAACCACCATTCCTGGCTTAAGCTGGCGTGGCGTCAACCACCTCTCGGCCTGGCCCTGCAGAGCAGACAGGACCTCTGCCCCAGTGTGGCTTCTGTCCCCCAAACACACCAGCGCAAGCACGGCATGGCATCTTTTTGCCTGCGTACTTGCGTAGCCCCTTGAACGGCTACGGAGCACCGCTGGTTCAGAGGACAAAGCACAGGAAGAGGCCATGGAGGAAGAAGAAGAGGAGGGGGTGGAGGAGAGAGGTGTGTCACAACCAGTAGTAGCATTTTGGAGGCGTGGCGGTGGAACAACCTCCAACACTACTGCACCTTGTCCTGCATCCTTCCCAGCTGCCAAAAGAGTGACCCAATGGGCCGTGAAAGAAAGGTAACGTCCCTGTCCATGCCTGCTGGACCATGAGTCAGCGGTAATATGCACCTTACCGCTGACCGCCCTGTCCAGCGAGGCCAAGACATTGCCTTCCACATGCCGGTAGAGAGCCGGAATAGCCTTCCGTGAGAAAAAGTGGCGTTTGGGAACCTGCCACTGAGGAACCGCACATTGCACAAACTCACGGAAGGGGGCCGAGTCTACCAACTGAAAAGGCAGCAGTTGAAGCGCTAGCAATTTAGCCAAGCTAGCATTCAACCGCTGGGCATGTGGATGGCTGGGAGTGAACTTCTTTCGACGGTCCAGCAGCTGGGGCAGGGAAATTTGCCTGCTAGAATCGGACGTCGGTGTACTGCTAGCAGAGTGGCCGCAAGTACTTGGCTGTGACACACCTAATTCTACACCTTCATTCCTCTCAGTGCATGTTTCAGAGAGGACTGAAGTTATAGTGGGGTTGGAGATCCCAGCTGATGCGGTGCAAGGAGAGGTCCGCTTTGTTCTTTGGTGTGGGTCTTTGAGGTAGGCTTGCCAACGAGCTGCATGGCAGGTCAACATATGTCTGGTCAGGCATGTGGTACCTACCCAAGCGGCTGATGTTTTGGCCACGCGATATACGCTTGAGACATATGTTGCAAACAGCAGCTGTGCGATCTGATGCACTAGCCTCAAAAAAAGCCCACACCAAAGAACTTTTTGAATGACGGGCAGAGGCAGCGCCCTGCACAGGCGGAGCTCTGCGGTGTGATTCCGTCGGTGTACTGCCCTTACGCTGGCCACCAAAGGGCATCCTGCCTCATTGGAGATGTGCCTCCTCCTCATCCTCCTCCTCCTCCTCTCTCCTATTAGGCACCCACGTGGAGTCAGTGACCTCATCATCCCCTCCCTCCTCATCACTGGAGCCAATCTGGCAGTATGCTGCAGCTGCTGGAACATGACTGCCAGATTGGTGTCCTTCTTGAGCATCCCCTCTGTCTGCTCTCACGCTACTGCCTTCCTCTAGCTGGGTTTCATCATCAGACCCTTCGAAACGCTGGGCATCCTCCTGGAGCATGTACCCAACACTGTGCTCAAACAGTTCGGGGTCTCCTCAGGAGGAGGACATGGTGGGTCTAGGGAAGGAGTGACTGATGATGAGTCTGACATTGATACCAGGGAAGAGGACGCTTTGGCAGCTGCTTTGCCAGTACCCTGAGCCTGGGTGAGAGAGGATGAGGAGGAGGAGGAGGGCTTGGTCATCCACTCTACCAAGTCTTCGGCATGATGTGGCTCAACATGTCCAGCTGCCGAAAAGAAGGACAAGCGTGTCCCATGGCCATGTGCTGATGACAATGCACCGCGTCCACGACCAGCACTGTTGCCCCCAGACACAGAGCCTGCTTGCCCTCTTTTATTGCCTCCTGACTGTCTGCCTCTCCTTGTTTGCCTTCCAGACATTCTAATGGATGGCCTGCAGGGAGATGGGAAAAAAGCAATAAGGGCTACCTTCAGGTGTCCTTCTCTGTCCCTTTACTTAAGGATTTCTAAATATGGTTGAGGATGATTGCTTTCGCAGAATAGCACAATGACAATTTCCCTGACTGTCCAAAAAACAAGGATTTCAAAGATGGTTGATGATGAATGCTTTAGCACAGTATAGCACAATGAGAATTTCCCTCACTGTCCTTCCCTGTCCCTACAAACAAGGATTAGCACAGTAAAACACACTGACACTCTCCCTACCTATAGTTTTCTGTCCCTATAAAAAATGTTTTTTTAAAGATGGTTGATGATGAATGCTTTAGCACAGTATAGCACAATGAGAATTTCCCTCACTGTCCTTCCCTGTCCCTACAAACAAGGTTTAGCACAGTAAAACACACTGACACTCTCCCTACCTATAGTTTTCTGTCCTTATAAAATTTTTTTTTTTAAAGATGGTTGATGAGGAATGCTTTAGCACAGTATAGCACAATGAGAAATTCCCTCACTGGCCTTCCCTGTCCCTACAAACAAGGTTTAGCACAGTAAAACACACTGACACTCTGCCTACCTATAGTTTTCTGTCCCTATAAAAAATTGTTTTTAAAGATGGTTGATGATGAATGCTTTAGCACAGTATAGCACAATGAGAATTTCCCTCACTGTCCTTCCCTGTCCCTACAAACAAGGATTAGCACAGTAAAACACACTGACACTCTCCCTACCTATAGTTTTCTGTCCCTATAAAAAATGTTTTTTTAAAGATGGTTGATGATGAATGCTTTAGCACAGTATAGCACAATGAGAATTTCCCTCACTGTCCTTCCCTGTCCCTACAAACAAGGATTAGCACAGTAAAACACACTGACACTCTCCCTACCTATAGTTTTCTGTCCCTATAAAAAATGTTTTTTTAAAGATGGTTGATGATGAATGCTTTAGCACAGTATAGCAGAATGAGAATTTCCCTCACTGTCCTTCCCTGTCCCTACAAACAAGGATTAGCACAGTAAAACACACTGACACTCTCCCTACCTATAGTTTTCTGTCCCTATAAAAAATGTTTTTTTAAAGATGGTTGATGATGAATGCTTTAGCACAGTATAGCACAATGAGAATTTCCCTCACTGTCCTTCCCTGTCCCTACAAACAAGGATTAGCACAGTAAAACACACTGACACTCTCCCTACCTATAGTTTTCTGTCCCTATAAAAAATGTTTTTTTAAAGATGGTTGATGATGAATGCTTTAGCACAGTATAGCACAATGAGAATTTCCCTCACTGTCCTTCCCTGTCCCTACAAACAAGGATTAGCACAGTAAAACACACTGACACTCTCCCTACCTATAGTTTTCTGTCCCTATAAAAAATGTTTTTTTAAAGATGGTTGATGATGAATGCTTTAGGACAGTATAGCACAATGAGAATTTCCCTCACTGTCCTTCCCTGTCCCTACAAACAAGGATTAGCACAGTAAAACACACTGACACTCTCCCTACTGTGACAGCAGGAAGGTAAAGTCACCTGGTTGCATCCAGGGGGGTAGATATATTTCGCCCAGATTCAGGCTTTACGCCGACTTATACAACTAGGTGGAGAGTTGTATAAGGCTAGTGGGCTCATGGATGACTCATACCTCTAGGGAGAGGGCTGGGCGTCGTGCAGACAGGGAGTTGATGAGACCAGCTGAAGCTTGTCAGCTCATTTAGGCCTCTATAAGAACTCCCAGCTTCATTAGATGTTAGCTCATGCCTGGAACCAGACCTGTGTGGACTGTCTAGGGAGAGTGAACCCCTGTGCGGTGAGAAAAAGCCTGTGTGGCTATTTGCTTGGACATTTAAAACCAGGGACTTAGGGACTAGGACAGCACTAGGCTGATCCCAGTTGTTAGTTAGGAAACCTGTATGTTTAGTCAGAGGTCAACTTGACCAGGATTTATTTTGGTTATGTTTCTTTTGCTTTGCTGTGTTTTGTCACTGTAAATAGAAAATAAACCGCACCTTTTTGATTTTGAAAACCACAACCTCCGTTTGCTGGGCCTGTTTTGTGTGGGGAGCCCATCCCGGGGGTCACACACACCCGCTGCCGAGCTAACCCCCTCACAGTTGGTGGAGAACCAGTGGCAGTTTTTTTTAAGCCAGCATGGAGGAGATACTGAAACAGCTGGCTCTAGCAAATGCCAATCAACAGCAGACAAATGCAGGTTTGCAAAGGAGCCTTGCAGCCCAGCAGCAAGCTCATCAACAAGCCCAGCAGCAATCTGAGGCCCGCTTCATAGACCTGTTACAGAAGCAAGAGCAGAGACTACAACAAATGGAAGCAGTAATGCAGCAACGTCCGCAGACCAGTGAGGAAAGCCGTCCCACTAATACCGCGTCCTTTGGGGTGAGTCGTTTATTGACAAAAATGACTGGAGAGGATGATCCAGAGGTATTTTTGACCACATTTGAAAGGACTGCTGAAAGAGAAAAGTGGCCTGAGGAGCAGTGGGCTGGACTGGTGGCTCCTCTGTTAACTGGTGAATCGCAGAAGGCTTACTATGACCTAGAGCCTGACCAAGCAAAAGACTATGTGATGCTAAAAGCTGAAATATTGGCAAGGCTGGGTGTCACCCTGGCTGTCCGGGCTCAGCGTGTGCATAACTGGACTTTCCAGCTTGGAAAACCCCCCAGGTCTCAAATGTATGATCTCATTCACCTGAGCAGGAAGTGGCTACAGCCAGAGACTTTGTCCACACCAGAGATTGTGGAACGTGTTGTAATGGATCGGTTTTTGAGAGCTCTTCCTACTGCCATCCAAAAGTGGGTAAGCCATGGAGACCCAGAGACGGCCGGTGGTCTTGTGGATCGTGTAGAGAAATACTTGGCTACAGAGAACCTGACGGCCTCTTCCAGAGACTCTCGGACTTTCCACCCTAAGACCAGACCATCCCCAGGGGCGGATAAGAGGATTCCAAGGGGTGAGGGTGGAGAGAGTGAGAGGGTGGGAGCTCTACCCAAAGTTTGGCGAGAACAGCCTGGGAAGTCAGGGGCTCAAGAGGCAGCCAAATGGATTGTTTGCTACCGCTGCCGGCAAGCGGGACATATTGCAGCAAATTGCCCGGTTGTGGAGGAACCCATGCAGTGTGACTTTCTGACGGGCAGACATCAGTCGCTGTGTGCGACAGTCGCATGCACTGCCACTCGAGGAACTGAGAAACATTTATGCAAAATGTGTGTTAATGGTAGAAATGTTGTGGTATTGCTGGATTCAGGTAGCCTTGTGACCCTGATAAAGGCTGAGTTAGTTAAAACAGAGGTCTCTGGGAATAGCAAGGTAGCTGTTATTTGTGTGCATGGGGACACCCGAGAGTATCCAGTGACTACAGTGTGTTTCGAGACCCCCAAAGGTACCCTCTCTCATCCAGTGGGCTTAGTATCTCAGTTACCGCATGACGCCATTGTGGGAAGGGATTTTCCGAAGTTCTGGGAACTGTGGGATGATCCTGAGCCCCTCACTGGTGCCCCTATGTACCAGGAATGTGATAGCCAGAACTCCCCTGAGAGTGGTGAGGACTCTCCGGAATTTCCCTTATCAGTATTGGCAGGGGAGACTCAAGAAACTGGAGAGGAGCCCACCTCCTCAGACGAAAACCTACCGTCTGTGGAGTTTTCTGATCTTGAGGTTCACAGGGAAAACTTTGCCACAGAACAGTTGAAAGACCCCGCCCTAATAAAGGCACGGGAAAACGTAGTGAAAATAGATGGCGAGTTAGTGAACCCAGATAATACCTGCACTTACCCATACTTCAGCGTAGAGAAGGACCTACTGTATCGGGTGGCAAAAAGGGCAGAAGAAACCGTTGAGCAGCTTGTGGTGCCCAAACCTTACAGGAAGTTGGTGTTGGAGTTGGCCCATGGGCACATTCTTGGAGGTCATCTGGGGACAGAGAAAACCCGAGAGAGGGTATTACAGAGATTCTATTGGCCGGGGGTGATGAAGGACGTAGAAAATTATTGTTCCTCCTGCCCTGTGTGTCAGAGGTTGGCCCCGATGCCACATTTCCGTAGCCCGCTGGTCCCTCTACCCATCATTGAGGTCCAGTTTGAGAGGATCGCCATGGATTTGGTAGGTCCTATAATCAAGTCCGCTAGGGGGCACCAGTACATATTAGTTATAATGGACTATGCCACCCGTTATCCAGAAGCGATCCCTCTCCGAAATACCTCGGCCAAAACCATAGCCAAAGAGCTATCTCTTGTTTTTAGCCGGGTGGGTATTTGTAAAGAACTGCTTACGGACCAAGGTACACCCTTTATGTCCCGGGTTATGAAAGAGCTGTGTAAATTGTTCAAAGTGACGCAATTGCGTACGTCTGTGTATCACCCCCAAACCGATGGGCTGGTTGAAAGATTCAACAAAACCCTAAAACAAATGTTGAAGAAAGTGGTGGATAGAGATGGAAAGGATTGGGACTGTTTACTTCCTTATTTGATGTTTGCTATTAGGGAGGTGCCCCAATCCTCTACGGGATTCTCCCCCTTTGAGTTACTGTATGGGAGACACCCAAGAGGGCTGTTGGATATTGCCAAGGAAACTTGGGAAAGTGAGAGTTCTCCCCACAGGAGTGTGATTGAGCATGTCGCCCTGATGCAAGATCGAATTGCACAGGTAATGCCCATCGTGAAGGAACATTTGGCCCAAGCGCAGTTGGCACAGCAGAGAGTGTACAACCGTGGAGCCAAGACCCGTACCTTTTCCCCGGGGGATAGGATATTGGTACTTGTCCCTACGGTTGAAAGTAAATTCCTTGCCAAATGGCAAGGCCCCTACGAGATAATGGAAAAAGTGAGCGAAGTGAATTACAAGGTCAGACAACCAGGAAGGCGAAAGCCCGAACAGATCTATCACGTTAATCTGTTGAAAGCCTGGAGGGATAGAGAGTCCCTAGTCGCAGACACTTGGTCACCAGCTCAAACTGGTTGCGTGATTCCTGAGGTTGGAATAGCAGCCACCTTGTCACAACCCCAACAACAGGAGGTTAAGGAGTTTGTGCTTCGCAACAAGGAGGTATTCTCTGAGCTGCCGGGACAAACATCTGGGGTAGAGCATGACATCATTACCCCGCCCGGTGAAAGGGTGAAGTTAAAACCCTATCGGATCCCAGAGGCTCGACGGGAGGCAATACGGGAGGAAGTACAGAAAATGCTGAACTTAGGGGTGATAGAGGAGTCCCAAAGTGATTGGTCTAGTCCCATCGTGTTGGTGCCTAAACCGGATGGGAGCTGGCGATTTTGTAACGATTTTCGTCAGTTGAACAAAGTTACAAAATTTGACACCTACCCCATGCCACGTATAGATGAGTTGATCGACCGGCTGGGAACAGCCCGATACATGACGACTCTTGACCTCACAAAAGGGTATTGGCAAATCCCCCTGGCCAAGTCGGCCAAAGAGAAAACCGCATTTGTAACCCCAGACGGGGCGTTCCAATATAAAAGAATGCCGTTCGGGTTACAGAATGCGCCGGCCACATTCCAGCGGAAAATGGACCAGATGCTGAGGCCCCATCGGAAGTATGCTGCGGCTTACCTGGATGACGTAATTGTCCATAGCACAGATTGGGCCTCACATCTGCCAAAAGTGCAAGCAGTCCTGGACTCTGTTCGGGAAGCGGGGTTTACGGCTAACCCCAAGAAGTGTACCATTGGGCAGGAGGAGGCCAAATATCTTGGGTACACCATTGGGAGGGGAGTAATAAAACCCGAACTCAACAAAGTCGAGGCCATCCAGAGTTGGCCACGTCCCAACAGCAAGAAGCAGGTACGAGCCTTTCTGGGAATCGCTGGGTATTATCGGCGATTCATTCCCCACTTTGCTTCTAAGGCTGTGCCCCTAACCAACCTGACGAAGGGGAAAGGGTCGGTCATGATTAAATGGACCCCCGAGGCTGAGGCAGCATTCCAATTCTTGAAACAAGCCTTATGTAGCCAGCCAGTGTTGTACTCACCCGACTTCTCTAAAGACTTTGTCGTACAAAGTGATGCGTCAGATGTGGGGTTAGGAGCAGTATTGTCCCAGGTCTGGAACGGGGAAGAGCACCCAGTCATTTACCTCAGCAGGAAGTTGAAGTCCCATGAGGTAAATGACGCCACCGTTGAAAAGGAGTGTTTAGCGGTGAAGTGGGCTCTAGATTCCCTTCGGTACTACCTGCTAGGTAGGCACTTTGACATGGTTACGGATCACGCTCCGTTAAAGTGGATGGCTCAAAACAAGGAAACAAATAGAAGAGTGAATAGGTGGTTCCTGGCCCTCCAGGAATTCAACTTCACAGTAAAGCATCGCCCTGGCGTTCAAATGGGGAATGTGGATGCTTTGTCTCGAGTACATGAATGCCTGATTGCGGGTGTTCCAACCCCGAGGTTAAAACAAGAGGGGGGGGTATGTGACAGCAGGAAGGTAAAGTCACCTGGTTGCATCCAGGGGGGTAGATATATTTCGCCCAGATTCAGGCTTTACGCCGACTTATACAACTAGGTGGAGAGTTGTATAAGGCTAGTGGGCTCATGGATGACTCATACCTCTAGGGAGAGGGCTGGGCGTCGTGCAGACAGGGAGTTGATGAGACCAGCTGAAGCTTGTCAGCTCATTTAGGCCTCTATAAGAACTCCCAGCTTCATTAGATGTTAGCTCATGCCTGGAACCAGACCTGTGTGGACTGTCTAGGGAGAGTGAACCCCTGTGCGGTGAGAAAAAGCCTGTGTGGCTATTTGCTTGGACATTTAAAACCAGGGACTTAGGGACTAGGACAGCACTAGGCTGATCCCAGTTGTTAGTTAGGAAACCTGTATGTTTAGTCAGAGGTCAACTTGACCAGGATTTATTTTGGTTATGTTTCTTTTGCTTTGCTGTGTTTTGTCACTGTAAATAGAAAATAAACCGCACCTTTTTGATTTTGAAAACCACAACCTCCGTTTGCTGGGCCTGTTTTGTGTGGGGAGCCCATCCCGGGGGTCACACACACCCGCTGCCGAGCTAACCCCCTCACACTACCTATAGTTTTCTGTCCCTATAAAAAATGTTTTTTTAAAGATGGTTGATGATGAATGCTTTAGCACAGTATAGCACAATGAGAATTTCCCTCACTGTCCTTCCCTGTCCCTACAAACAAGGATTAGCACAGTAAAACACACTGACACTCTCCCTACCTATAGTTTTCTGTCCCTATAAAAAATGTTTTTTTAAAGATGGTTGATGATGAATGCTTTAGCACAGTATAGCACAATGAGAATTTCCCTCACTGTCCTTCCCTGTCCCTACAAACAAGGATTAGCACAGTAAAACACACTGACACTCTCCCTACCTATAGTTTTCTGTCCCTATAAAAAATGTTTTTTTAAAGATGGTTGATGATGAATGCTTTAGCACAGTATAGCACAATTAGAATTTCCCTCACTGTCCTTCCCTGTCCCTACAAACAAGGATTAGCACAGTAAAACACACTGACACTCTCCCTACCTATAGTTTTCTGTCCCTATAAAAAATGTTTTTTTAAAGATGGTTGATGATGAATGCTTTAGCACAGTATAGCACAATGAGAATTTCCCTCACTGTCCTTCCCTGTCCCTACAAACAAGGATTAGCACAGTAAAACACACTGACACTCTCCCTACCTATAGTTTTCTGTCCCTATAAAAAATGTTTTTTTAAAGATGGTTGATGATGAATGCTTTAGCACAGTATAGCACAATGAGAATTTCCCTCACTGTCCTTCCCTGTCCCTACAAACAAGGTTTAGCACAGTAAAACACACTGACACTCTCCCTACCTATCCTTCTCTTTCCCTAAACTAAAGGAATCCAGGTTAAGCAAGAAAAAAAAATGTCACTGTCCCTGCCTATGCTTCTCTTTCCCTGCTCCGGAACACACTACACTAGGCCGCCGTGCTGGCGGCCTTTTATAGTGTGGGGCGTGTACTAAACACCCTCAGCAATAATTGGCCACAGGCATCCTGCCTGTGGCCAATCATTGCTCTCCTCGCTGCCGGCGCTGTGATTGGCCAAGCATGCGGGGTCACAGTGCATGCTTGGCCAATCACAGCGCCTGGATGACACTGCGATGGCGTAGTGCATTGTGGGCCGCGAATTAGGCGCGAACGGCCCAAATCGTTCGTTGTTCGGCGAACGATCGAACAGCCGATGTTCGAGTCGAACGTATGTTCGACTCGAACACCGAGCTCATCCCTAACCCTGAGTATCCTGTGTCTCCCCATGACCCCTGTGACTCCAGAGCACCCTGAGTATCCTGTGTCTCCCCATGACCCCTGTGACTCCAGTACACCCTGAGTATCCTGTGTCTCCTCATGACCCCTGTGATTCCAGTACACCCTGAGTATCCTGTGTCTCCCCATGACCCATGTGACTCCAGTACACCCTGAGTATCCTGTGTCTCCCCATGACCCCTGTGACTCCAGAGCACCCTGAGTATCCTGTGTCTTCCCAAGATCCCTGTGACTCCAGAGCACCCTGAGTATCCCGTGTCTCCCTATGACCCCTGTGACTCCAGAGCACCCTGAGTATCCTGTGTCTCCCCATGACCCCTGTGACTCCAGTACACCCTGAGTATCCCATGTCTCCCCATGACCCCTGTGACTCCAGTACACCCTGAGTATCCCGTGTCTCCCCATGACCCCTGTGACTCCAGAGCACCCTGAGTATCCTGTGTCTCCCCATGACCCCTGTGACTCCAGTACACCCTGAGTATCCTGTGTCTCCCCATGACCCCTGTGACTCCAGAGCATCCTGAGTATCCTGTGTCTCCCCATGACCCATGTGACTCCAGTACACCCTGAGTATCCTGTTTCTCCCCATGACCCCTGTGGCTCCAGTACACCCTGAGTATCCTGTGTCTCCCCATGACCCCTGTGACTCCAGTACACCATGTGACTCCAGAGCACCCTGAGTAACCTGTGTCTCCCCATGACCCCTGTGACTCCAGAGCACCCTGAGTATCCTGTGTCTCCCCATGACCCCTGTAACTCCAGTACACCCTGAGTATCCTGTGTCTCCCCATGACCCCTGTGACTCCAGAGCACCCTGAGTATCCTGTGTCTCCCCATGACCCCTGTGACTCCAGTACACCCTGAGTATCCTGTGTCTCCCCATGACCCCTGTGACTCCAGTACACCCTGAGTATCCTGTGTCTCCCCATGACCCCTGTGACTCCAGTACACCCTGAGTATCCTGTGTCTCCCCATGACCCCTGTGACTCCAGAGCACCCTAAGTATCCTGTGTCTCCCCATGACCCCTGTGACTCCAGTACACCCTGAGTATCCTGTGTCTCCCCATGACCCCTGTGACTCCAGAGCACCCTGAGTATCCTGTGTCTCCCCATGACCCATGTGACTCCAGTACACCCTGAGTATCCTGTGTCTCCCCATGACCCCTGTGACTCCAGTACACCCTGAGTATCCTGTGTCTCCCAATGACCCCTGTGACTCCAGTACACCATGTGACTCCAGAGCACCCTGAGTATCCTGTGTCTCCCCATGACCCCTGTGACTCCAGAGCACCCTGAGTATCCTGTGTCTCTCCATGACCCCTGTGACTCCAGAGCACCCTGAGTATCCTGTGTCTCTCCATGACCCCTGTGACTCCAGAGCACTCTGATTATCCTGTGTCTCCCCATGACCCCTGTGACTCCAGTACACCCTAAGTATCCTGTATCTCCCTATGACCCCTGTGACTCCAGTACACCCTGAGTGTCCTGTGTCTCCCCATGACCTCTGTGACTCCAGAGCACCCTGAGTATCCTGTGTCTCCCCATGACCCATGTGACTCCAGTACACCCTGAGTATCCTGTGTCTCCCCATGACCCCTGTGACTCCAGTACACCCTGAGTATCCTGTGTCTCCCCGTGACTCCAGTACACCCTGAGTATCCTGTGTCTCCCCATGACCCCTGTGACTCCAGTACACTCTGAGTATCCTGTGTCTCCCCATGACCCCTGTGACTCCAGAGCACCCTGAGAATCCTGTGTCTCCCCATGACCTCTGTGACTCCAGAGCACCCTGAGTATCCTGTGTCTCCCCATGACCCATGTGACTCCAGTACACCCTAAGTATCCTGTATCTCCCTATGACCCCTGTGACTCCAGTACACCCTGAGTGTCCTGTGTCTCCCCATGACCTCTGTGACTCCAGAGCACCCTGAGTATCCTGTGTCTCCCCATGACCCATGTGACTCCAGTACACCCTGAGTATCCTGTGTCTCCCCATGACCCCTGTGACTCCAGTACACCCTGAGTATCCTGTGTCTCCCCGTGACTCCAGTACACCCTGAGTATCCTGTGTCTCCCCATGACCCCTGTGACTCCAGAGCACCCTAAGTATCCTGTGTCTCCCCATGACCCCTGTGACTCCAGTACACCCTGAGAATCCTGTGTCTCCCCATGACCTCTGTGACTCCAGAGCACCCTGAGTATCCTGTGTCTCCCCATGACCCATGTGACTCCAGTACACCCTGAGTATCCTGTGTCTCCCCATGACCCCTGTGACTCCAGTACACCCTGAGTATCCTGTGTCTCCCCGTGACTCCAGTACACCCTGAGTATCCTGTGTCTCCCCATGACCCCTGTGACTCCAGTACACTCTGAGTATCCTGTGTCTCCCCATGACCCCTGTGACTCCAGAGCACCCTAAGTATCCTGTGTCTCCCCATGACCCCTGTGACTCCAGTACACCCTGAGTATCCTGTGTCTCCCCATGACCCCTGTGACTCCAGAGCACCCTGAGTATCCTGTGTCTCCCCATGACCTGTGTGACTCCAGTACACCCTGAGTACCCTGTGTCTCCCCATGACCCCTGTGACTCCAGTACACCCTGAGTATCCTGTGTCTCCCCATGACCCCTGTGACTCCAGTACACCATGTGACTCCAGAGCACCCTGAGTATCCTGTGTCTCCCCATGACCCCTGTGACTCCAGAGCACCCTGAGTATCCTGTGTCTCCCCATGACCCCTGTGATTCCAGCACACCCTGAGTATCCTGTGTCTCCCCATGACCCATGTGACTCCAGTACACCCTGAGTATCCTGTGTCTCCCCATGACCCATGTGACTCCAGTACACCCTGAGTATCCTGTGTCTTCCCAAGATCCCTGTGACTCCAGAGCACCCTGAGTATCCTGTGTCTCCCCCATGACCCCTGTGACTCCAGAGCACCCTGAGTATCCTGTGTCTTCCCAAGATCCCTGTGACTCCAGAGCACCCTGCGTATCCCGTGTCTCCCTATGACCCCTGTGACTCCAGAGCACCCTGAGTATCCTGTGTCTCCCCATTACCCCTGTGACTCCAGTACACCCTGAGTATCCCATGTCTCCCCATGACCCCTGTGACTCCAGTACACCCTGAGTATCCCGTGTCTCCACATGACCCCTGTGACTCCAGAGCACCCTGAGTATCCTGTGTCTCCCCATGACCCCTGTGACTCCAGAGCACCCTGAGAATCCTGTGTCTCCCCATGACCCCTGTGACTCCAGAGCACCCTGAGTATCCTGTGTCTCCCCATGACCCCTGTGACTCCAGTACACCCTGAGTATCCTGTGTCTCCCCATGACCCCTGTGATTCCAGTACACCCTGAGTATCCTGTGTCTCCCCATGACCCATGTGACTCCAGTACACCCTGAGTATCCTGTGTCTCCCCATGACCCCTGTGACTCCAGAGCACCCTGAGTATCCTGTGTCTTCCCAAGATCCCTGTGACTCCAGAGCACCCTGAGTATCCTGTGTCTCCCCCATGACCCCTGTGACTACAGAGCACCCTGAGTATCCTGTGTCTTCCCAAGATCCCTGTGACTCCAGAGCACCCTGAGTATCCCATGTCTCCCCATGACCCCTGTGACTCCAGAGCACCCTGAGTATCCTGTGTCTCCCCATGACCCCTGTGACTCCAGAGCACCCTGAGTATCCTGTGTCTCCCCATGACCCCTGTGATTCCAGTACACCCTGAGTATCCTGTGTCTCCCCATGACCCATGTGACTCCAGTACACCCTGAGTATCCTGTGTCTCCCCATGACCCCTGTGACTCCAGAGCACCCTGAGTATCCTGTGTCTTCCCAAGATCCCTGTGACTCCAGAGCACCCTGAGTATCCTGTGTCTCCCCCATGACCCCTGTGACTACAGAGCACCCTGAGTATCCTGTGTCTTCCCAAGATCCCTGTGACTCCAGAGCACCCTGAGTATCCCATGTCTCCCTATGACCCCTGTGACTCCAGAGCACCCTGAGTATCCTGTGTCTCCCCATGACCCCTGTGACTCCAGTACACCCTGAGTATCCCATGTCTCCCCATGACCCCTGTGACTCCAGTACACCCTGAGTATCCCGTGTCTCCCCATGACCCCTGTGACTCCAGAGCACCCTGAGTATCCTGTGTCTCCCCATGACCCCTGTGACTCCAGTACACCCTGAGTATCCTGTGTCTCCCCATGACCCCTGTGACTCCAGAGCACCCTGAGTATCCTGTGTCTCCCCATGACCCTTGTGACTCCAGTACACCCTGAGTATCCTGTGTCTCCCCATGACCCCTGTGGCTCCAGTACACCCTGAGTATCCTGTGTCTCCCCATGACCCCTGTGACTCCAGTACACCATGTGACTCCAGAGCACCCTGAGTATCCTGTGTCTCCCCGTGACCCCTGTGACTCCAGAGCACCCTGAGTATCCTGTGTCTCCCCATGACCCCTGTGACTCCAGTACACCCTGAGTATCCTGTGTCTCCCCATGACCCCTGTGACTCCAGTACACCCTGAGTATCCTGTGTCTCCCCATGACCCCTGTGACTCCAGAGCACCCTAAGTATCCTGTGTCTCCCCATGACCCCTGTGACTCCAGTACACCCTGAGTATCCTGTGTCTCCCCATGACCCCTGTGACTCCAGAGCACCCTGAGTATCCTGTGTCTCCCCATGACCCATGTGACTCCAGTACACCCTGAGTATCCTGTGTCTCCCCATGACCCCTGTGACTCCAGTACACCCTGAGTATCCTGTGTCTCCCCATGACCCCTGTGACTCCAGTACACCATGTGACTCCAGAGAACCCTGAGTATCCTGTGTCACCCCATGACCCCTGTGACGCTAGTGCACCTTAAATATCCTTTGTGGGCACACATGCACATTATGGGGTGGGTGTGGGGAAATCGGGACATCTGAAAGTATTAGAGCGGGCATGCATGCACTATTTGGGGTGGGTGTGAGGAATCAGGACATCTGATAGTAGTAGAGTGGGCATGTGTGCACATTATAGGCTGGCTGCAAGGATGCAGGAGGACATCTGATAGTATGGTCTAGGCATGGGGACACAGGACGACACCTGGTAGTATTAGAGCGGGCACACATGTGCATTATGGGCTGGGCACAATGATACAGGGGGACATCTAATGGTATGAAAGCGGACACGCATGCATGTTGTGGGCCGGCTGCCACGTTACAGGAGGTCACCTGAAAGAATTAGGGTGGGCACACATTTGGTGTGAGAATACAAGAAACCATCTGTGAGTATTACAACAGGCATGTATGTGCATTATGGCCTGGCCATGAGCAAACATGGGACATGTAGTCTTGTGACCTCCTGCTATAGGCTGACCTCCTGCTATAAGCTGACTTCAGGGTTACTGATAAGGCAGTATAGTCATCCCTCCTTTACTGGGTCCAGGCCCCATTAGTTCAGAAGGGGGACCCGTGCACCTGCAGAGCAGGAGGACTAGTTTCACAGAATTATTGCTGACACTTGTAACTCTTGTGGATCCCCCTGTAGCTGCTGGATCTGGATCCCCCTCCACCGGCTGTTGGTAAACTGTGTTTACTATGCTTCAGTTTGTGAATGAACAGGAAGCCTCTCAGCACAGAGCACTTCCCATTCATAGTGCAGCTGAGGCTGCAGAGAAAGGGATTGGGGGAATCTCTGTCCCCAGTCTCTCTCTCTGTCTGGAATGTGAGACATCTGGGGTCTATTTAGACCTCTGATTTTTCATCAAAAGCCCCCAACAGGGCAGTTAAAATAAAATAAAAATACACACATATATATATATATATATATATATATATATATATATATATATATATATATGTAATATGTATGTAAAAAATAAAAATAAAAATAAATAAAAAAAATAAAAATAAATTAAGGACTTGTTTAAATGTGCTATGCTCTCTGAAGAGCAGTCAGCATTTGGATCACTCGTCAGAGAACATCTGACAGGCGATAAAGAGGCACCTCCTTCAACTCAGTTCTAGCGCAATTGAATGAGTCTGTATCGATGGGGGTACAATTTCTGCCATGGCTGCGAAGCATAGCATCATGCTCGAGGCATTTTAGCAAAAATATTATTTGATATTTTTCAGAGGGAGGGGGGCCCTGTCAGGTAGGCTGTACGGGGCCCCATGCTGTCTAATAGCAGCCCTGGCTGACTTTATTACGCTGAAACATCTGGAAGATGCAAATATCGCCTTCTTTCCTCCAGCTGCATAGCAGAGAAGAGGGGAGACTCCCAGAGCCCAGATGTGTCTGATAAATATGCAATATTTCCCCCACTGCGATGATGGATAGCTATGCCGGCTACACCCTAATAGTACGGCGTCCTGGGGTCACCAATCACACCTTTATATGCTCAGATCGTCTGGGCGCGCTATTGCTGATAACAGAGAGCAAACAGCCCATATTGCTCCCTGATGAGGGTTGAACTTGTCACCTTGGCTGCCTCCTGTCTGGGTAAACACACAGAGGTCACAGAGTGGCGCCTCCTACTGGCCACTTCCAGAAATACCACTGTTGTCCCAGCCCCTGGATCTTGCTAATGCCTCGTACACTCAGGTACAGTGCCTTGAAAAAGTATTCATACCCCTTGAAAATTTCCACATTTTGTCATGTTACAACCAAAAACCTAAATGTTTTTTATTGGGATTTTATATGATAGACCAACACAAAGTGGCACATAATTGTTAAGTGGACAGAAAATGATAAATGGTTTTCAACAGTTTTTTCAAATAAATATCTGAAGTGTGGCGTGCATTTGTATTCAGCCCCCTTAAGACCCCTTTCACACTGTGGCATTTTTCAGGCGCTTTTGGGCTAAAAATAGCACCTGTAAAGCGCCTGAAAAACGGCCCGCCTGCAGTCTCAGTGTGAAAGGTGATGAGGCGATGCGCTGGCAGGACGTTAAAAAAAAATCCTGCAAGCAGCATCTTTGGAGCGGTGTGTACACCGCTCCTCCACCGCTCCTGCCCATTGAAATGAATGGGCAGCGCGGCTGAACTGCCAGCAAAGCGCCACTACAGTGGTGCTTTGCGGGTGGTTTTAACCGTTTTTCAGCCGCTGGCGGGGGTTAAAAACGCCCCACTAGTGGCCGAAAACTTCTGCAAAAACGACGGTAAAGGCCGCTAAAAATAGTGGCGCTTTACCGCTGATGCCGCCCCCGCCCCAGTGTGAAAGGGGTCTTACTCTGCTCCCCCTAACTAAAATCTAGAAGTCATCTAATTAGTAAATAGGGTCCACCTGTGTGTAATTTAAAGTGGTTGTAAACCCTTACAACACACTTTTTGCTACAGGTAAGCCTATAATAAGGCTTACCTGTAGCTACCCTGGATATCCCCTAAACCTGAATGGTTTAGGAGATATCCCCTGTATTTGCATGTGCCAATGTAATCGGCACATGTGCACTGAAGCAATGGCACGTACGTGCCATTGCTTTTGGTGACTGTGCCGTTACCGGCGGGTCCCGCGCACATGCGCGGGAGTGACGTCATTGCGGCTCAGGCCAATCACAGCGCCGGAGCCGCGATACCCGGAAGTAACTCCGGGACGACATGTCGCCAGCCGGTGCTGTGTCGGGCACTGCAGCAGGGGCTTCGATCCCAGGTGAGTATTACATAATGAGCTAGTATGCTATGCATACTAGCTCATTATGCCTTTGTCTTGCAGGTGTTAGATTTTAATTTTTTTTTCCAAAGTGGGTTTACAACCACTTTAATCTCAGTATAAATACAGCTGTTCTGTGAAGCCCTCAGAGGTTTGTTAGAGAACCTTAGTGAACAAACAGCATCTCGAAGGCCAAGGAACACACCAGACAGGTCAGGGATAAAGTTGTGGAGAAGTTTAACCACTTCCCATCCCAGCCATCATCAAATGACATCCCATCCTGGGCGGGCGTCATATGATGTCCTCGGCTTCCCTGCCATCTAGAGGGTCAGTCCGCAGCGCCGCGTCGCTCGGGAGCCGATGCGTGTGCCTGGTGGCCGCGATTTTTGGCCAGACACCCGCGGTTGCCCGATAACAGAGCAGGACCGTGGATCTGTGTGTGTAAACACACAAATCCACGTCCTGTCAGGTGAGAGGAGACCGATGGTGTGTTCCTTGTACAGAGGAACACTGATCACTCTCCTCCCCTTGTGAGTCCCCTCCCCCTACAGTTAGAATCACTCCCTAGGTAACACATTTAACCCCTTGCTCGCACCCTAACCCCTTCCCTGCCAGTGACATTTATACAGTAATCAATGTATTTTTATAGCACTGATCGATGTATAAGTGTATATGGTCCCAAAATAGTGTCAAAAGTGTCCGATGTGTCCACCGCAATGTCACAGTCACGATAAAAATCGCAGATCGCCGCCATTACTAGTAAAAAAAAAATAATAATAAAAATGCCATAAATTTATCCCGTTTTGTAGACACTATATCTTTTGCGCAAACCAAACAATATACGCTTATTTTGGTGTGGCCTCCTGAACCATACCAGACCGCATGCCCTCAACATGGGGAGGTTCTTCTAAAGCACCTTGTCCCCATGTTGATGGGGACAAGGGCCTCTTCCCCACAACCCTGGCCGGTGGTTATGGGGGCCTGCAGGCGAGGGGCTTATAAGAATCCGGAAGCCGCCTTTAACAAGGGGACCCCCAGATCCTGTGCCCCCCCCAATGTGAATGAGTATGGGGTACATTGTACCCCTTCCCATTTACCAAAAAAGTAGCGTAGTGTGACAAAAGACAAGAGACAGTTTTTAAAAAGTCCTTTATTAAAAATGTCCTCTTACCCCGCTTCTTCCTCCGTTCTTCTTCCTCCAGTCTTCTTCTTCTTCCTCCAGTCTTCTTCTTCTTTCTCTGGTTTTCTTCCTCCGGTGTTCTTTTTCCTCCGCCGCCGCTCCCACTGCCGACCCGTTGAAAATAAAAAAAGGGATCCTCCGACGCTGGGTCCCTCCGATCTGTCTGCTCCGATGTCGAACATGTCATCCGGAGACCCCACCCCCTTGTGAAGTCACAAATTGAGGCATGATGGGTCTGTGACGTCACAAGGGGGTGGGGTCTCCGGATAATGCCATCCGATGACCATGCCCCACAGTTATATAAGAAATGTGCGACATCGGAACAGACAGATTGATGAGACCCAGCGTCGAAGGAGGGTTGCTTTTTTTATTTTCAGCGGGTCAGTGGCGTTCAGCGGGTTCACGCCACGAAGCAGAACACCGGAGGAAGAACACTGGAGAAAGAAGAAGACTGGAGGAAGAAGTGGGGAAGAAGAAGACCGAATGAAGAAGACTACTTTTTTGGGGTAAATGGGTAAGGGTACAATGTACCCCATACTCATTCACATGTGGGGCAGGATCTGGGGGCTTCCAGATTCTGATAAGCGCCCGCCTGCAGACCCCGACAAACACCGGCCTGGGTTGTGGGGAAGAGGCCCTTGTCCCCATCAACATGGGGAACATCCCCCTATGTTGATGGAATTTGGCCAGGTATGGCTCAGGAGGTGGGGGGCCACTCGTTCGTCCCGCTCTTTCCTGGCCTGCCAGGCTGCATGCTCAGATAAGGGCTTGGTATGGATTTTGGGGGGGACCCCACGCCCTTTTTTTGTGAATTTTACTTTAGCCGGCAAATCTTTTTTTTTTTTTATAATCAGCTGTCAGCAGGGAACCCCAATGACAGCTGATAGCTCATTGGTTGTTAAGGACATGGCAGCCGGCTATATACAGTGACTGTAAAGCCCAAAAAATAAAACATAAATAGCAAAACGCAAATCGTGGGAAAAAACGCTGTACTTGAGTTTTGGATGCCGGTCCATTGAAGTCTATTACATGCAAAACGCTGCATGCTGTGGAAAAAAAAGTCCCTGACAGTTTCCAAAAACGCAGAGGCACAAAAATGCATTGATGTGAACGTGTTCCATGTTAAAAATAATGTCCTTTCTTTTCCTATGTTCTCTTCATTGTTCCTGATGCATGATCAGATGGTGTAATTGACTTTATGGAGGAATCAATCCGAGTCTAATAATCAGTGTTCAAAAAAAATTAAAATAATGTCCTGCGTTTTTTGCAAAATACACGCCACACTTTTCAGATATTTACTTGTAAAAAAAAAATTGAAAACCATTTATCATTTTCCTTCCACTTCACAAGTAGGGATGAGCCGAACACCCCCCGGTTCGGTTTGCACCGGAACCTGCGAACGGACCGAAAGTTCGCGCAAACTATAGAACCCCATTAAAGTCTATGGGACTCGAACGTTCGAAATCAAAAGTGCTATATATAAAGGCTAATATGCAAGTTATTGTCCTAAAAAGGGTTTTGGGGACCCTGGTCCTGCCCCAGGGGACATGTATCAATGCAAAAAAAAAGTTTTAAAAACGGCCATTTTTTCGCGAGCAGTGATTTTAATGATGATTAAAGTGAAAAAAAATGTGAAATATTCCTTTAAATATTGTACCTGGGGGGTGTCTATAGTATGCTTATGAAGTGGCACGTGTTTCCCGTGTTTAGAACTGTCCCTGCACAAAATGACATTTCTAAAGGAAAAAAATCATTTAAAACTGCTTGCGGCTTTAATGTAATGTGTATTAGTATGAGAACACCACCAATAGTATTCAGGTACCTTTAGGTGCACCCTGTGCAAAGAACACAGTACACTAAGTGAAAATACTTGCAGCTCCCTGCCTGTGGTATTAGTATGAGAACACCACCAATTGTATTGAGGTACCTTTAGGTGAATGCTATGCAAAGCACACAGTACACTAAGTGAAAATACTGCAGCTAGCACAATCACCTACCTGCCTGTCAGTATAGAGAAAACCAGGAACGGATCTAGCTAAACTGAATACAGTGTATAAATATATATACAACACCTACGATGCATATATATCCTCTACACACTGTAACTGCAGCTAACTGACTCGCCTGCCTGCTCTATCTAACTCAAATCAAATTACACTGTCTCTCTCTCTCTCTTTCTTTTAACCAACGCTGCAACACACTACACAAGGCCACCAAGCCGGGGGCCTTATATAGTGTGGGGTGTGTACTAAACCCCCAGAGACATAATTGGCCAAAGCCACCCTGGCTTTGGCCAATTATGTCTCTCCGTTTTTTTTGCGCTGTGATTGGCCAAGCATGCGGGTCATAGTGCATGCTTGGCCAATCATCAGCCAGCAATGCACTGCGATGCCGCAGTGAATTATGGGCCGTGACGCGCCACTCGATGTTGGCGCGAACGGCCCATAATGTTCAAATTCGGCGAACAGACGATGTTCTGTTCGAGTCGAACATGGGTTCAACTCGAACTCGAAGCTCATCCCTAATCACAATTATGTGCCACTTTGTGTTGGTCTATCACATAAAATCCCAATAAAATACATTTAGGTTTTTAGCTGTAACATGACAAAATGTGGAGAATTTCAAGGGGTGTGAATACCTTTTCAAGGCACTGTATTAAAAACCCCAATCTTACAGACGTACAGTGTAATTGTTTTTGCCTCTTCTTAACGCAGTTCTATTTTAGCCCATGTGGCCAAATCAGGCACTTAGATCAAAGTTTTAAGAGCAGCATTTAGAGGCATAGAACTAGATGGTGTTGCCGATCATGGGAATAATAAGCCTTTAATGATTCACTTAATTCTTTATGAATAATTAAATTTCAACCTAAGTTTTTCTGGACAAATGCCTATGCAAACTTTTTTATAAAAACACCTCATAGTGTGTCAGAAGGCTTGCGGGAGTCAAGGCAGAAGCATTGGTTTGCTGGGCAACAAATCAATGTGGACAGAGAGGGGCGAAGGATAGGCAGAATCTTGTAGTACAGCAGGCAAGATTGATAATACTGTTTTGAATTTTAGTGTGACAGAGGCAGGGTTGTCATGCAAGTAGGAAAATGTTCATTGATAAAATCCAGTGGTTGGAAAAAAATACCTCATTATAGACAATAGATGAAGCCGATGATTATAGGAAATAGGCTCCATCTAGTTGCCATAGTGTGGTATTTTCCTGATTCACGCTATTCTTTATGAATGAATAACATTTGACCTGCAGAGCAAATAGAAGAACACTGGGCCCCGCCCTATGCTAAACTTCGGTAGGGAAAAGTGAGGTCACTGTGCTGTTCGGCAGGGGTGCCTGAATCGCTAGACTAGCATAACAAAACTACAAATCTTGTGTCTTTTCAATGAGAGCTCCCGTGGCCCAGTCTTTTTCTATTTCTCCCTCTACATCCTCGTGGCTGATGCAAGCTGGTATTCGATAGCGTGGGCTGCATTGAACAGACTGCAATTAGAGATGGCTGCAAATTGACGGGAGTGCTGCGGAGCAGAGCCCGGAATTGAGCAGATGATAGATCTTGGTAGGACTAATTAGAAACTCGGAACGAGAAGACGGGGACGTGGGGCCTTTTTTTGCCTCGTCAGGTGATCTGTGTCACATCACAAGTCGATGGAGACATTAGGCATGATTCCAAAATTCTCCCTTCAGCAGGGTAATGGAAAATGAAATACAAACCCGAAAGGCACTCGTTTCTGAGTTTCTGAGTTTTGTTTTCAGCAGAAGACATTGGCAGGAGCTCAGGGAGCCGGTGCCAGGAGCGCTGAGGTCACCTTGCCCTCTGAAGTCGCCATTGTTCTGAGCCGGGCCGCTGGTCCCCGAGCCAAGGATTGTCACAGGGAAGGAGAAGAGCGGCTACAGGTGCATCCGATCGACCCCAGACCACCTTCCAAACCTGAAATTAGATGAAAGAAATGGTATAGGCAAGACCCAAATGAAACCACAAACCTCCCCCTTCAGGTTCCATTGACATCTACGCATTTTGGGGACATGCACAAAAGCACGCATTTCCGCGTGTGCTCCTGGAAGGCGCAAAAAATGCGTGTTGTGCTTGCAGTGGCAATAATTGTAAATGCCACCCCTTACAATGAAAGCTGTATCAGCTACTTTGCCGCATTGGTTGTGCATAGGGAAGCCCATTGAAATCTATAGGCTGTCCAATACGCATCGCGTGAAAAATGCGCACGTAAAAAAAGGTATATGTGGACAGAGCCTTACGGCATCTCCAGCTTCAGTATTTTTGTTACCTTGTTTCTGTAGTTTTTATTTTTTATTTTTTTTTAAATTATTTATTACTATTATTATTAATATTTTTATTTCTGTTATTATTATTTATTATTATTATTATTTTGTTGTTATACCGGTAATTATTATTGTGATATCATCTCCAGGTTTGTAAAATTTTTGCAGGGGTAGCTGCAGGGAGCTTAGTGCCTATTGATGTAGGAATGCCCCCAGAACTACACCTCCCAAGAGCCCTTTCCCTCGACTTTGAGGTCGATTTATAAAGAATTCACAAAGCTGATTGCAAGTGGAAATCAATCAAAAAATGTATGTGAATAGACTATATTCTTCGTTGTTCGAATGGGAATATTTGATTTAAAACCAAATATACCGCATTTGGCTACTAGATGGGGATAAGTATCATAGGAATTTCCTGTAATACTTAGCGCCATCTAATGGCCAAATGTGGTATTTTCTATTTAAATTTGATGTGTAAGTTCACCTTTTCGAAAAAGAAAAAAGAAAAAGTGAACTAAGACCCTACAACCTTCCCACACCCCTGGTCCCTGTTGTACTAACCTCCATGGGTGATGAGCTGTCAGTGCCCACACAGTTAGTATGACAGTCCGGGGATTTGAATTTCCCACTCTTCTTCCCCTTCTTTCTCTAGGGCTTCTGGGTGAGATTCCGATTGGTCAAAGTGGTCAGGCACCAGCACTGACCAATCGGAATTGCTCTAATCCATCATGATAGCCCTACAAAAAAGGGGAGGAAGATCTGGGATTTCAAATCTCTGGACCAATACACCAGCTGTGTGGGCACTGATAGCAAAAATACCACATTTATACCACTAGATGGAGCTAAGTATTATAGGCTAATCCTATGATACTTATCCCCATCTACTGGCTAAACACAGTATTTTCTGCTTTATATCAATGATTTACATAAACAGTGCAGGATGTATCTTATTAACATTTGTTTATTTCCATATTTGCACAGAATGTGTGTACATGCACCTTTACTTGGCAAGTTCTTTATAACTCAACCCCATAGTATGTGGGTAGGCTCTTTGGAGTTCAGGCAGCAGCACTTATTACCTGGGAAAGAATTCAATGTATGCCTGTGGAGAGGAATAGAGAGGGAAAAGTATAGGTGGAGTTCTGTAGTCCAGCAGGCAGGGCTGACACCTTTTTGGGATTTCAGTGTAGTAGAGGCACAGTGTTGGGGCAGGAAGTTAGGTGCTCAGTGGACTTCCAGGGGATCAACATGTATTTTTCTTAGTTTAGATTTTTCTTTTTATTAAGTGCTTGGGTATAGCGTTATTTTTTATACTTTTTTTTTCACTAAAACTCCATTTATATCATATAGGGCAGGGGTTTCAAACTGATGGCCCTCCAGCTGTTGCAAAACTGCAAGTCCCATGAGGCATTGCAAGGCTGACAGTTACAAGCATGACTCCCACAGGCAGAGGCATGGTGGGACTTGTAGTTTCGCAACAGCTGGAGGGCCACCAGTTTGAGATCCCTGATATAGGGGGACACAAGTCCAGGTGACAGGTTCTCTTTAATGAGACATCAGTGGTCTTTTAGGTACCATGCACATTGCACACTTGTACGACTCCAAAGTCGGGAGACTTTGGAGTGCAACTTTGGTGCACCTTTGATGCAACTTTGGATGGGTGCGACTTGGATGTGACTTGTCCCTCTGCAAAGTCAGAACCCACTGTTGCATGTAAAACATTCAGGTACGATTTTCATGCAACTTTTGAGGGTTAACATTGAAGTCAATGAACCTCAAGTTGCTTAAAAGTCTGACCAAAGTACTGCATGGACTACTTTGAAGTTGCTGCAACTTTAAGGCTTCGCTCACACTTGTGCGACTTGTCATTCAATTATGGACATCAAAGTCGCATGACAAGTCATTCCCCATGTTTTCGAATGATAACCATTCGTATATGTGCGACTTAATATTGCAGGGACTTCAAAGTCGTTCCTGCACTACTGTGGTCTGACTTTAATTTTCATCATCACTTGAGGGCCATAGACTTTAATGTTAGCTCTCAAAAGTTGCATGAAAGTCGTACCTGAATGTTATACAATGCAACAGTTGTCCATTTTCACTGGTCAAAGCCAAAGTCGTATCCAAGTTGCACCCATCCGAAATTGCGTCAAAGTTGCACTCCAAAGTCGGCGCAACTTTGGAGTCGTACAAGTGTGAATGGAGCCTAAGGCCCCTTTCACACTTGTTGACTTGTCCTGTGACTTAGGACTGCACAGTCGCATGATAAGTCGTACCCCATCATTTTCAATAAGTACCATTCATATCTGTGCGACTTCAAAGTAGTCCCTGTACTACTTCGGTCCGACTTTGATGCGAATTGAGGTCCTTATACCTCAAGTTTACACATTCAGGCATTCCCTGAAATCGCGGCAGAATCACGGCCGCGCGATCGCACAACTTTTACGTTTCAGCAGTGTAAAAGGGGCCTAGGTTGCACAGATATGAATGGTTATCATTGGGAAACATGGGGTACTACTTGTCATGCCACTTTGATGTCCAAAATGGCATGACAAGTCGCACAAGTGTGAATGGGGTGTTAGGCCCTTCCACACTTGTGCGACTTGTCCTGCGACTTGGGACTACAAAGTCACATGACAAGTTGTACCCCATGATTTCCAATGAGTATCATTCATATCTGAGCGACTTCAAGTCACAGTGTCTGACTTTAATGCAAGTTGAGGTCCATAGACGTCAAGTTTACACAGGCATTCACTAAAATTTGGTCAAAATCGTGTCCGCAAAATTTGCGTGACTTTGAAGTCGCAGTAGTGTGAAAGGGGCCTTAGAAACCCAATGTCTCACCTGCCCTCTGTTGAAGATAATAGTGTGCATATTACACTCCATTAGCTTCTTCCCCGGCCAATTCTAGGGGTCAGAGAAAGTGAACGCTCTCTAATGCGTTTTTTTGTGCTTTTTGCAGAAACGCACTGCAGTCCATATAACATGGTTTCCTATGGGATATGTTCACATCTATGCTTTTTTCAGCCGCTGCCATTTTTGGAAAGGGCCGGGGACTTTTTTTAAATGCAAAACTGTGCATTTTTGGTTCAAAAGACATCAATGGAAAAGCTGCAGAAAAGCATGTAGTGCGGCGATTTTGACGCTTTTTGCATTTTTTAATTTGCCTAATAACAAATTGGCCAAAAAAAAGCATTAAAAATGCAAAACGCATCAAAAGCACATGCGCAAGAATGAAAAACGCACTGCAGAAAGCAACGCAGAAATGGATCAAAAGTAAACTGCATAGGTGTGAACCGAGCCTAAAATCTATTTGGGGCTGTATCGCTGGATTGGAACGAATCGGAAGCAGAACTCATTCCTGCGCTCCATATTTAAGTCACGTGCACCCTGTACGTGTGTAACAATGTTTACAAATGGTGCAATGTGATTGTTTCCAATGTAAAAAAAAATTGTCCTCTGCGGGACCTCAATGACACTTTCGGAAAGGCATGATGGGACAAGAACAACAGATCGTTCGCTCCGAGGCCCCACCGCTCCCGAGCGACACATTCCTGAACTTTTCACCCGTTACCTTTTACTGTAAAAACATGAGATTGGAACAATAATATATGGTGTGCATGTACACGGGAATTCCCTCCACTCGCTTCTTATGTGACTGAACATGACCCACTTCACAACCAGTTCTACTCTATAGTCTTCAAATAATATAGGGGTGGGGGGAGGGGAGTCGTTTTCTTTTTTTAATTTAGTGCTCTAGGTATTTGTGTTTTATGTTTTTTATTATGTGTGTATCTGATTGTTGCTTGTGTACTGGCCCTTTATATTTTTAGTTAAAGCAGAACTCCGTCTTGCACAGTTGTACCGACTCCTCTCCTCCTGGACTGAAATGGCTTATTCTGATTTCACTGCACACTGTGAGCTGCTCACAATGTGCACTAATAAAAGCTCAGAATCACAGGTGGGCGGTACCCAGGGTGCTCCGCCCCAGCCTGACTGTCCTGCCCCTTTCATTCAGTGGATTTCCTCTATAAAGGCTCAGAATCACATGTGGGCGGTACCCAGGGTGCTCCTCCCCAGCCTGACTGTCCCGCCCCTTTCATTCATTGGATTTCCTCTATAAAGGCTCAGAATCACATGTGGGCGGTACCCAGGGTGCTCCGCCCCAGCCTGTCTGTCCCGCCCCTTTCATTCATTGGATTTCCTCTATAAAGGCTCAGAATCACATGTGGGCGATACCCAGGGTGCTCCGCCCCAGCCTGACTGTCCTGCCCCTTTCATTCATTGGATTTCCTCTATAAAGGCTCAGAATCACATGTGGGCGGTACCCATGGTGCTCCGCCCCAGCCTGACTGTCCCGCTCCTTTCATTCATTGTATTTCCGTTATAAAGGCTCAGAATCACATGTGGGCGGTACCCATGGTGCTCCGCGCCAGCCTGATTGTCCCGCCCCTTTTATTTATTGGATTTCCTCTATGAAGGCTCACAATCATCTCTCCATAAAGAGGACCTGTTATCCTTATTTCTATTAGAAGGGATGTTTACATTTGTAATAGGAATAAAAGTGATTAAAAAAATAAAATAAAGGGACAGTGTAAAATGAAAGAATAAAATAAATAAGAAAACATATTTTTTTTAAAGCGCCACCATCCCTCCGTGCTAGCGCTCAGAAGCATGCGTAAGTCGCTCGTACATATGTAAACAATATTCACACCACACATGTGAGGTATCACTGCGATTGTTTGAGTGAGAGCAATAATTCTAGTATTCTACCCCTTCTTTAACTCTAAGGCCTGATGCACACTTGAGGCTGATAATTGGATGTTTTTTGTGAGTTTGTGCGTTTTTTTTTTAACAGCCCTTAAATTCCCCTCTATGTTATCCTATGTGCCCATGCACACATGGACGTTTTTAGACGTTTAACAGCAGGGGAGTCTATGGGCTGTTTTCTGAACACCCAAAAATCACATTCATGAGCAGTTCTTCTGACCCCAAAAAAAACGAAGAACGCTGAAAAACGCGCATAAACACGCTTTTATCAGCGTTCAGCGTTTTTTGAGCTGGTGTCATTTAAAAGAAACGCCCAAAATTGCTGACGCTGAAAAACGCGCATAAATGCTTTAAAGAAAACGCTGCTAGAAGTGTGCGTTTTTTAAGCAGCGTTTCCTACCAGCAATCCGACGTCCTGAACGATTTTTTTGAGCGTCCTGTGTGAATGGAGCCTAAACAGGTAGCCTGTAATGGCCCGTACACACTATAAGAAAATCGGGCAAACATTTTCGTCCGAGGAACGATTGTACAGAACTTTCGACAGCCGAAAATTCCCGAAGGGACAAATGCCATTCCACGAGTGTGCACAATTTTAAAGCGTGACATGTTAAGTATCTATTTACTTGGCGTAACATCATCTTTCGCATTTAAAAAAAAATTGGGATCTATATTGTGTTTTTTTTTTAAATTTAATTTATTAAAGTGTATATCTTCCCCAAAAAATCGTGTTTGCAAAAACGCTGCGCAAATACTGCGCGACATAAAAAATTGTAACAATCACCATTTTATTGCTTAGGGCCTTTTTCAGGGACGTTCTTTTTCCCCACGTTTCCCCAGCGCACTGCATTTTACGGTTTCCTTTCCTATGGTTATGTTCCCCATAGTGATGAAAAATGAAACATTAGAGCGGTAATCACATCCTGCAGAATACATTGTAATCCTCCCTGAATGGCTCGTTCCCTGGGGGGAGATACAATGTAATTATATTGGTCATTACACTTGTCTGAAGGTAAACAGATGTCAACCTGCCAGCAACCAGCCGAGCCCGGGAATCCCCCAGGACGATGACATCATCAGTAAAGCATGATGTCAGCGCCATGGAGATTACACGGCTGAGCCCAGCTCTGTGACTGACTGCTGAGTCTGTAATATTTCAGATGGTCCTCCCAGGTTCTTTCTAACACCTCATCGCTGGCCCTCGTGCTGCTTCCGCCTGCAGCAGACTGTCGACATCATCTCAGCCTAGCAGGGTGGATTTGATTTAAATCAACTCGATTTAAATCATAATTTTTAAAGAGCAACTGTCATCTCTGTCCCGCAGCGGCTCCTCCTCATCCTGACCTGCTGTTGACTCGCCGACAGTCCCATTCACTTTAACGGGACGGCTGGGGATGCGGCAGTGACACAACAAGGTGAGGGACGTGGCGGCAGCAGGTGAGTGGATGCCCGCTAACAGCCGCTGCCATGATGGATCTGAAATGACAGGTGCTCTTTAAATGTAAGGACTTATTCTTGCCGGTAGTTAGAATCTTTAATATTTGCAAACAAAATGAAGGTTTCCTATTTAGAATAATAAGCTGTCAGGTTAGCAAAACAGCGATATCAGAACTGATTCAATCATACAGTTTGTAATGTACATAGATTTGCAAAACAATGGGATAAAGGACTATTCCTGACCTTTGTTTTATCTCATGGTATCTCATTAAATTGTGTGAATACATCAATGCAGTACATGTTATCTCAGCTTGCAGAGCTTGGATTCATTGAATGAGTTTACCAAAAAATGTAAATATTACAGACTATACAGCCTCATGCTACATAACTAAGCTCCATTTCATGCTGAATTAACTAAATTATTAATGTATCTTAAACAGAAAAATATCTTTAGATAGATTTTTACTTAAATTTATTTTAATAAAATGCTTTATAATAAAAATCAAAGAAATCTTTTTTTTTTTTTTTAAATCATTGATTTATATCCACCCTGCAGCCTAGGCAAAGTCACTGCACTTTTACTGAAAACCGTGGCCATGGGCTATTTTATAGTGAAATAAACAATGGAAAAGGCTTGTTAACATACGCGTCACCACAACATGCAAAAAACACGCATGTGTGCACGTTGGGGTGCTCAGGCACCATTTATTCTTAACGGAACCCAACTCAAACACAGAGGGAATCTTGCTCAAGTAAGGCCCCTTTCACACGGTCGGACCAGGTCAGGTCCGCCTGTCAGTTTTGTCGGCGGACCTGAACGGCCGCTCCATACATCTCTATGGAGCAAAAAAGAAGAAAAGAAACAAGGGTGCACCAGCCTAGTGTATTATCATTTAGGATAGATTTTATTTAACCACTTAAGCCCCGGACCATTTGGTAGCTAAAGGACCAGAGGTGAATTCAGAATTTTGCACTGCGCTGCTTTAACTGTAAATTGTGCGGACATGCAATGTTGTACCCAAACGAAATTTGCGTCCTTTTCTTTCCACAAATAGAGCTTTCTTTTAATGGTATTTGATTGCCTCTGCGATTTTTATTTTTTGCGATATAAACGGAAAAAGACCGAAAATTTTGAAAAAAAATGATATTTTCTACTTTTTGTTATAAGAAAAATCAAATAAACTCAATTTTAGTCATACTTTTAGGCCAAAATGTATTCAGCCACATGTCTTTAGTAAAAAAAATGTCAATAAGCGTATATTTATTGGTTTGCGCAAAAGTTATAGCGTTTACAAACTAGGGTACATTTTCTGGAATTTACACAGCTTTAAATTTATGACTGCCTATCTCATTTCTTGAGGTGCTAAAATGGCAGGGCAGTACAAAACCCCCCCAAATGACCCCATTTTAGAAAGTAGACACCCCAAGGAAATTGCTGAGAGGCATGTTGAGCCCATTGAATATTTTTTTTTTGTCCCAAGTGATTGAATAATGACAAAAAAAAAAAAAAAAAAAATTAGAAAAAGTTGTCACTAAATGATATATTGCTCACACATGCCATGGTTATATGTGGAATTGCACCCCAAAATACATTCTGCTGCTTCTCCTGAGTACGGGGATACCACATGTGTGGGACTTTTTAGGAGCCTAGCCACGTACGGGACCCCGAAAACCAATCACCGCCTTCAGGATTTCTAGGCACAAATTTTTGATTTGAGTCCTCACTACCTATCACAGTTTCGAAGGCCATAAAATGCCAAAATAGCACAAAACCCCCCCAAATGACCCCATTTTGGAAAGTAGACACCCCAAGCTGTTTGCTGAGAGGCATGGTGAGTATTTTACAGCTCTCATTTGTTTTTGAAAATGAAGAAAGAACATTTTTTCTTTTTTTTTTTCAATTTTCAAAACTTTGTGACAAAAAGCGAGATCTGCAAAATACTCACAATACCTCTCAGCAAATAGCTTGGGGTGTCTACTTTCCAAAATGGGGTCATTTGGGGGGGGTTTTGTGCTATCTGGGCATTCCATGGCCTCCGAAACTGTGATAGGCAGTGAGAAGTGAAATCAAAAATTTACACCCTTAGAAAGCCTGAAGGCGGTGATTGGTTTTTGGGGTCCCGTACGCGGCTAGGCTCCCAAAAAGTCTTACACATGTGGTATCCCCGTACTCAGGAGAAGCAACAGAATGTATTTTGGGGTGTAATTCCACATATTCCCATGGCATGTTTGAGCAATATATCATTTAGTGACAACTTTGTGCAAAAAAAAAAAAAAAAATTGTATTTTTTCCGCAACTTGTGTCAACATATAAAATATTCCATGGACTCGACATGCCTCTCAGTATACAGCTTGGGGTGTCTACTTTCCAAAATGGGGTCATTTGGGGGGGTTTTGAACTGTTCTGGCATTTTATACACAACATTAGGAAGCTTACATCCACTCTTCTAACCACTTGAAGACAAAGCCCTTTTTGACACTTTTTGTTTACATGAAAACATTTAGAAAATTATGTTGAACCCCCAAACATTATATATATTTTTAAAGCAAAGGCCCTACAGAATAAAATGGTGGGTGTTGCATTTTTTTCTACACAGTATTTGCGCAGCGATTTTTCAAACGCATTTTTTGGGGAAAAAATACACTTTTTTTAATTTTAATGCACTAAAACACACTATATTGCCCAAATGTTTGATGAAATTAAAAAGATGATCTTAGGCCGAGTACATAGATACCAAACACGACATGCTTCAAAATTTCGCACAAACGCGCATTGCCGACAAACTACATACATTTTTAAAAGCCTTTAAAAGCCTTTACAGGTTACCCCGTTAGATTTACAGAGGAGGTCTACTGCTAAAATTACTGCCCTCGATCTGACCTTCGCGGTGATACCTCACATGCATGGTGCAATTGCTGTTTACATATGACGCCAGACCGACGCTTGCGTTTGCCATTGGGCAAGAGCAGGGCAGGACAGGGGTGCTTTTTTTTTATTTTTTTTATTTTTTTATTATTAATTTTGCTTTTTTATTTTATTTTTAAACTGTTGCTTCCATATTTTTTTTTTTTTTTATCATTTTTATTGTTATCTCAGGGAATGTAAATATCCCCTAGGATAGCTATAGGTAATGACAGGTACTCTTTTTTGAAAAAACTGGGGTCTATTGGACCCTAGATCTTTCCTCTGCCCTCAAAGCATCTGACCACACCAAGATCGGTGTGATAAAATTTCCCAATGGCGCTTTTTATATCCGGGGGGGGGGGCATTCCCTCCCACTGCTTGTAAAAGCAGTCCAGAGGCTAATTAGCCACTAGGATTTCTTTTACATGAAAGCCGGCCGCTGGCTGAAAAGAATGATACCAAGATGATACCTAAACCCGCAGGCATCATTCTGGTATAAACATTCAAAGTCCAGCAACATACCAGTACGTTGCTGGTCCTTGTTGGACATGTATTGTAATCTTTTTTTTCATGCAGCCTGTTGGCTGAACGAAAAAAAAAAGATTGATCGGTGGGTATGCCCACCATTAGTATACCGCCCTTCATCCACCCACTTCTAATGATGGGCATACATGCACCATTTATATATGCCGAAGCATGGGGGCATCTTCCCGCAAAAGTTATGCCGCGTACACATGGTCAGACTTTTCCCACGGGCAAGCCTCCGTCGGAATTTCGATCGTATGTACGCGGCATTAGGAGCAAAATCGCTCCTCCGCTCCTGCTGCCCCAATGCTTCGGCATATATGCTTTTTTTTTTTTAACTGTGGTGGCGAAATCACCTCCTACAGCACTGGAGTCGCAAGGATCAGGCCTGTCTCTGCGAACGCTGCAGTTATGTGTGTTGTGTTTTGCAAGTGACAGTGATCGATCGATACTGCACTTGGGTGGCCTGGGCTGGACGGAGGGGCAAAACGCAGGTGCTAGCAGGTATCTGGGCTGATCCCGCTAACACTGCGTTTTTGGGAACCCTAAACTGCTGGGGACGCTAGTATAGATCTGATCAGATCAGATATTGATCTGTTCAGATACTATACCACTAAGGGGGGTGTATGCTTCACGCGTGGGTGTTAGCGTTACTGGCACTAACCTGACGCTGCCTGGGGTGTGACGCAGACCCTCTCTGACGCTAAAACCTAATTGATATCACCCGCCGGGCGATCAGGGGGTTAAACCTTTATTGGGTTATATACGGCGGGTGCCCTGACACTATAAAAAGCAAACTAACTAACCAGCGTCACCCGTAACACTTATATGATGATCACTGGTGAAAGGGTTAACTAGGGGCAATTAGGGGGTTAAAACCTTTATTAGGTAATATATGGGGGTACCTGACGCTATATAAAAACCTGACGGCGAACCTAAAAAAAAATTACTGGCTACCGATCTGCATCACCGACACTAAGACAACAATCATAAAAACGATCGCTTAGCGACAGTGGTGATAGGGGGTGAAAGGGTTACCTGGGGGGCGATCAGGGGGTTAAACCTTTATTAGATAATATATGGGGGTACCTGACGCTATAAAAACCTGCGGCGAACCTAAAAAAAATTACTGGCTACTGATCTGCATCACCGACGCTAAGACAGCGATCAGAAAAATGATCGCTTAGCGACAGTGGTGATAGGGGGTGAAAGGGTTACCTGGGGGGCGATCAAGGGGGTTAAACCTTTATTAGGTAATATATTGGGGTACCTGACGCTATAAAAACCTGCGGCGAACCTAAAAAAAATTACTGGCTACCGACATGCATCACCGACGCTAAGACAGCGATCAGAAAAATTATCGCTTAGTGACAGTGGTGATAGGGGGTGAAAGGGTTACCTGGGGGGCGATCAAGGGGGTTAAACCTTTATTAGGTAATATATGGGGGTACCCGACGCTATAAAAACCTGCGGCGAACCTAAAAAAAATTACTGGCTACCGATCAGCATCACCGACGCTAAGACATCGATCAGAAAAATGATCGCTTAGTGACGGCGGTGCTAGGGGGTGAAAGGGTTACCTGGGGGGTGATCAAGGGGATTAAACCTTTATTAGGTAATATATGGGGGTACCCGACGCTATAAAAACCTGCGGCGAACCTAAAAAAAATTACTGGCTACCGATCAGCATCGCCGACGCTAAAACATCGATCAGAAAAATTATCGCTTAGTGACAGTGGTGATAGGGGGTGAAAGGGTTACCTGGGGGGCGATCAAGGGGGTTAAACCTTTATTAGGTAATATATGGGGGTACCCGACGCTATAAAAACCTGCGGCGAACCTAAAAAAAATTACTGGCTACCGATCAGCATCACCGACGCTAAGACATCGATCAGAAAAATGATTGCTTAGCGACGGCGGTGCTAGGGGGTGAAAGGGTTATCTGGGGGGTGATCAGGGGGTTAAACCTTTATTGGGGGGGGGGGTTAGGGGGCTACACTGGACCTAAAACTGAATGTACTGACACTTTTACAGTCACAAATGTCACTGATTGCAGTGATCACTAAATAAATGGTCACTGCAATCAGGCGGTCGTTAAGTGGTTAAAAGAGCATCAATACTACTCACAAGTGTAGCAGAAAAAGTCGCAGTACAATGACGTTTCAGGTTGATGGCAGCTGAAAATGGAGCTCGAAACCACACTCTACAGAAGCACCGTGGGTAAGATGAGGGCCACAGCCGGCTTACGTGTTTCGAAGCATTACACTTCTTCCTCAGGGCCCAGCAGTCATCTCTATGGAGCGTCGGATGTCAGCGGAGACATGTCCGCTGACATCCGACCCGTTTCGATCTGCTAAAATCAGATGGATGGCCATACGTCCCCATCCGTCCTGGCGGATCGGATCGGGTGAGATCTGATGAAAATGGACATGCTGTCCATTTTCGTCTGATCTGTCCATAGGAGACAGTGGCGCTCGACAAGCCCCTCCCTGCTCAGTGAGCAGAGAGGGATCTGTCATCCGCCGGCTCAGCGGAGATCAACTGACTGATCTCCCGCTGAGCTGGTGGGAGCTGGCGGACTCCGTCGCTACGGAGTCCGCCTTGTGTGGGAGGGGCCTAAGGAGGAATCCCCCCTAAGGCCTGATTCACACCTATGCATTTTTAGTGCTTTTTGCGTTTTGCAGATTTGCTCTACAGAACGTGTTCCATAGGAAACCATGTTAAATGGACTGTAGTGCAAATCTGCAAAAAGCACAAAAAATGCATAGGTCTCAGACACTGAATTTCCAGTCAGCTCATGTTCTAGTGACGGCTGTAAAATTTGGGATTTTTATCCATTTACAGTGGTCAGTGTCACCATAGAGAGGGCGATTCTTCCCAGTAGGGACACAGCAATAAAGGCCCATTCACACAACACAGCGAATAAATAGGTGCATTCACACCTGAGCAAGCATTTTTTTGATTTTTTTTTGTACTGTGTTTTTATACTGCGTTTTTGAGCTTTGGCATTTTTATTAGCCAATAGCAAAAAATATCATCTGTTTCATAATGTGTTACTATGTTTTTCAGCTTGTCATACACTTGTATTTATTATTTCTTTATTATTATTTCTTTATTTATACAACATTTTTTTTTACTTTTTTTGTAAGGGGCTAAGGGTTAAAGGTTATGGTTAGGGGTTAATATTTATTCAATGTATTATTATTTATTGACTTATTATTATTATTATATATTTTTTAAGTTAGGGGTTAATATTATGCCTAGGGTTAGGGGTTAGTATTAGGGGTTAATATTAGGGTTTGGGTTAGGAGTTAATATTAGGTTTGGGGTTAGGGTTAGAGGTTATTATTAGAGATTAATATTAGGGTTAGGGGTTGGGGTTAGGGTTATTTTATTTATTTATTTTTACTATTATTTATTTTTTACTTATTTGTTATTAGTATTTCCTGACAGACTCCATGGCAGACTACGTGTGGGTTAACCCCGCCTCCTCTCCACAGCTATAGGACCCCTTACCCATAAATTTGAGCTCACCTCCACAGACAGGTGTTCCTTTTTTGTCCTCCTCACATAGACCCTTCATTATGCAATTCAGGTGCAGTCCAGGATGTCTGTCGGATCAGGTACGAGTTGTGCGGTGCACCCAGGGCCCAGCTATGAGCGGGTGAGTGGTTTTGGGCTGATGGATACCCCTATGGTGGAAGGGATGTGGCCCCAGCGTACCATGACGGACGGTGGATCTCAGCTGGCAAGGTCTGAAGACTTTTTCTATTTCCATGGCAGATAGTTTTTGTTTGTTTGTTTGTTTGTATGTCTTTCTCTGCTGTTTTTTCTCTGTCATACAGCGCCGCTAAGCTTAGTATATGTGTGGAACGCTTTTGCGTTCCAGGATGCCATTCCCTTCCTGATCCCAGCCTGTTGATCGTCTGTGCATGCGCAGAGCCACGGTGAAACCGAGGCTTGGTTTTTGCGCATGCGCAGTATGGCGGAGGGGTCAGGGGCCGCGCAGGCGCAGTAGGTTCGGTCCCTCCGATGCATGCGCACAGCGGGACCGGCCATGACGTCATTCCGGCGGGTGATTTAAACCGCTGAGGAGCCCTATACAGGTGGGATAACCTGTGGGCATATAGCAGCAGCCTCCCGGAGTCTCAATACTACCAGGACGGGGTAAGCACTTCTTGGCAATGTAATGCATGTAATGCTTGTAATGCTTAGTGTCTCTTAAAGGGACAGTTTTAAAAAGAAAAAAAAAAAAAAACTATTTTTTTTTCTGCGCTGTTCTTGCATTGATTTGCTTATCCTTAGTCTAGGTAGTGGAGTTACGCATCATTGTGTGTCTTCCTCGTCATGGACTCATCTGCACCGCCGTGTGGCCAGCCCCCCCGCACAAGGTCTGTGCGGAGTGGGTAGGGGTTGGTGTCTTTGGTGTCATTTTTTTCTGGTGGTTGCTAACGGTTACAACCTGCCCACCTTCCTCCCCCTCCCTTTGTCTGTATTATCTCTTACAGCCCGGCTACATCAGTTCATCGGTCACAGGATAGGGACCTTGCCAGGCTGCACCATCATCATCACCATCATCATCACCATCACCAATCATCCACCAGGTCCAGACGTGACACTCCGTCTGGGACCCACTATCATAGGGGACGCTCACATTCCCCCTCTAAATATAGGAGATGTTCCCATTCCTCCTCAAGTCACCGCTACCACCACCGCGATGATCGCTCTGATCACAGAGCCTGTTGGGGATGTAAAACTAGAATCCCAGAGGGCAAATCGCTGTGTGACCCATGCTATGCCCGAGCGGTCGGTGAGAAAGAGACCGAAAAATCAAAATCTTGAGTCTCTTATTAAACGTGTGGTACAGCAGTCTATGATGGAAATAGATGCCCCCCCACACGAGGAGCCAGTCCACCACCTTGTCTGGCTCCTTGGCTGACGAGGCCCAGGAGGATTCCGGCCAATTCCAGCCCCATGATTCCTCCCATTATTCCTCGCAAGACGAGATGGAGGGAGATGATTCTGTGATTCCTCCCATGATTCCTCGCAAGACGAGATGGAGGGAGATGATTCTGTGATTCCTCCCATGATTCCTCGCAAGACGAGATGGAGGGAGATGATTCTGTAGTGGGATTCGACTACGCTTTAGTCTCTCCACTGATCAAGGCAGTGATGGAAACCTTAAAGTTGGAAGATACCACTGCACCCCCCCCAGAGAAACAAAGGAACTGTTTAAGAAACTGGGGAAAGAATGTTCCAATTTCACACCGAGCTGAAAGGAGTGTTTAAGGAAGAATGGAGCAAGGGGGATAAGAAGGTTTGGAAAATGCTCCCCTCGTGGATGCAGCAGTAATGCGCCTAGCGAAGCATGTCACCCTCCTGCTAGATGACACTGTATCTTTTAAAGATGGTCTGGATTGAAAGATTGACCAAGACATTAAGAGAATATATAACTTGAACGGTATGGCTTGCAAACCAGCCCTAGCCCTTGCAGTCACCTCCAAAGCAATGGAGGCCTGGGTGGAAAATGTTGACTCCGTTCTGAAAGGTGTCTCGGAGGAATTGGCACAAAGTTCAGCAGTGCAAGAACTTAAACTGGCTATCGCCTTTTTGGGAGAAGCTTCAATTGATCTCATCCGCTTGATGGCTAGATCCTTGCTATCTTCGGCCACAGCCAAACGAGCACTATGGTTGCGCCCCTGGCTTGTTGATCCTGCCTCAAAGCAGGCATGGTGCAAAATTCCTTCTGAAGGAACTTCCTTGTTTGGAAACAAACTGTATAATGCCATTTCAAAGGCTACAGGCGGAAAGTCGGGATTCCTCCCTCAGGACAAACGTCCGTTTAACCAAAGAAAACCTCAGCAGAGACGCAGTACAGAGCGTTCAAGAGAGGCATGCTCCTATAGGCCCGGACGGGATTTTAGGAGAAGCTGGAACTGGAATAGGCAGATATCTTTCCAAAAAATCTGGCAAGAAACAGACGCCCGGTGGGCGCGAGCCAACCAAGTCCTTTTGAGATTGGGCCTGCCCAAGCGGTCGGGTAGGGGCTCGCCTACGTCTCTGCCGGCACGTCTGGGTGACCTTGATCTCAGATTATTGGACCATCAAAACGGTCTCAACAGGTCACGCATGGTCCTTCACCAAAGTCCCTCCATGCAGACCAATGCAATCTTCACTGCCTCAATCAGAAGAAAAACAACAAGTTCTTCTTTCATATGTGAATGCCCTGAAAGATCAAGGAGCAGTGGTGCCCGTCCCAAAGGACGAGGAATTCCAGGGGGTATACTTCCCCCTCTTCCTAGTACAAAAGAAGAACGGCTCTTGGCGTCCAGTTATAGATCTCACTTTCCTGAACAGGTACATAAAGCACGAGAAATTCAAGATGGAAGCACTCTCAACCATCCAAAAAGTCGTTCAACCAGACGACTGGTTGATCTCAATAGATGTTAAGGACGCGTATTTTCATGTTCCCGTGGCAGAAGAATTCTACAAATACCTTCGATTTCAGGTCGAACGAGAGCACTTACAATTTATTTGTCTTCCATTTGGACTAACGACCTCTCCAAGGGTCTTTTCCAAGGTACTGTCGGTAATTGTGTCTCTTATCAGAATACAGGGTGTGCGTCTGTATCATTACCTGGACGAGCTGCTACTACTGTCCCAAGACAAGCAGCAGCTGCTGATCCACAAAGATCAAGTGATCTCTACATTGATAGAGTTCAGATGGCTCCTAAACCGAGAGAAAAGTCAGCCAGACCCGACCCTACGCCTAACCTACCTAGGAGCTCAATTCGACACAGTAGAGAATACCATCTCTCTTTCGGAAGAAAAATTCCGGTCATTCGGGTAAGAATATCTTTAGCCCTAGACTACTCTCACCTAAGGGCGTCACAGTGCCTGAAGATAATCGGCACGATGGTGGCCACGTTCCCCATGGTCAAATGGGCAATGTGGAGGCTTCGGCCTTTTCAATCAGGATTCCTTCAGTAATGGAAGACAGACGATCGCAATCAGCTGATCAGGATTACTCAATGAGGAACAGTCTTCTCTGGTGGCTTCAACACAAAAACTTGTTAACATGCCACTCCCTTGCTCCCATCCAATGGATCACTGTTTCATCCGATGCCAGCAATGCGGGCTGGGGAGCACATTGTGGGACAGAACTGGCTCAGGGCAAATGGGATGCCCATCTCCACATTCCAGGGTCAAACGTTCTGGAATTGCGTACGGCATGGTGCGCCCTTCACGCTTTCTCCCACCTTCTGAAAGGGAAGTCGGTCCTACTGAAAATGGACAATACCACCGCTGTGGCATATGTGAAGAGACAAGGGGGCACTCAGAGCTCTGCCCTTCTCCAAGAGGTTGAGCCCATTATGACCTGGGCTCAGAGGAATCTACTCAACTTAACAGCAGTCTTCATTCCAGGGGAACAGAACATTCAAGCGGACTTTCTGTCACGCAGCAACCTCGACAACAACGAATGGTCACTGCATACACAGACATTCAAGTGGATCCTATCGTTGGGAATCGATCCAGAAGTGGATCTGTTTGCATCCCCCTGCAATCACAAAGTAGACAGATACTACACTTGAGGTCGGTGCAGTCAAGCCTTCGGAGTAGATGCATTAACAAGCCAATGGAAATTCAACAAGGCATATGCCTTCCCTCCACCTCCAATCATGCAAAAATTCCTGCAGCGGCTCCAGTTGGAGAAAGGCGAAGTGATAACAATAGCACCATACTGGCCGAACAGGCCATGGTTTCCTCTCCTGAATCTGATGAGTTTCAGGGACCCGCTAGAGTCTCTTGGGTGTGCTTTAGGGGTAATCTCTACCCTTATGAGCTCCAGAAAGCCTAACATGAACAAAACCTACAACAGAATCTGGACCAGGTTTGTCAGCTTCATGACTTCTGCTGGAAAATCTTTCAGAAATCCTGGAGTTCAAGACGTTTTGAGTTTTCTACAATCAGGCTTGGATCTTCCTTTGTACTCTGAGGGAACTGATTGACAAGTTTCAGCCTTATCGGCATTTTCAGGAACATCATGGGCAACTCATCCCCTGGTTCAACAATCCTTTCAGGGGGCTTCGAGAATCAGGCCTCAGAGGAAACCTAGATTCCCCAAATGGGATCTTCTGCTCGTCCTTGATGCTCTTTCAGCACTCAACAACAAGGATCTTTCCATTAAGGACTTATCAATCAAACTGGCCTTTCTAGTGGCCATTACTTCAGCCAAAAGGGTTTCAGAAATAAGCTTCCTGGGTTGTCAAGAACCCTTTTTGACTTTCTTCCCGGACCGAGTGGTCCTTATTCCCATGCTTGGGTCTAAACCAAAAGTCAAGTCAGTTTTTCACGAGAATCAGGAAATAGTCCTTCCTACTTTCAATTCTCCAGAATCAGCAGATGTTCATCCCTTGGATGTAGGTGAGACTCTGAAAGAATATTTGCGAGTCACTTCATCTTTTAGAAGCTTGAACTACCTGTTCTTGTTACACACCGGTAGCAACAAAGGAAAGAGGGCTTCCTCCAGAACAATAGCAGCCTGGATCGTCCAATCTATTCAACAGGCTTACAGGGCAAAGGGCTTAGCTCCTCCAGAGGCGTGACGGCTCATTCCACCAGAGGCATGGCAGCCTCATGGGCAGCAGCTCGACATGTGGCTCCTGAAGTGATATGCAGGGCAGCCTTGTGGTCTTCTATTCATACATTTATGTCTCATTATTGTATTGAGCCTGCTTCCCTTTCCTCTGTTAATTTTGGTCGAAAAATCCTGTCAGTTGACGGGAAAGATTAAAATATTTTTTTTGAGCAAGCATACCCTCCCGTGTGGATTGGCTAGTTATTTCCCACACGTAGTCTGCCATGGAGTCTGTCAGGAAAACGGAAAATTTATTACCAAATACTTACCGTAATTTTCCTTTCCTGATAGACTCCATGGCAGACGGAGTTCCCACCCATGAATTAAAAATATGAGAGTTGAAATTTGAGTCGGCTAGTTACGGAACACCTGTCTGTGGAGGTGAGCTCAAATTTATGGGTAAGGGGTCCTATAGCTGTGGAGAGGAGGCGGGGTTAACCCACACGTAGTCTGCCATGGAGTCTATCAGGAAAGGAAAATTACGGTAAGTATTTGGTAATAAATTTTCCGTTTTATTGATGTACTTAGTTCGGTTAAGGGTTAGGATTAGAGGTTATTAGGGTTAGGGGTTAATATTAGGGGTAGGGTTAAGAGTTAAGCCTCGTACACACAAACAAGTTTCTCGGCAAGAAACGACAAGAAAACTGCCGAGATAGCTTTCTTGCCGAGAAAATCGTTCGTGTGTATGGTTTCCCGTCGAGAAAACCGACAAGAATCTCGACGAGAAATATAGAGAACCAGCTCTCTATTTTCTCATTGAGATTCTCGTCGGCATGTTTCGCGATGAGAAAAGTGTGTGTGTGTACACTTACCTGTCGCCGTGGAAACCCGCACATGTTCGAATTGACTTTGACACATGCGCAGTAGCTTCCTAGGTATAGGTAGGGTGTAGCAAGATGGCGGCGACGGCATCGAATGTGACGAGCGCACGCTCTTTGTAGTCGATGACGTCACCGCGTTCGCTCCATTCAAAGAACCGCGGGTTATTTGAATGGAGCGTGTGTACACTCGGCCAAAAACGACGTGTTTTTTCCTGACGAGATTCTCGGCCGTGTGTACGAGGCCTGAGGGTTTATTATTAGGGGTTTATATTATGGTTAGGGGTTGAGGTTAGGGTTATTTTTTTTTATTTTTTATTTGTATTATTTTTTATTTATTTATTTATGATTATTATTTATTTATGTATTTTGTTAGGTTAGGGGTTAGGATTAGGGTTATTGTTTAGGATTAGGGGTTAATATTAGGGTTAGGATTAGGGGTTAATATTAGGGTTATTTTTTAGGATTAGGGGTTATTATTAGAGTTGGGGTTAGGATTAGGGGTTAATATTAGGGGTTAGGGTTATTTTTATGATTATTATTTATGTATGTACTTATTTATGTATTTTTATATGCTATTTACCGGTAGTTATTAATTTATTATTATTTATTTAATTAATGAAGTTGAGCAGAAAAATGCTCCGAAACACACGACAAAACGTGCTAAAACACTCAAAAACGTGAGAATCAAGCGTTTCCATGCATTTCTACGGAACAAAAAAATGCTTTAAAAACACATCAATCTGCCCATTTTGAACTACAAAAAAATCTCCAAAACTTTTTTGAGCTTCAGGCATTTGGTTTCAGACCACTTGTATTGGAGATGTGAACCAACTCCATAGAGAATAATTGATTTTTGAAGTTTTGGCTTTAGTGCCGGTTCACACTTCTGTACTCTGCGAGATTGCACGTGATTTGCACCGCACTGCAATGCAAATCACATGCAATGTCCGTGCGATGCCATTTCAGCCATACAGTCAGTATGGCTGATATCGCATTGCATTCGGACCAAACTCACACAGGACCCTTTTTTTGGTACGCCCCAGAATCATGTTCACATCATGCGATCCGATTCATGTCCGAACTGACAGTTCGCAGTGCGATATGCGAGCTGAAATGGGGGTGTCATTAATAATGTATTGACACTCCCGGCAGTTCGCATATGGCAGTGTGAACTGCTGGGCGAGTCGGGTGCGATGCGGGAACCCGCAGTGGATTCGCAGGTTTCCTGCATCGCACAAGTGTGAACCGAGCCTCGAGCTACAAATCGCTGAGGTGGGAATGGGGCTCTGTGTGCACACTGGTGTGCAATGAATGCACAATGCAATTTGTTGTGAATGCATTGCAGTGCTCGCTTTATTCCTTCTTTTTTTTTTTTTTTGTGCAAAAGTGTAACACGTCCTATTTTTTACAGCACAAAATAAATAAGACATGTTGCATTTTTGTGTTGCATGCATTGCAACGCACTGCAGCATGCAAAAAAAAAGGGAAGGGAAAAAAGCAAGCAACTGCAATGCATTATCACTTTGAACTGAAGTCGTAGAACATAAAACCTTGTTCTTGCGTTGGGACTGCGTTGGGTAACACTGCTGGTGTGAAATAGCCCTAAAAACCAAACAGGGGTTCTAACCCCTCACCACTCCATCCAAAACTAAACAGAAATTCTGCCTGGAGACACACTGTAATCTCCTGAGACTAATCCCTTCACAATCTTCTCCAGAAGAATAAAATCACAGCTTTCTCTCTCCAGGGGATTTAGTTCTCTTTAGTCTCTTGTCTGGCCCTACAGCAGAAACAAAAGCCTGTCTGTGACATCATGGCTTCTTTGTGTTGTGGATACAACAAGCTATTGCGCAAAGTGTAATTCAACCCAATAGTGGCCCCTCCCACATCCATCCATTATGACCGCCGCTGAGATCCACACAGCTGATGGGATCCGTGTTTTCTGTGTCTATCTTTGGCTCTCTATAAGATAGAAGACATTCGCAGTGTACCTAGCTATGTGTAGGGCCACCGACCATTTTCTTCCTTGAAGGAGCTCTCCTTTAAGTTGAATGATCACCAATCTATATAAACAATTTTATTTATTTAACCACATGACCTCTGGAAGGTTTTACCCCCTTCATGACCAGGCCATTTTAGCTATTCAGCACTGCGTTACTTTAACTGGTACTTGTGCAGTCATGCAACACTGTACCAAAATTAAATTTTTATTACAGTATTTATTTCCCACAAGTAGAGTTTTCTATTAATGGTATTTGATTACCACTGGGTTTTTTTTATTTTATTATATGAACAAAAATAGACCACACATTTTTAAATAAAAAATATTATAAAATTTCTGCTATTAAACATATCTAATAAAAAAAAAATCTAATTTATTCATGAATTTAGGCCAAAATGTATTTTGCTGCATGTATTTGGTAATAAAAAAAAATCCCAATAAGTGTACAAGGTGTGTCTAATAAATAACGAGACTGATTAAAAACTTCTCCTTTTATATGTATTACAAATGTAATGCTTGTCCCCTTCAATATATTCCCCATTTGCACTAATACATTGCAGTCTTGTTTTCCACTGGTCGAAGGCATGGAGAAAATCTATTTCTGTCAGATGTTTCACCACATCCACCGTTTTCTTCATAACAGCATCAACTGACTCAAAACGTGTCCCTTTAAGCACTGATTTAACTTTTGGGAATTCATTCTCACGTCCCTCGCTGAATCTTTTGTGCCACTCAAACACACGCGCACGAGACAGGCCGTCATTCCCATAAGCTGTAGTAAGCATTTGAAAACCTTCTGTTAGTGTTTTGTGCAATTTTTACTAAAAATTTCAAATTGATACGTTCAACTTTTAAACTTATCATTTATCCGGCACACTACAGAAAACACAACCAAACTAAATGGCGACTCACAATCAACTGAACGTCATAGAGTGTTGCTGCTTGTCATGCGGGTTCAAACATGTTCAAGGTCACCACATATGCAGTTATACCTGGTTCTGACTGCTTTGCTTACTAGGTAGGATCACAGTCTTGTTATTTAATAGACACACCTAGAATATTGATTTCCTGGTGCCTTCAATGGCAGCATACCAATGGTTGGTGGCTCCGCCCTTGACCAACCCACAGGACCACTTAACTCTATAAAAGAGTAGTTGTCCCTTCCCTCAGGCATTCTGTAAAATTATTCTTGCAGTACCCTCCCTGTAAGCGAGTTATTAACCATTGGTATGCTGCCATGGAAGGCACAAGGAAAATGGAAAAATTGTATACTTACCTTTCCGTCATTTTCCTTTCCTTCTGCCTACCCATGGCAGCATACACCCTCCCTTCTATAATCCTTAAAGTTCTGAAGACTAGTTACAAGAATGCCTGAGGGGAGGGACAACTACTCTTTTATAGAGTTTAGTGGTCCTGTGGGTTGGTCAAGGGCGGAGCCACCAACCATTGGTATGCTGCCATGGGTAGGCACCAGGAAAGGAAAATTACGGAAAGGTAAGTATACAATTTTCTGTTTTCTTTGTGTGAAAGTTATAGGGTCTACAAACTATGGTACATATATTAAATATTTTTTGTTTAAAAAAATGGATACCACTAATGGGAGTGATCAGCGACTTATAATGGGACTACGACTGGGAGTGGGGTGGGCAATCTGACATTAACTGTTACTGAGTGGGAACTGGCTAACTGCCACTGACATCACCAGTGTCATTAATACAGTGATCTATGATAATACTATACACTGTCACTGTACTACTGTCTGGGAAGTGGTTAACTTGGGTTATCGAGGGGCTAAATATGTGCCTAACTATGTGTAATGTGTGCTGATTTTTACTAAAGATTTCTGCAGAGATCTAAGAGAGATTGTTCCCTCTGTACAGAGCCCTGTGTTGATTGTCAAGGCTCTGGGCTGTGATTGGACCTGCGTGGGGTCCACAAGTGGTTACAGATACAGAACATATATACAGTACATATATAAATACTTCATCAGTCTTATCAGTCTGAGTAAATGTTGATTGAGAGACTCAAAAAATTGGTGGACTTTATGGGCACATAATGAGAGGAAGAATCATTAAAAAAGTATACATTTTATTACAGCATAATTAAAAAACATATAAACATGGGCACCTGCCCAGTATCTATCCGGAGGAAGCTAATATTCAAGCGAAATGCGTTGACGAGAAAGTTCTTGGAGGCATCACTGGATAAATTCTTTTTACTTTGATATATTACCAAGTTAATCTTTATACTTTTGATCCAGTCCTCTGTAACTGCACTAATGGGTAACTGGTAACTGTGTCCATACAGGGTGTTGTTTGTATGTTGTTTATATGTTTTTTAATTATGCTGTAATAAAATGTATACTTTTTTAATAATTCTTCCTCTCATTATGTGCCCATAAAGTCCACAATTTTTTTTGAGTCTCTCAATCCATACATATTTGTAGCACACCCCCATAGGAGCTGCTGGTTTAAATTTGGGCCTTGCACGTTACCTCAGTATTCGTTGTCTAGGGGAAGAAAGTCTGTAAGAACTCCAATGTCCACACAAGATGTAAAACCTTCTGCTGTTAGGTTTTATTTGATTTTGCTTATAACTTGTGAAGAACAGTAGAAGGATGAAGGAGGAAAGAGGTAGGTTCAGGTACACAGTACAGATCACTGGGGAAAAACTTCTCAGCTACAAAGTCATTCACCACTCTTCCTGGAGTGGGTATTGCTCACCCGGATAGACCCCTCTCACCTGGCCTAGCAGCTGGGATGATGCATGGACAATGATCAGGACCAGTCTCTGCCACAGACTGGTTGTGAACAAATTGGATAGTCCGGGATCCTCTGCCACAGGTTTAACGCCCAAACTTCCAGATAAACAGTCCAAGAACCTTTAAGCCGACCCGGCAGACTGTGAGGTAATTTTAGTTGCGGTGCAATAGAATCACCAGGCCCTCCTCAAGACACCAGGCTTCCGCTCGGTCTTCTCCAGGACAGGTCCTTCCCTGGTTTCCTCCATTGAGTGGCTTCCTCCCGCAGGACGGACAGCACAGGATCACCTTCCAAGTGTAGGCCCCAGTCAACATAACTGGGCCTACTTGGTAGAGTTGCAGCCTCGGGCCAACATGGTCCCGGGGCCGAAACCACACAACACACCCCTCGCGCCAGGAGGGCCACGAGGGGAAGAAGGAGCCCAAAAGATGGCGTCTGCCCCTTAAGTACCCTTCCCCAGCATGCTCAGCGGGTAGACCACTCCCACTGAACTGTTCCCGGGGAAAGATACCCAATGCACTTTGGCCTGTCAGTCTTCCACATTGGCCTGGGGTGGTAACGCCACCTACAGGCAAACAGTGGGAAGTCTTCCAACACAGCCATAGCCGGAACAGAGGCTGATTTAGCCTTAATTATTTACAGAGTCTGAGCTAACTACCAGCTCAGACACCCACTAAATTTAACATAGTGCCTGGTCATCAGGAGCAGGGCGCTACATAAATATGTGTAGCGGGTATTTGAATTATGTGAGGACTCTGGTGGTGTGAGGTTCCTTGGGGTCCCTGGGTGGCGCTGTTGCCTGGGGCCGGAGTTGAACTTGCACCGCGAACCGTACCTTTTTGTCCTCCCCTGGAGCTGGTACAGCAGGGCGGGGAACCCGCTGTGACGCAAAGGGAGAGGTCATAAAAGGGGTGGAGACCCGGATTTTGGGAAGAGAGTCGGAGGACGTGGCGGCACCCAGGCACCTTCAGCTTGGGTGCTGGCGGTCAGGTGTTCCAGGCCTAGGCGCCCTTGGCCTAGCTGGAGCGCAGATGGAGTCCATCTCAGGCACCTTTAGCCTGGGGTGAGGTACTATGGTGGACGCCTGGGGCTCAGTACCTTTGACTGAGTTCCACGAGGGTGGAGGAATCCGAGGGGGCCCTGATGCCTTGGGTGCCCGTGTCTGTGTTTGTGAGGACTGGTGGGCAGTAACTTCTCCGGAGAGTCCGGCGCAGCATCGCTGGTGACGGAGAGGCCTCCACTTCTCCCTTGGACGGATTTCTTCCCCTGACAGGGGCAAAGTGAGCGAAGGTAATCACGTGATCACGTTCTATATTACCTAGTCAGTGGCAGTGACTATTCACCACTGGTGACAGCACAGTGGGCAGCAGCAAAAAGGGAAAGGATTGTGCCTCGATCTGTCCCCCTCATTTTCCATAGAAGAAAGATAGTTTTATTCTTCTTGCCAAGCAATAAAACAGAGTTGTACCTATTCACTGTGTGGAACTCGGGTTACTAAAGCAAAGGAGTCAGGGACGAAGGACTGGACTTGACTCTAGGACACCTACACAAAAGCCCAAGCTTTTGGCCTTAACCTCTTGGTTACGGATGACATGGGCCGTGGTGTGTATCATCTCTCTCTCCCAGGTACCCCTAGACAACAGCCATATAACCGATAAAGAAAGGGAGTGGGGTGAGGCCGCTACACGTGGGGGCATCGTATCCGGGATATGTGTATGGTGTCTGAATTTGAACTTTGCTGCCCAGAGGAGTTCCGAGTAGGTCGGCCATATTGGCCAACGCGCCACGAGGCAACCCACAACTGTGTAGTTCGTGGGCGGGGCAAGGGAAAAGCCTGCGAACAAGTGCAGAAGGTGGGAGGAGTCTGGCCATGTGGACGTACGCACGTGGAGATTCTGGCGCAGGTGGGTCAGTGCGCAATGGAGCAGTAAAGAGAGAGGATGGCTTCAAGTGCTCCGTGGATTTCTGTTCCTTCCTTTGCGAATATGTCTTCTCTGGCTGCTCCGATTATGGATACGGGGATAAGACTATGGCCCCGGGGGCGATTAGCTCTGTACACCTGCAGAGACATGGAGGCCCTCAGTGTGATCTGTCCCGGCTGTTCGGGACTGGTGGTCCAGCTGAAGCCGTTCGGGCGCTGTGAGGTCTGCAAAGAATTCCTCTTCAAGGTGGAACCATCCACAGAAAAGCCTCGGGCTTTCCACCTCAACTACCTCACAGGGACTGCCACTCCGGAGGGAGAGATCGATGCTGGTGCGTTCCCTGTGCGCACTGATCCGGGCAAAGTGACTGCCCAAGCGGAAGTGAAAAGAGAAAAATCCGAGGATGCTGCCTCGGTCACCAGCAGCTCCCTGCTCCGGCCACCGAAGAGAAAAGTCGGCCTAGTGATGGCCTCGTGTGGTCGTGGAAGAGCTTCGCCCCACTGCTTGCCTGACCTGGATGGATTCGGTAGACAACGTCCTGGACATCCCTGCTCGTTTAAAGGTCCAGGTGAGCCAGGGGTTGGGACTGTCTGTGTGGTAGAAAGTGGCGGTAGCCCACAGTCGGTAGAGGCCGTCAAGGGGGATAGTTCCGTGACTGGGAATTATCTGCCCGCTGAGTGCTACGACACCTCTGACCTGGATTCATTGTCTGACAATGGCGATGATGGGGAGATAGATGAAATCTTACAACAGAAGGGATGGGACAGAATGAAGCGACCCTCAGCCCGTGTCACAAGGGACTTGCCCATGTCTACTGGAGATAGTACACCTCGGGTGGAGGCCCCGGTGCCGAGGGAAAAATCTGGTCCTCTGTCTGAAGTTCCCCTTCTGGATTCAACATCCATTTCACCTGCTCCTGTTGCGGGAGCGCAACGCCAAACACTGCGGGCTCCTAGGCTCAGATCTACAGAGGTGGTGAACGCACCTCGCCACCCAGAAGTGATTGTTCCACCTGGAGAAGGAGACCGAGCCACTATGCCACCTTTGTCAAGGCTGCAGCGTCTTTTTGGCCAGAAGGTTGCTCAGGAGTATGGGTGGGAATACCCGTATCTGCCTCGGGAACTGCTCTATGAGGTGGAGGTCTTTCGGCAAAGATGGCATGATACCTTTGTGTGGGACAAACTTAAAGTACAGCAAGCACGGCGGTACCTTTCCTGTTCACCAACGGTCACCAAGAAGTTTCAGGACTGTAAAGCTAAATGGATGCTGGGAAGACACATTCATGCGGACAAAGTGGTGATCTGCCGCAAGGAAGGAAAGAGTGTTGAGTACCATGTGGAGGCTTTTGATGATCGTCTGAAGCCTATATCATTGCCTCATCCAAGGTTTTACCTGTAAGGGAGAAAGAAAAAAAGACTCCCGTGTGCTTTTCTTTTCTATTCCTGGCTGAACTTTCCGGAATGCCTTTTCTTGAACACAGGGACTGTGCCCTAGTTTTTTTTTGTATTTGGGCAGTTTACTCATTGGAGATATGGGAGCTGTTTTGTTTGTTCTCCCTCCTTCTCCTTGTGCTCAGAAGAAATCAGTGACTTTGGGTTTTAGATAGTGTAGGATCACAGAGAAAATGTTCAAGAGGAAAGTTCATCTGGAAGTGATGAGTGTCTTGACCGCGGCACTGTCACCAGGTAGCAGTGTTGCGCAACGATTGTTTTTTTGTTTTTTTTTACATTATGCAGCACTTATTGGAGTGAATGGGTTTCTTCTAGGACAGACTCATTCATTCCAAGCAAACACACATGTTGTTAGGATGTATGTTTCTTTTCTTTCCCTCTGCAGGAGATTTGTCTGTCAAGGCTACTGAGAATGGGTGGTCTTCAGATAGCCAGAGGGAGGAATGTAAATGTGTGAGATATTTAAAGTGTTTTTGTTGAAAAGTTTTATAGTTGTATTGTTTTAAGTTTTCCCTTTCCCATTTAGGTCTTGGCACAATTCAGGGCTAAATTGTGTAGTTGGTTTCTGGGCTGAACTTATGACACCACTCTTCGTGGGCTGTGAGTTTGTACCAGACACTGGGGACCAGTGTCAAATCACCAGGGGGAGAGTGTAGCGGGTATTTGAATTATGTGAGGACTCTGGTGGTGTGAGGTTCCTTGGGGTCCCTGGGTGGCGCTGTTGCCTGGGGCCAGAGTTGAACTCGCACCGCGAACCGTACCTTTTTGTCCTCCCCTGGAGCTGGTACAGCGGGGCGGGGAACCCGCTGTGACGCAAAGGGAGAGTTTATAAAAGGAGTGGAGACCCGGATTTTGGGAAGAGAGTCGGAGGACGTGGCCGCGCCCAGGCACCTTCAGCTTGGGTGCTGGCGGTCCGTTGTTCCAGGCCTAGGCGCCCTTGGCCTAGCTGGAGCGGAGATGGAGTCCATCTCAGGCACCTTTTAGCCTGGGGTTAAGTACTATGGCGGACGCCTGGGGCTCAGTACCTTCGACTGAGTTCCGCGAGGGTGGAGGAATCCGAGGGGGCCCTGATGCCTTGGGTGCCCGTGTCTGAGTTCGTGAGGACTGGTGCGCAGTAACTTCTCCGGAGAGTCCGGCGCAGCATCGCTGGTGACGGAGAGGCCTCCACTTCTCCCTTGGACGGATTTCTTCCCCTGACAGGGGCAAAGTGAGCGAAGGTAATTCACGTTCTATATTACCTAGTCAGTGGCAGTGACTATTCACCACTGGTGACAGCACAGTGGGCAGCAGCAAGAAGGGAAAGGATTGTGCCTCGATCTGTCCCCCCATTTTCCAAAGGAGAAAGATTGTTTTATTGCTTGGCAAGAATAATAAAACTGAGTTGTACCTATTCACTGTGTGGAACTTGGGTTACTCAAGCAAATGAGTCAGGGACGAAGGACTGGACTTGACTCTAGGACACCTACACAAAAGCCCAAGCTTTTGGCCTTCACCTCTTGGTTACAGATGACATGGGCCGTGGTGTGTATCATCTCTCTCTCCCAGGTACCCCTAGACAACAGCCAAATAACCGATAAAGAAAGGGAGAGGGGTGAGGCCGCTACATATGGAACAGCAGAAAATCACAATAAAACTTACTTTCCAGTAAATGAATGAAAAACATGAACAACCCCATAGTGTTCTCATGGAAAACTCCCTTTACAGCAAGCATTGTTCTATTCCCTGACTCCTGCTTGTCATTGGTGGACTCACCTCTAGCTAGCTATGTTCAGTTTGGTTTGGTTCTAAGGAATTCTCAAGGTCGGCTCATGAAACAGAATTTACTCGAATAAGAGCCAATAAATGCACCCGGAGCGCTGGAAGCACCAGGCAGTGCAGCTCATAAAACTGCAGAATTCTAATGTGCAGTAATGTGACATTGAAGAGTCCTATGTGCAGTCAGGTGACAGCAGATATGTGATATATGGGTGACCCAGTATCCCCCCCTGCTGGGGAAACGTGGAAGAACAAGGTGTGCTGAAGGGTATCGAAAGAAAAAAAAATTATTTTAGTTTTGGATGAAGTATATGGTATGGGTACAACCTCTGTCTGTTTTTTTATTGTCTGTTTCCCTGATGAATATTTGTCCTGGTGACAGAAAATCCAGAATGTAACTGTGATCATCACAGGTGGAGCGGGGAAATCTTCCAATGGGCTAGACTCTCTTCCATTGACTCTTTCTCCAATCGGAATGACATGTAATGATCACTGTATTTATATTATGTTTGTTATTATCATTGATTAACGGTTTATTCCCAAAGCTGGATCGCACCTGCTCACTGCCGTATTTTTACTCTCCGCTAGTGACCGAAAATGTTTTGCATTTTATAGGTGACTCTGGAACTAAGCTCTGGTGACAAATGCCTTAGTGGAAATTTCTCTCATGTTGCAAATATTTGCTTCCACCTCCTGCGTCCCTTACCTGGTGAGTAGATGGCACCAGGGTGCAGTAAAGGAGGAAGACAAGCAGTGTGATGCTTTGGGCAATGTTATGCTGGGAAACTTTGGCTCCTGACATTCATGTGGATGTTACTTTGACACGTATCACCTACCTAAACATTGTTGGTGACCAAGTACACCCCTTCATCAAATTGGTATTCCCTGATGACAGTGGCCTTTTTCAAAATTATAATGTGCCCTGCCACACTGCAAAAATGGTTGAAGAATGGTTTGAGGAACACAACAATGATTTTGAGGTGTTGACTTGTCCTCCACATTCTGCAGATCTCAATCCAATCCAGTATCTGTGGGATGTGCTGGGAAAAAAAAAGTCTGATCAATTGAAGGCTTATCACTTCCAATGCAAGATAAAGCTGTGCTTGCTGAACATTGTCATTCCATCATTGTCATGGAGATTTCAGCACAAAGACGGCAAAACCAGAGAGCCTGGAAGGCAGCCCAGCAAAGAGAGAATCCTGTTTACTCTTCTCTTTGAAAATTATAAAATGTTATACTCTAACCCAGGGCTCCCCAAACTCTCTAACCAAAGGGTCATTTTACTGTCCTTCAGACTTTAGAGGGGCTGGACTGTGATCAGTGGGAAGAGAAAATGCCCCGGCATCCGAAGGAGCGAACAATGTCCTATTTATGATATTCGAAAAATAATGTTCCATCATTGGTGTCAGTGGGAGGAATAGTGTCCCATCATTGGTGTCAGTGGGAGGGATAGTGCCCATCATTGGTGTCAGTGGGAGGAATAGTGTCCCATCATTGGTGTCAGTGGGAGGAATAGTGTCCCATCATTGGTGTCAGTGGGAGGGATAGTGCCCATCATTGGTGTCAGTGGGAGGAATAGTGTCCCATCATTGGTGTCAGTGGGAGGGATAGTGCCCATCATTGGTGTCAGTGGGAGGGATAGTGCCCATCATTGGTGTCAGTGGGAGGGATAGTGCCCATCATTGGTGTCAGTGGGAGGAATAGTGTCCCATCATTGGTGTCAGTGGGAGGAATAGTGTCCCATCATTGGTGTCAGTGGGAGGAATAGTGTCCCATCATTGGTGTCAGTGGGAGGAATAGTGCCCCATCTTTGGTGTCAGTGGGAGGAATAGTGTCCCATCTTTGGTGTCAGTGGGAGGGATAGTGCCCATCATTGGTGTCAGTGGGAGGAATAGTGCCCATCATTGGTGTCAGTGGGAGGAATAGTGTCCCATCATTGGTGTCAGTGGGAGGAATAGCGTCCCATCATTGGTGTCAGTGGGAGGGATAGTGCCCATCATTGGTGTCAGTGGGAGGAATAGTGCCCATCATTGGTGTCAGTGGGAGGAATAGTGCCCCATCTTTGGTGTCAGTGGGAGGAATAGTGCCCCATCTTTGGTGTCAGTGGGAGGAATAGTGTCCCATCATTGGTGTCAGTGGGAGGGATATTGCCCATCATTGATGTCAGTGGGAGGGATAGTGCCCATCATTGGTGTCAGTGGGAGGGATAGTGCCCATCATTGGTGTCAGTGGGAGGGATAGTGCCCATCATTGATGTCAGTGGGAGGGATAGTGCCCATCATTGGTGTCAGTGGGAGGGATAGTGCCCATCATTGGTGTCAGTGGGAGGGATAGTGCCCATCATTGGTGTTAGTGGGAGGGATAGTGCCCATCATTGGTGTCAGTTGGAGGGATAGTGCCCATCATTGGTGTCAATGGGAGAGATAGTGCCCATCATTGGTGTCAATGGGAGGGATAGTGTCCCATGATTCATAACTCTGATGTTAACCCTAATCCTAACTGAAGCCCAAAGTGACCCTAAACCCCTAACCCAGAAACTCTATCCCTAACGCTCTAACCCTAATCCTGACCCTAATTTTAACTGTACCCTAACACAGTGTTTCTCAACTCCAGTCCTCAAGGCTCACCAACAGGTCATGTTTTCAGGATTTCCCTCAGACGAAAGGGCTGTGTTAATTACTAAGGCAGTGAAACTGATCAAATCACCTGTGCAAAATAATGGAAAGCCTGAAAACATGACCTGTTGGGGCGCCTTGAGGACTGGAGTTGAGAAACACTGCCCTAACATAACCCTAGCCCCCTAAATCTCTAACCCCAATCCAACCCTTACCCCCTAACACTAATACTACTTCTGATTCTAACCCTAAGCCCCTAATCCTCTAACACTAACCCAAATGCTGATCCTAACCCTTAGGTAACCCTAAACTACTAACGCTAACCATAATCTTGACCCTAACCCAACCCCAATGTAATCTTAAACCCCTAATCCTGACCCTTACCCTTACCCCCTAATTATATCCCTCCCAACTCTCTAACCCTAACCTTAAAGAGGAAGTAAACCCTCGTAAATATTTTTTTTTTTAAAACTAACCTGCAAGAGAAAGGCATAATGAGCTAGTATGCACAGCATACTAGCTCATTATGTGTCACTTACCTGAGATCGAAGCCCCCGACGACCGCCTCGGTCCATCCACCGCCGCCGCCATGTCACCTCTCGCTAGTTCTGGGTATCGCCGCTCTGATTGGCCGGAGCGGCAATGATGTCACACGCAGGCCGGCAAGGTCCCATTCATAAAACCGGCAATGACCCCGGCCTGCTAGTGCGCATGTGTGTGACGTCATCGGCGCTATTTTTAAAAGCAAATATCTCCTTAACCGTGTAGATTAAGGAGATATTTCATGCACCTACAGGTAAGCCTTAATCTAGGCTTACCTGTAGGTGCATGTTGTCAAAGTGGGTTTACAACCACTTTAAGTCCAATTCTAACTGTACCCTAACATAACCCTAACCTCCAAAGCCTCTAACCCTAACCCAACCCTTACCCCCCTAATCCTCTAACACTAACCTTAATCCTGATTCTAAAACTAACATAACCCTAAACCCCTAACCCCAAGTCACAGGCCTCCTTTGGTCTGATGATGCAGGGCCAGAGATAGCTGACATCCTTCTGTATATGGTGGGTTGTGAGGCATAGTGGGTGCAAGGTGGATAAAGTTATTGGGCGCCAGGCACTTCTTGAATGCAAAAGAGATTTTTATTTCTCTTAACAAACTTTTGGGGGAAAGAGGGTTAGGGCCAGGACACCCTTAAGTAGTTGCAAGTTCAATTAGCAGACTCCAAGACTTTAATAGGAGGACAGCCATGCAGGGAAAGGCATCCAGCAAGACGCCACATCTGAATGTGCAGGAATGCTGTCTCCTATGGCATCAGTCTTTAACAGTTCCTAACACAACATAACAGTTCCTTTCACTTCCACTACAATCTCTCCTTGTAGTTCTTCAGCCCACTGAGCTCCCAGTCTCTCACTAGACCCACTGATTCACTGCCACTGAATCCCTTGAGCTCCTTCAATCTTCAAGGTGGAATCTTCCTCAAGCGTCACCCCGGCCTCTCTGCTGGGTTCCTAGCTTGGCACTCGAGATACTTCTCAAGCTTCACCCCACTGGTCCACTCGGTCCCTGGCTTGACACACAAGGCTGCTCTGCAAGCGTCACCTCCGCTGGCTGGGTCCATGGCTTGATTCCCACTGAAGTTTCCCGATTCTTCACCGTACCCGATTGGTGAGAATGCTGCTCCGGTACTTGCTTCAGTTACTCACTGTGGTCCCAGGTAATAGGGTGGTTGGTCCTTTAGTGGCGACAGCCCCCCCTCTACCTCCGACCACGACAGGTTGTCCAGCTGGCAGAACCATCACTTTTGGTTGGACTGCAAGCCGCAATTCCAACCCTGTGCTGCTCTCTTGCTTCTGTATAGGCCCTCTGACAGCGTAGCAGCCAGATATGCCCGTGATAGGTCCAATCTCTGACCTAGCAGTCCGGGCAATACAACATACGTCCACTCAAACAGCCGTCCAGGTGGCATCGAACACAGATCACCTGACTCCACCCGAATATATAGGTTCTCCCAGCAGGCCAAGGGATTCAAGAAAACCCCTGCCCATTGGCTGAGATACCCCATATACCCATAACCTGACCTTGCGTTGCCCTTCTCGTATCTAGTACCACCAAGTACCCGGCCACCTAGTGGTAGAAGAGAAAAGTGCAACAAGGCCAAACTTAGGGAGAAATCAATAGATCTCTAACAATTAACCAGGATAATTATTCCTGGCAAGTAAATTTGTGAGTAGCAATCCTGCCTAAACTCCAGGGTGCTACATCATCTAATCTGAACCAAGCCCAATGTAACCCTAACTCCCTGACAATAACCCCTTAACTCTCTCCCCAACTCTCTAATCCTAACCCTTAGCCTAATTCTTACTGTACTCTAGCATAACCTTACCTCCTAAACCTTTAATTCTAAACTAAACCTTACCCCCTAACCCTAAATCTTTAACACTAACCCTAAATCTGATCCTAACCCTAATGTAACTTTAACTCCTTAACCCTCTAACACTAACCCTTACCCTGACCCTAACCTTACCCCAACCCCAATGTAACCCTAACCTTTTAACCCTTATCCCCTAACCCTATGAGTGATGTAGGTGGCAGTAAGGGGTGGTAACTAGCACATAATTTGCAAGGGTGCTAGAAACCCATATTTCCTACTAGTTGCTTTCTCGCCACAAGGACAGAAGACAAAAAAATGTAATTGTATTTAGTGATCTCAGCGGCTCCCTTCAGTGCTGGCGGTGGTCGCTATGTGTGCGCAGCTGGCGGCCAGGCTTTGAAGCGTGATAACTAGTGAGCCTGACGTGTAATTTCTGTTAATTTCGTACTGTTTACACGTGAAGTTGTATTTATCTTGGCCGCGCTCATTCCCCCCCACCTCCCGGTACAGCTGCAAAATCATTGAACGTGCTCACCATGGAAACTGCAAAGGAAATATACAAACCCAATTCTATAAATATATCATCATCCTTTAAAGGAGAACTCCACCATAAAAACTCAGATTCACTTCTAGACTTTCCAAGATTGCATCATTGTATCTGCAAATCTCCTTCTTACACATGGCACTAGAATCCTGAGGTTTCATTGAATGATAATTTTTACATTGTTATTGTCGTCTGACAGTATGATGGTGCTGTGACTATGGGGAATATTGGTCTGGCGGCTTCTGCACAGCGAAGAATTCTCACCTTGGCTTGTGATGGAAATGGTAAAACGCGGTTAAACGCGGCCGCAAACGCGGCAAAACGCGCGTTTATAAACGCCGGTTTCAGCGTTTAAAAACGTGTGTTCAGCAGAGTTTGCACCTGCGTCTCGTGTGCATGGGGCCTAAATCAACTACTGAAAAAAAGTGAGACATCATTAGATCTGACTCCAAAAATAAGTTTAATCCGAATTGTATATAAAGTCCAAAGCATTTCTTTTTTTTTTACTGTTAATTCCCCATTCTTTTATTACGACCACATCTAAATCTATGCGTTCATTTTGAACCGGGGAGATTCACTACTATGTACCACATTGTTCTCTTATTTTTCCTGACCATTTACTCATTAATGTTCTTACTGGATTTGTTTTTGTTTCTCTTTGTTTCTCTAACCCTCTTGTATTGAATTGTACTGTTGGTGTAGTGTCTCCCTACATTGTAAAGCGCTGTGCAAACTGTTGGCGCTATATAAATCCTGCATAATAATAATAATAATATTGATATTATCTACATGTTCGAATGTAAAATATTAAATTATTTTTATTAAATAAAGAAAATAAAAAAAAATCCATCGCATTTCAGGGGCTGTACTCCACCCACTTTATCAGGGCCTAAAAATGACATGAAATGTGAAATATAATACTAATAAATATCTATTATACAAATCAAAGTGATGACATAGAAAATAATAAATAAATATCTTTATACTATACTTCTCAAATTGTTTCAGATGGTAATGGAAATTAAAATATTGGGTTGATAATAATAACTTTTTTTTTTAAATGCTAATAAATAACTATTATACAAATCAAAAGTAATGCCATAGAAAACAGTAATAAATCTCTGTATACTATATTTCTAAAATAGTTTTTGTTGCCTATAAAATAAAATAAAATATAATATAGTTAAAAATGGAAATACTGTATCAAGGATGAAAAAAATAACATAAAAGATAAACAAATAATGTTTATATATATGTATATATATCTTATACACATCAAAGTAAACATAGACGATAATAAAAAATAAAAAAACATTTATATTATAAATTCTAAAATTGTTCTGGACGTCTTTAAGATATAATGTAAGAAAATTACATTATATTTTAAATGATATCTTAAATTAATAAGAAGAATATTATAAAATAATAAGAAGAAGTAAAACACAAAATTGATGCTATTATAACAGCATCATACTCATAAAAGAATAATAGTAATCAATTATTATTATTATTAATAATTATAATAATTATAATAATAGCAACAAGGTGTCAAAATAAATAATAATAATAATAATAATAATAGCAACAAGGTGACAATGGGTTATTCTGGTGATTGGAATAGTAATAATGCTTGCATTCTTAAAACTAAAGCAATACAAATTACACCTCTGACAGGGGTTCTAATCCCTCTCCACTCTATCTAAGTCTGAAAAAAAAAACGTAGGGGTTTTTGTTATACTTTAAGTTTAACCACTTCCCATTCAGTGATGTGCCCATACGTTGCTGGACTTTTCGGTGGTTATACCAGGATGATGGTTAAGCGGTATTGTTTCTTTTAATACCAATTGGAATGACTGACTAGCTGCTCCATTGTTATAAGCAGCGGGAAGGGACCTCCCCTCCTGCCACCTCCCATAACTTGCTCTGGCTCTCTCTTCCCACTGGGAGACCCAAGCGACCAGTCGGTGCGTCCAGTGGCTGGATGGACAGCCAAGCAAAGCTGGGATCGGCTTTAATTGACTGTTCTTAATAATAGCCTGGAAGCAATGATATGACATCACTTCTGGTTTACTTGGAAAAAATCTTCACCATTTAAAAAAAAAAAAAAGTATTCAAAAACCTCAGATCTTGGTGTTTTGAATGCTTTTAAAGTGGAGCTCCACCCTAAATAGCAACTTTTGCTATTTGGAACCCTCCCCCCCCCCCCGGTGTCACAATTGACACCTTTCAGGGGGGAGGGGGGTGAAGATACCTGTCTAAGACAGGTATTTTCACCCACATCCGGGAGTCCTCTCTCCGGGAATCTGCGGGAGTGACGTCACTTCCCCCAGACTTCCCGTAGTGTTCTGGGAGACTCTCGGCTCCCAGAACACAGGAGGACGAATCAGAACGGCGCAGCGCGACTCGCGCATGCGCCGTAGGGAACCGGGCATGAAGCCGCAGGGCTTCACTTCCTGGTTCCCTCAGCGAGGATGGCGAAGGGAGCAGCAGAGCGACGAGCGGTCGCTCGTCCTCTGCTGCGGACGTCGCTGGACTCCAGGACAGGTAAGTGTCCAAATATTAAAAGCCAGCAGCTGCTGTAGCTGTAGCTGCTGGCTTTTAATTTTTTTTTTCCGGCGGAGCTCCGCTTTAAGTGTAGAGGAGGGATTTGGTATCTTATAGACCCCAGATCCTTCCATAAAAAGTACCTGTCACGTGCCTATTGCTGTCACAAGGTTGTTTACATCCCTTGTGACAGAAATAAAAGTGATAAAAAAATAATAATAAATGAAAACAACAGTGTAAAAATAAATAAATTAATAATAATAAACAAAAAATAAATAAAGTGCTCCTGTCCTCCCGTGCTTGCACGCAAAGATAAACATGCATTTTAGTCACGCACGCAAACCACAATCGTCCCACACATGTGAGGTATCACCGTGAACGTCTTCCTCTGCAAGTCTGAAGTGGTAAGCTGTAAAGGCTTTAAGCCCTCGTCGGTGTGGCACCAATTTGAACAGTGCGATTTCCAACAATAGGCTGCGATTTGTCATGCAATTTGACCTGTCAATTCGCATGACAAATCGCTCCAATGTGAGCAAGGGCTTAAAGCGATGCCTATGGATAGTAAAATTTACGTTGTTTGTTGCCGCTGCGCGGCATTTTAAAGTGTGACATGTTTGGTATCTATTTACTCGGTGTGACATAATCTTTCATTTTTTACAAAAAAAATTGGGTTACAGTGAGGGAAAGAAGTATTTGATCCCCTGTTGATTTTGTACGTTTGCCCACTTACAAAAAAATTATCAGTCTATAATTTTAATGGTAGGTTTATTTTAACAGTGAGAGACAGAATAACAAAAGAAATAACCAGAAAATGCATTTCAAAAAAGTTATAAATTGATTTGCATTTTAATGAGTGAAAAAAGTATTTAATCCCCTATGAATCAGCAAGACTTCTGGCTCCCAGGTGTCTTCTATACAGGTAACGAGCTGAGAATAGGAGCACTCTCTTAAAGGGAGTGCTCCTAATCTCAGCTTGTTACACCTGTATAAAAGACACCTGTCCACAGAAGCAATCAATCAGATTCCAATCTCCACCATGGCCAAGACCAAAGAGGTGACCAAGGATGTCAGGGAGAAGATTGTAGACCTACACAAGGCTGGAATGGGCTACGAGACCATTGCCAAGCAGCTTGGTGAGAGGGTGACAACAGTTAGTGCGATTATTCGCAAATGGAAGAAACACAAAATAAATGTCAATCTCCCTCGATCTGGGGCTCCATGCAAGATCTCACCTCGTGGAGTTTTAACTGATAAAGCTGGAGAGAGAGTGAGGCCGCTACATTTGCATTGCCTGAAATGAAAGGCGTTTTCCAGCTAATAGTAAACGGAATCGATTATAGGGAAGATCTTCTTTGTCTATGAGGAAGGAGAGATAATCTCAGTGATTTCCAGTATTGTCGGTGCAGCAGTAGAAAGTCAGGAATGTAGGACACGCCGTCAGATGCGGCTGATCTGAGTCACGGCGAGCAGCCAGAGTGAAACTGAGCTCTCCTTTTCTTTTTTTTTCTCTTTTCATTCTGCATCTGGGTCCCTCGTCACTGTGGCAACCGATCGGAACTAAAGCTCATCCCTGAACTCATCGGAATTGGCTTCATCCACACGCTTCTCCGCCTGGCTATGGAAAGGTTTCATTAAAGTGGACCTGTCTCTGAAAAACAGGCGGGAAGCTTTAACTAAAAATACTGATTTAAGGTGATTACACTGCGTGCAATTAAAGGGGCATTTCATTTTTAGCCAACAATCACTGCTGGGGAAAGAATTACCAACATTTAAAAAAAAAAAAACATGCACCAGGAAGATTCACCTGCAGTGAATGTTTGGTGAATATCAGATTTACTGCCTTATAAATATGCCCCATAGTGTATTTAATGCCGGCGCCTCCCGGCCCTTTAAGGGTTTTTTGCCGGAAGGAGGGACGGGTTTGTGATCATGTGACCGCCATGATTGGCGGTCACATGATTGGAAAGCTCCCAAAACGCAAGTCGCGATTGGGAGCTTTGCGTTAGGCGCTGGTACCTGTGTTAGGTGTGCGCAGGGCGCACGCTTTCGGCACAGGTTTGTTTACATTTAGCTACAGAAATATGCCACCCACCGAGAGGCCACATATTTGCGTACTCTCGGCGCCAAGAGGTTGAACCTTCTCTTATGTGTTACCTTTTTATCTCTTGGGCTCCATGCACACTTGGCGTTTCCAGAACGCGTGACAAAGCGCACAGAAAACGCTTGTTTTGCCACGTATTTCTGAATTGTTAAGGGCACTACAAGTGCAGGTAGCAGGCGCCTGTCAAACGTGCTACAAACGCACTGTAAAAAAAACCGCACCTAAAAAGTTTTTGAAGCTTCTTTGGGGCATTTGTCGCACGTAGAGCAGCGAGCGGAAACACTTCAAAGTGCAAAGAAAAAAACCTGAGTGTGAACGCGAGTTCCCGCTATGCTCACGTGGGAACTCAGCCTTAAATATACCACTGGAATAATTTTTTTTATTATCTGAGCTACATGCCAAAAAATAAAACAAACCTTGATCCTGCCAGAAATCTTGTGAACTGATAACTTTCTGTGCTCTCTGCCTGTAGTGACTGTTATCTGTTACATTGTTTCCAGCTTTTTCTGTTGACTACAGAACACCCCCCATTGAAGCCATATTTTTATCCCCCCCCTCCCCCAACTGCTCCCTATTAAGCTGCAAAGGCAGCAGATAGGGGTGTTCAAATGCTGCAGCATGGCAAAAATGTTATCTGTTGTCACGTTCAGTGGGCAGTACCGCTTCGCGGATGCAACCCATTCACCTAAGGGTTGTACTGCTACTGCCCCCAACAGTTGCGGTAAGGTGGTGCAGGTTTTTAGGGGTTAAGACACCTCCTCACCACCTGCCAAATGCCCCCTGAAGAGCAATCCACTGCGGATCACTCTTTAAAGGGCCTACGCATGTGTCAACGAACCCTAGAGGAGCTTACATTCTAAGGTCCCTATCCCACATACACATAGTAGGGCCAAATTAGACAGCAGCCAGTTAACTTAGCCGATGCATTATTACAATAGCAGGCATGCAGGTAGGACTTAGGCCGGATTCACACTTGCGTGGTGATAATTCCAGCTCTGTTATCTCTGCAAAGAGATAACAAAGCTGTTCAGTGGATCATATGCTTTGTAGATACAAATTTGCTGACCAGGGAGAGGGGAGGGGGAGGGGGGGAAGTGTGGTGAGCAGGGAAAAAAGTCCTGTTCAGAACGGAAGACATCTGCGAATCAGATGCGTGCCCCATAGAAGATAATGGGCCTGAATTCGCACCTGAGCCACACCGCAATGCCTAGAAAACGCACATGTTTTTTCGGCACTGCGCAGTGCGAATGCATCGCACATATGTGAACTAGCCTCATAAAAATGTATGTATTTTCTAATGACATGCAAATTGGATGCGTTTTAAGCCGCATCTAATTTGCATAGGTGTGAACCCGGCCTTAGGCAGCCCACAGTAGGGCACAAGTAGAACCTCAGTGGTGTCATGCTGCTCTTTCATTGTCCAATGAACAGACAGGAGGATGCAACAGTGGTTAGTGATGTTATCCACTGGCTGTGCGGTGCAGCAGTTGTGTGTAAATCGCAAGGCATGCAGAACTGCAAATGTTTTGACACGTACGAAAAGTTCTCCTATGTATTAAAGTTATTCAGTTCTTTATTCCTTAGTTCTTTTGCTCCATCTTGCTCAGCGGTTATACCAAGCCTGTGGCCTCCTGCGGTTTAATATGGGGAAAAGCACTGAGCTCCTGTCTGGGATAAAACGACAATTTGGGTACGCTGAGACTTTTTGTCTGTCAGTGGAAAGAAAGAGTCACAGACACTGGGGAGAGATGAATCTGCAGAAAAAAAAAAGCCAAAATGTGGAAAAATGTGTCAGCAGGAGTGGGTGGGGAGGGGGGGCTGTGCGCTATTATAGTGGACGGGGAGAGACAGCAGGCAGTTCACTCTGATGTTCCAAGGAACTCCATTCTGACCAATAGTGATGAGCCGAACACCCCCGGGTTCGGTTCGCACCAGAACCCGCGAACGGACCGAAAGTTCGCACGAACATTAGAACCCTATTAAATACAATGGATGCGAACGTTCGAATTCTAAAGTGCTAATTATAACGACTATTATCCATGTTATTGTCCTAAACAGAGTTTGGGAACCCGGGTTCTGCACCAGGGGACATGTATCAATGCAAAAAGAAGTTTTAAAAACGGCCGTTTTTCGGGAGCAGTCATTTTAATGATGCATAAAGTGAAAAAAAAAAAGTCAAATGTTCCTTTAAATATTTTACCTGGGGGGTGTCTAAAGTATGCCTGTGAAGTGCCACGTGTTTCCCGTGTTTAGAACTGTCCCTGCACAAAAGTACATTTCTAAAGGAAAAAAAGCCATTTAAAACTGCTTGCGGCTTTAATGTAATGTCTGGTCCCGGTAATATGGATGAAAATCTTTAAGAAAAATGGCATAGCTACCCCATCACCCCCCCCCCTCCCCTACCCCAGCCCATTACCAGCCCCTTTGGGTCTTGTATGGATATTAAGGGGAACCCCGCACACAAAATAAAAAAGGCCCTATATACTCTGAACAGCCGTATACAGGCGGTGCATACAAGACAGGGACTGTAGGTTTGTTCTTATGTAGAATCTGTTTGTAATTTTGAACAGCTACATTGTTTAAGTGTAGCTCCAGCCCAAATACCTATTTTTAAGCTTTTTGGAAAACATAGGGAAGGGTTATCACCCCTGTAACATTTGTTTTGCTGTCTGTGCCCCTGTTCAGAACATTTCACCTCACTTTGCGTCCCAATGACAACTGTTTTTGAAATGTGGTGTTTTTATTGAAACAAGGATTGGTGATAAAGCATCAGTAGAGAGGAGACACCTTTCTCCCATATTAATTCTTACAGGAGAGAATTTTCCTTCCAAGGGGTAGATTTCCTCTCACTTCCTGTTGTCTTCTTCCGTTTGCAAGTAGTAGTCGTTTGTAAGTTGGATGTTTGAAAGTAGGGACCTGCCGTATATACTCTGCAGAAATTGGCCCCTTAGGTGTTGGTGTTGGCACAACACTGTAAGCACTCACAGTTACTCTTGGTGGGTGCTGGAACGCCCTGCTGTCAACTATTATATCAGGAATTGTAATAACATATAATTGTTAAACAGTGGTAGTAAAAATTGGGCCTTTGATGGTGGTGCTGGTGCCACAACACTGTAAGGCCTGACTGTTACTCTTGGTGGGCGCAGCAATGGGCCCTGCTGTGAATTATTAGATCAATAATTATAATTGCATGCCCCTGTTGAACAGGGGCTGAAAAATTGGGCCTTTGGTGGTGGTGGTGTTGACACAACACTGTAAGGCCTGACAGTTACTCTTGGTGGGCGCAGCAATGGGCCCTGCTGTGAATTATTAGATCAATAATTATAATTGCATGCCCCTGTTGAACAGGGGTTGAAAAATTGGGCCTTAGGCACTGGTGGCACAACACTGCAACCCCTCACAGATACTGTACTTGGAGCACAGCAATGAGGCCTGTTGCAAAGTATTGCATCAAAAATTGTAATTACACGCCCCTGTTAAACAGGGGCTGAAAAATTGGGCCTTAGCCACTGGTGGCGGCACCCATAAACCAAAATGATCTTCCAAGCTATCATCATTAATCGGATCATTGAGGAGGAGGAGGAGGATAGCCAGTCAACATAACAGCACAGGCACTCAGCATCAGCCTTGAAGGGATGTGACATTTTAAAATCAATTAGTCTGTTATATCAGCATCAGGTGTGTGGTAGCTGGTGGTGATCCAAGACTGGTTCATCTTGATGAAAGTCAGTCGATCAACCGAGTCGGTGGACAGGCGCACCCTGTGATCCGTGACAAATCCTCCAGCAGCACTGAATGTGCGTTCTGAAAGAACGCTGGATGCAGGACAGGCCAGTAGCTCAATTGCATACTGTGCAAGCTCTGGCCAGTGATCCATCCTCAAGACCCAGTAAGCCAGAGGATTTTCGGAGGGGAAGGTGTCCAAGTCTGACCTTGCCCCTAGGTATTCCTGCACCATGTATATCAGACGCTGGCGATGGTTGCTGGAACCGATCATACTTTGGGGCTGCGGACTAAAGAATTGTCTGAACGCATCAGTCAGACGGCCACCTTCCCCACCGCTCCTTCTTTGACTGCCCGAAGCCTCAGCAACTCGTTGTCCAGGACCAGGAGTTTGTAACCTCCCAGTCTCTGGGAACGCGTTGCACAGACCTTTCTGCAAGGCCTCCCGGAGTTGTCTCATCCTCTGCTCCCTCTGCGACGGTAACATAAGGTCCGCAACCTTACCCTTGTACCGTGGATCAAGGAGAGTGGCCAGCCAGTAATGGTCCCTCTCCTTGATCCGAAGAATACGAGGATCCTTCCGCAGACTTTGCAGGATCAGGGAGGCCATGCAGCGTAGGTTAGCTGAGGCATTTAGTCCGGAGTCCTCTGGGTCACTAAGGACGACATGATCCGCAGCCACCTCCTCCCAGCCACGTACAAGTCCACTGGTTTCTTGGGACTGTAAATCATCCCTAAAAGACTGCTGCTGATGATGCTGAGTGCCAGCCTCCACCTCCATGCTGACAAAATCCTCCTCCTCCTCCTCCTCCTCCTCCTCCTCTTCCTGTGCGATGGGTGGGACAGAAGGAACACTGTCTGGGTAAAGGGGGCCTTGAGAGGCAAGGAAGTCCTCCTCTTCCTGCCTCTGTTCTGCCTCAAGTGCCCTGTCCATTATTCCACGCAGCGTGTGCTCCAACAGGTGGACAAGAGGTACAGTGTCACTGATGCATGCACTGTCACTGCTCACCATCCTCGTGGCCTCCTCAAATGGTGCCAGGACAGTGCATGCATCCCTGATCATGCCCCACTGGCGTGGTGAAAAAAACCCGAGCTCCCCTGACCCTGTCCTGGTGCCGTAGTCGCACAGGTACTCATTGATGGCCCTCTGCTGCGTGTGCAGCCGCTGCAGCATGGCCAACGTTGAGTTCCACCTAGGGGCATGTCACATATAAGGCGGTTCTTGGGCAGGTTCAACTCCTTTTGCAGCTCAGCCAGGCGAGCACTGGCATTATAAGATCTGCGGAAATGCACACAGACTTTCCTGGCCTGCCTCAGGACATCCTGTAAGCCTGGGTACCTGCCCAAGAACCGCTGCACCACCAGGTTAAGGACGTGAGCCATACAGGGCACATGGGTCAGTTGTCCATGTCGGAGGGCGGAGAGGAGGTTGGTGCCATTGTCGCAAACCACCATTCCTGGCTTAAGCTGGCGTGGCGTCACCCACCTCTCGGCCTGCCCCTGCAGAGCAGACAGGACCTCTGCCCCAGTGTGGCTCCTGTCCCCCAAACACACCAGCGCAAGCACGGCATGGCATCTTTTTGCCTGCGTACTTGCGTAGCCCCTTGAACGCCTACGGAGCACCGCTGGTTCCGAGGACAAACCACAGGAAGAGGCCATGGAGGAAGAAGAAGAGGAGGGGGTGGAGGAGAGAGGTGTGTCACAACCAGTAGTAGCATTTTGGAGGCGTGGCGGTGGAACAACCTCCAACACTACTGCACCTTGTCCTGCATCCTTCCCAGCTGCCAAAAGAGTGACCCAATGGGCCGTGAAAGAAAGGTAACGTCCCTGTCCATGCCTGCTGGACCATGAGTCAGCGGTAATATGCACCTTACCGCTGACCGCCCTGTCCAGCGAGGCCAAGACATTGCCTTCCACATGCCTGTAGAGAGCCGGAATCGCCTTCCGTGAGAAAAAGTGGCGTTTGGGAACCTGCCACTGAGGAACCGCACATTGCATAAACTCACGGAAGGGGGCCGAGTCTACCAACTGAAAAGGCAGCAGTTGAAGCGCTAGCAATTTAGCCAAGCTAGCATTCAACCGCTGGGCATGTGGATGGCTGGGAGTGAACTTCTTTCGACGGTCCAGCAGCTGGGGCAGGGAAATTTGCCTGCTAGAATCGGACGTCGGTGTACTGCTAGCAGAGTGGCCGCAAGTACTTGGCTGTGACACACCTAATTCTACACCTTCATTCCTCTCAGTGCAGGTTTCAGAGAGGACTGAAGGTATAGTGGGGTTGGAGATCCCAGCTGATGCGGTGCAAGGAGAGGTCCGCTTTGTTCTTTGGTGTGGGTCTTTAAGGTAGGCTTGCCAATGAGCTGCATGGCAGGTCAACATATGTCTGATCAAGCATGTGGTGCCCAAGCGGCTGATGTTTTGGCCACGCGATATACGCTTGAGACATATGTTGCAAACAGCAGCTGTGCGATCTGATGCACTCGCCTCAAAAAAGGCCCACACCAAAGAACTTTTTGAATGACGGGCAGAGGCAGCGCCCTGCACAGGCGGAGCTCTGCGGTGTGATTCCGTCGGTGTGCTGCCCATACGCTGGCCACCCAAGGGCATCCTGCCTCGTTGGAGATGTGCCTCCTCCTCATCCTCCTCCTCCTCCTCTCTCCTATTAGGCACCCACGTGGAGTCAGTGACCTCATCATCCCCTCCCTCCTCATCACTGGAGCCAATCTGGCAGTATGCTGCAGCTGCTGGAGCATGACTGCCAGATTGGTGTCCTTCTTGAGCATCCCCTCTCTCTGCTCTCACGCTACTGCCTTCCTCTAGCTGGGTATCATCATCAGATCCTTCGAAACGCTGGGCATCCTCATGGAGCATGTACCCAACACTGTGCTCAAACAGTTCGGGGGACTCCTCAGGAGGAGGACATGGTGGGTCTAGGGAAGGAGTGACTAATGATGACATTGATACCAGAGAAGAGGACGCTTTGGCAGCTGCTTTGCAGTACCCTGAGCCTGGGTGAGAGAGGATGAGGAGGATGAGGTGGGCTTGGTCATCCACTCTACCAAGTCTTCGGCATGATGTGGCTCAACATGTCCAGCTGCCGAAAAGAAGGACAAGCGTGTCCCATGGCCATGTGCTGATGACAATGCACCGCGTCCACGACCAGCACTGTTGCCCCCAGACACAGAGCCTGCATGCCCTCTTTTTTTGCCTCCTGACTGTCTGCCTCTCCTTGTTTGCCTTCCAGACATTTTAATGGATGGCCTGCAGGGAGATGGGAAAAACAGCAATAAGGGCTACCTTCAGGTGTATACTGTGCAGGAGGCTTAGCAACAAAGACACTGACACTGTCCCCTGCCTATCCTTCTCTGTCCCTAAACACAAGGATTTGCAATATGCTTCAGCAAGATTGGTTTAGCACAGAATAGCACACTGACAGTTTCCCTCACTGTCCTTCTCTGTCCCTACAAACAAGGTTTAGCACAGAATAGCACACTGATAGTTTCCCCGCGTGTCCTTCTCTGTCCCTAAACTCAAGGATTTCAAATATGGTTCAGCAAGATTGGTTTAGAACAGAATAGCACACTGACAGTTTCCCCGAGTGTCCTTCTCTGTCCCTAAACTCAAGAATTTCAAATATGGTTCAGCAAGATTGGTTTAGCACAGAATAGCACACTGATAGTTTCCCTCACTGTCCTTCTCTGTCCCTACAAACAAGATTTAGCACAGAATAGCACACTGATAGTTTCCCCGAGTGTCCTTCTCTGTCCCTAAACTCAAGGATTTCAAATATGGTTCAGCAAGATTGGTTTAGAACAGAATAGCACACTGACAGTTTCCCCGAGTGTCCTTCTCTGTCCCTAAACTCAAGGATTTCAAATATGGTTCAGCAAGATTGGTTTAGCACAGAATAGCACACTGATAGTTTCCCTCACTGTCCTTCTCTGTCCCTACAAACAAGATTTAGCACAGAATAGCACACTGATAGTTTCCACGAGTGTCCTTCTCTGTCCCTAAACTCAAGGATTTCAAATATGGTTCAGCAAGATTGGTTTAGAACAGAATAGCACACTGACAGTTTCCCCGAGTGTCCTTCTCTGTCCCTAAACTCAAGGATTTCAAATATGGTTCAGCAAGATTGGTTTAGCACAGAATAGCACACTGATAGTTTCCCTCACTGTCCTTCTCTGTCCCTACAAACAAGATTTAGCACAGAATAGCACACTGATAGTTTCCACGAGTGTCCTTCTCTGTCCCTAGACTCAAGGATTTCAAATATGGTTCAGCAAGATTGGTTTAGAACAGAATAGCACACTGACAGTTTCCCCGAGTGTCCTTCTCTGTCCCTAAACTCAAGGATTTCAAATATGGTTCAGCAAGATTGGTTTAGCACAGAATAGCACACTGATAGTTTCCCTCACTGTCCTTCTCTGTCCCTACAAACAAGATTTAGCACAGAATAGCACACTGATAGTTTCCACGAGTGTCCTTCTCTGTCCCTAAACTCAAGGATTTCAAATATGGTTCAGCAAGATTGGTTTAGAACAGAATAGCACACTGATAGTTTCCCTCACTGTCCTTCTCTGTCCCTACAAACAAGGTTTAGCACAGAATAGCACACTGACACTTTCCCTCACTGTCCTTCTCTGTCCCTACAAACAAGGTTTAGCACAGAATGACACACTGACACTCTCCCTACCTATCCTTCCCTGTCCCTAAACACAAGGAATCCAGGATTAGTAAAGGAAAAAAAAATGACACTGTCCCTGCCTATGCTTCTCTTTCCCTGCTCCGGAACACACTACACAAGGCCGCCGCGCTGGCGGCCTTTTATAGTGTGGGGCGTGTACTAAACCCCCTCAGCAATAATTGGCCACAGGCATCCTGCCTGTGGCCAATCATTGCTCTCCTCGCTGTCGGCGCTGTGATTGGCCAAGCATGCGGGGTCACAGTGCATGCTTGGCCAATCACAGCGCCTGGATGACACTGCGATGGCGTAGTGCATTGTGGGCCATTCGCGTCACTCGAATTTGGCGCGAACGGCCCAAATCGTTCGATCTTCGTCGAACGATCGAACAGCCGATGTTCGAGTCGAACGTATGTTCGACTCGAACACGAAGCTCATCCCTACTGACCAACTCAAAATATCTGCTTTAAAAGGAAGCCTGCACTAAGTAAGAACCAAGACTGCTGCTGCTGAAAGCCTAACTCCAGACAAAATATATTTTTTGGAATGGGTGGAGAATAATTTCAAGCTGTGACCACTTAGGTAGATTTTTCCCGCCTTCCTGTACCTGTGACACCTGTACAAGGAACGGGAAGAGTAGTTGTCACCACTCACCAGGGCCGCATATTTACCAACATTATGGTCTTGGGACACTGTCAACCCCGCCCCCCAGCCATATGTTATCTGCCCATTTTCTGGGTGGGTGTGCCCAAATCACGCCCATTTTATAAGCCCCACCTCAAAATATATGTGTGAATTGCCCTCTTGTGGACCCAGTCTTTGCAATAGTGACTTTTTGCATTACAGCTCATGTGTTGTATCTCCAATAAGGTTCATGCAGTGATCCTGGAACTTGGCCCAGGACACAGCTTTTGGCAGAACAGAGATCGCCAAGATGTGGGACTGTACTGGCAAATCTGGTACACTTGGCATGTATGGGTGTATTAGACTGGAAGGCACAGACAGCAATTTAAAAAGTTGAAAGTTTTAATCCAGGGGTCTCAAACTGGCGGCCCTCCAGCTGTTGCGAAACTACAAGTCCCATCATGCCTCTCCCTGTGGGAGTCATGCTTGTAACTGTCAGCATTGCAATGCCTCATGGGACTTGTAGTTTCGCAACAGCTGGAGGGCCACCAGTTTGAGACCCCTGTTTTAATCCTTCCTAACCATACTATACTTAATTTTTGTCTGTGTCCCCATTGGAGAGATTTCCCCACCACTTCCTGTCCTAACAGGAAATTAGGGAAAATCCCTCAACTTATGCCTAGATGTGTACCTGAACTCTCCTTCAGAAAATGCCTTCTGCTTGGCTGCCATACTCATCCAATGCCTTCAATACTTTTCCCAGTCACTAATCTGGAACAAGAAGGTAAGTGAAAATGTTGACAAAGCTCCTCACCAGCAAACATGTTTCAACCCATGTGTTTCCGGATCAGTTTTCTTTCACTGATGTCCACATATGATTTAGATCAGCCTTTCTCAACCAGGGTTCCATGGAACTCCTGGGTCTCTCTTCAGAGGTCGTTAGGGGCTGTGATTAATTTTTACCTTTTACCACTGACTCCAATAATCATTTTGACTATCTGCAACATGGACATTCTTCCATTGACCACCAGTTTATGAAGACCCATCTCCACTGAACACCCCTACACAACTATATAAGAAGGCCATTCTCCACTCACCACCTATATAAGAAGAAGGCTCTTCTCAACTACCATCTATACAATTATATAAGAATGTCCTTATCCATTACCCACATATATAAGAAGGCCCTTCTCCATTGGCTTCCTATACACCTTTTTAAGAAGGCCCTTTTCCATTGATCACCTATACACATATATAAGAAGACCCTTCTCCATTGGCTTCCTATACACCTTTTTAAGAAGGCCCTTTTCCATTGATCACCTATACACATATATAAGAAGACTGTTCTCCATTGGCTTCCTATACACCTTTTTAAGAAGGCCCTTTTCCATTGATCACCTATACACATATATAAGAAGACCGTTCTCCATTGGCTTCCTATACACCTTTTTAAGAAGGCCCTTTTCCATTGATCACCTATACACATATATAAGAAGACCCTTCTCCATTGGCTACCTATACACATATATAAGAAGACCCTTCTCCATTGGCTTCCTATACACCTTTTTAAGAAGGCCCTTTTTCATTGACCACCTATACACATATATAAGAAGACCCTTCTCCATTGGCTTCCTATACACCTTTTTAAGAAGGCCCTTTTCCATTGACCACCTATACACATATATAAGAAGACTCTTCTCCATTGACTACCTATACACATATATAAGAAGGCTCTTCTCCATTCACCATCTATACAAGAAGACCACCTATACACCTGTAGCGCCCATCCCAATTTATGGGATGCTATATGTGCAAATTTAGGGGTGGTCTGAGCTAATAGTTCGGCTCAGACCTATTGATTGTGTACAAATTTGATTCTGCCCAGGTGTGATGCTGTCTGGCAGTACAGTTCCCTGTGGCCTGTGGGTGGCGCTGTCGCCTCAGGCTCAGGTTGAACCACAGGTAGCATTGCAACACGATTGGGTGTCCTCTCTCGGCAGTTGTACAGTGGGCGTGGTCTACCCGCTGTGCATGCTGGGAGAGGATACATATGGGGCAGACGCCATTAGGCGTGAGGTGATCTAGGGGACCCTTGGTCTTCAGCACGTACCCCACCTTAGGTGGCCCTCATGGCTAGGGGTGCGTGTTTGGTCTCGGGCACCTTTAGCCCGAGGTCGCATCGTTCCACGTAGGCCCAGCACCTTTAGCTGAGGCCTACACCAGAAGTGGAATCCCAGGGTGCCCAGGGAAGGGTGACCCGCTCTGAAGGAGAGGAAACCAGGGGAGGATCGGTCCCAAGGGGTTTAGTGAAAGAAGTCACTGTCTCGGGAGAGGCCTGGTTACCTATCAGAGGGAAGGAATCCATAATCCGCCACAAGCCTTGTAACGTGCCCCATTGGCGCCTAAGGACTTAAATGTTACAAGCGCTGGGAAGTTCGGGACTTAGATGTTATCTCCTGTTTGTATCCCTAGGAAAGATAGAAGTGAATGTTCCGTGCTCCACACCGGCTGCTAGGACCGTGAGAGGGGACTATCCGGGTGAGCAAAGCCCACTCAGGCGTGAGTGGTGACTATTGATAGTTAAGTGCCGCGTGCCTGAACCTGCCTCCCTGTTCATTCTTCTCCATCTTCAACTTTCCTACTAAGTTCTCAAGCAAAGCAAAATAAAGCCTTTTTATTGGGTTTTAATACTGTCTGGACAATGGCCTTCTTGAAGTAAAAAGAGAATAGACTTCTTCCTACAATATAGGGTGAAGAACCAACGGAAGGATGTAACTCGTTGCAGGACCCAAAACAGATAACACCGCTCACCCTCTTCAACAAGGAGGATACTGGGCATGTGGCATTGTGTGACCCACCTGCTTGTGAAGGTAAGCAGTAAAGGATCTGTGTGCTACACACCTATATAAAAAGACCCTTCTCCACTGACCACTTATACAACTACGTATATAAGAAGGCTCCTCTGACCTCCTACCTATACACCTATATAAGAAGCCCCTTCTAAACTGACCAGGCCTTTCTTCATTAACCACCAATACAGGAAGGCCTCTCTTTGCTAACCACCCATACAACTATATAAGAAGGCCCTTCACCACTAACCACATACTGTATACAACTATGTAAGACTGCCATTATACAACAGGGGCACAGTAGTATACTGGGGCGCACTGCAGGGAATGGGGGGCACTATGGGATACTGCTGGTGGTTAGGGGCACTATGGGGGGTTGGAGGCTCTGCAGCAAGCTAGAGGGGAATTGTACGGACCTGAGCGGCCCTTTAGGAGGTTGGGAGGCATTGTGGAGGCTGAGGGCTGTCAGGGTACTTGGAGGGCACTGAGGGAGGTTGAGGGACCTGGTGGACCACTATGGGAGGTTGGGGAACACTAAGGAAGCTGGAAAGGCACTGTGGGAGGTTAGGGGATCTGCAGGTGACTGGAAGCCAAGGAGAACAGCCTGGCATTGGACTATGACCCGGTGGTTGAGAACCACAAATTAATAGTATTCTTCTTCACTCTTCCCCTGGCAGCTATATAAAAGGTTATATAGGGTGGTGATGGGAGATGTAGAGGAGCTGGGCCAGCACAGACAGCAATTAGACACTCCTAGAAGATGAGAGTGCTGAGGTGTGTCCGGGAATTAACTCTTCCTGGACTGTTTGAATCTTCTCACAAATGAAAGGCACATTGCAAGGGAATGAAAAATAATTTATGGAAAGGAAAAACACTGAGGCCTCGTACACACGACCGATTTTCTCAGCAAGAACCAGCAAGAAACTTGCTGGCAGAGAGGTCTTGCCGAGTAAATCGGTCGTGTGTACGCTGCTATCGGGTTTCTCGTCGAGAAAACCGACAAGAAACCTTGACGAGAAAATAGAGAACCTGCTCTCTATTTTCTCGTCGAGATTCTCCTCGGCATGTTTCTCGACGAGAAAAGTGAGTGTGTGTACACTTACCTGTCCTCCCCGAAGCCTGCGCATGTTCGAAATGAATTCGACGCATGCGCGGTAGCTTCCTAGGCATACGTAGGGTATACCAAGATGGCGGCGACGGCATCGAATGTGACGAGCGCATGCTCATCGTAGTCGATGACGTCACCGCGTACGCTCCATTCAAAGAACCGCGGGTTCTTTGAAACGAGCGTGTGTACACTCGGCCGGGACAAGTTTCTTGTCCAAGAATCTCGTCGAAAAAAACGACATGTTTTTTTCAATGAGAATCTCGGCCGTGTGTACGAGGCCTGCGAGTATTTACTTGATTTCTCCATGCTTCTCCCTGCAATTTTTTGGTTGATGACGGGTTGCTTTTAAGTATTGGCAGGCACCCAGCAGGAGAGGTGGCAGACACAGTGTCATTTTGGTCACCCGTCACGTAGTACTACGATTTTATTTCTAACGTCTTCCTACAGCCTAAATTTAGAGGTATAAACCTCGTCTGAGGACACAGTCTGGTGCTGGGTCTTCCGCTAATCCCTTAATATCTCATCCGTCTTTCATATCATGTGGCGTCCATGATAAATAATGGGAGCAGGATTTTTTTTTCTTTTTTTTGAAGAGCGGTAAATCCAGGTCACCGAAGGGACTGAATAAAGCTTGTATTAATCCCCCAAGGGGCTTATTTTAAAACAAATAAAAATCTATTGGCCGGTCTTTGTTGTGGCTTCTGGTGGCCCGGCAGAAGTTGATCCTCGGATTCAGCGCTCTTCCAAGTAGGCCTGCGATGCGGTGGGGGGCGGGGGGACTGAAGGGCCCGCCGTAGTAGTAAGCTTATGGACATGTCCCGAGGCACATTGACGTTTGAGAGCCCGTGTAATTGGATGCGTTTTTAACCACATCCAATTTGCATAACATGTGAATGTGACCTCATTTTATTGGAGTCGGTTCACACATGTCCGGCGTGGCCGCGGTGCGGTTTTGAAAAGGGTCCTGTGTGTTTCTGGGTCCGGTTCAGGTGCGAATTAAAGGAAAAATTTGCACCTGAATCGCTCCTAAACCATTGAACAGAAACGCGCCGGACTCCGGACTGTAAACCGCAACCAGACATGTGTGAACCCAGTCTTGGAGCAATAGAAGGGACTTTTTTGAGTTAAGAATACATACTTTAATATATATATATATTTTAAACAGTTTAGTGTCACTTTAACCCTTGCCAGTCCCATTGTTGTGTCTTCAAGACAGGAAATAAAGAAAAATCCCCCCAATGGGACAGACAAAAAAAAAAAAAAAAGACAGGGGACCTAACCCTTCCCTACTCTGTCCAAACGTTTTTGTTTTAACCATTTGACCTTCAGAAGATTTACCCCCCTTCAAAATCAGGCAATTTTTTTGCGATACGACACTGCATTACTTTAACTGACAATTGCGCGGTCATACAATGCTGTATCCAAATAAAATTCATGTAATTTTCCCCCCACAAATAGAGCTTTCTTTTGGTGGTATTTGAATACCACTGTTTTTTTTTTTATGTCTTGCGCTATAAACAAAAAAAGAGCGACAATTAAGAAAAAAGAAAAAAAAGAAAAGAAAACAATGTTTTCATCTGTGCGGTAAGAGGAAAAAACAGCCAATCCGGTTTCCCTGATGAAGTCACGTGTGGTGACATAACGCGCAAGATCACTTATTCATTTTATATATTTTTTTCTTTCTGCTAGAAAATGCATCCAATAAGAAAAATGTATTTATTAATTTAGGTTAGTATGGATTCTGCTGCATATTTTAGGTAAAAAACATCCCAATAAGCATATATTGATTGGTTTGCGCAAAAGTTTTAGCGTCTAAAAACCATGGGAAATATACTCGAATTTCTATTTTATTTTTTTATACTAGTAATGGTGGCGATCAGTGACTTATAGAGGGACTGCGATATTTCAGCGGACAATCTGACACTAATTGACACTTTGTGGGAATCAGTGACACTAATACAGTGATCAGTGTTAAAAATATGCACTGTCACTGTACTAATGACACTGGCTGGGAAGGGGTTAAACATCTAGGGGGATCAAAGGGTTAAATGTGTGCATAGCCGGTGTTTTCTGTGTTTACTATGTGATGCTTTTACTAAGGGAAGTGCTGGATTTTATTCCCTGCTTTGCAGGGAAACAAAATCCAGCACATCCCCGCTGACAGAACAGAGCTCTGCCTTGTTTACATTGACAGAGCAAAGTCCTGTGTCTCTCCTTACCGATCAGCAGGTGCCTGCGCTCCTACCCGGAAGTGCAGAATCACATATATACCGTATACACGTGATTCTGCACAGAATGGCTGCCCTGTAGCAGTAAATCTGAAATAGGGCGTCCGGCAAGCGGTTAAAGTTACTTTAAGCATATCTATAGTCAAAATGTAAAATCACATATTCAATTTCACATTGTATTTCAATTATTTCTAGTCTACTCCTATTTATCTGAATGATCTTAAAGTTTGTAAACTTACTCCCCACACATTTTGGCTTCACGTAAACATGCGGTTGGGGGTGGGGTGACAAAAACGTATGGCTGAGCTGCATTTTTGCCTCTCCCCTTTAAAGGGGTTGTAAAGGTTCATTTAAAAAAATAACAATGTCATATTTACCTCCTCTGTGCAAGGGTTTTGCACAGAGCAGCCCTGATCCTCCTCTTCTGGGGTCCCTCAGCGGTGCTCCTAGCTCCTCCTTCCGTTGAGTGCCCCCACAGAGAGACGCTTCCCATGGGGGCACTCGTGCAGGCGTGCTCTCGAGTCCTGCTGCTGTGTTTATTGACACAGACAGCAGGACTCGGCCTGCCCTTTGGCTCCTCTTTCACTAGATTTGATTAACAGGAGTGGGAGCCAACGGCTCCCGCTGCTATCAATCTATCCAATGAGAACCCAAGACAGCGGCTGGAGCTACTGTGCTTGTCCCCATCGCTGGAACGACCGTGTTCAGGTAAGTAAAAGGGGGGCTCTGGGGGGCAGCTGCACTACAGAAAAACCTTGAGGTTTTCTAACTCCTTTAAGCTGCAATAGGCAGTGAATGGAGGTCTTTACATGTTGCGGGCGGCTGTGATACTTTGCTCTTGTGGCAAAGTTTACCCGACATGTAGTGATCGGCAGGTGGCAAGCCTGCTGAATGCTACATGCTCAGGCAAATCGGGAAGCGTCGCAAGCACCCCACAATTGCATGCAATGCACGCAGTTGTGACGCGTTTGTCATCAAAAAGTGCGGTTAAAAGGTGGTGAGACGGCTTCAGGAGGCGGAGTCAGTACAGGAATCACTGCTTGCAGGCAGCAAGGTACCATGGGATATGTGGTTCTTAGAAATTGAGGTGAAGTTGCAAAGAATGCAGGAAATCCAGGAAGTTGTTGAAATAAATGTCAGACAGGCAGCACTCACAGCATGAAAGGAGATTTTTCAAGGAAGCCTCTCCTGGATTGTCATTAATAGCTATTGTTTGTATTTTTATTATAATGCTGATGTTATAAGATGAAAGTCCATGCTGAGACCATAGAACTCCTTTAACTACTTCCCGTCTGCCGTATAGACAAATGATGGCGGGGTGGCTCTCTCATTCTAGGACAACGTCGTCCCACTCTCACCGCGCTTGCGATTGGTTTCACTGGGACAGGGTGCATCCCCAATCTCGGTAAAGAGCTCTTTACCCATGTGATCAGCTGTGTCCAATCACAGCTGATCACATGTAAACAAGGAAATGTCGGTTATCGTCTCTCCTCGCCTCATACTGACAGAGTGTGAGAAGAGGAGAACCGATCAGCGGCATTTCCTCAAAGGAGAGACCTGCAATTATAATCAGTGCCCTGACTATGAGTGCAGCCCCAACAGTGCCCATCAGTGCCGCCTATGAGTGCCCATCGGTGATGCCAATCAGTGCCCATCAGTGTTGCCAATCAGTGCTGCCTTTTAGAGCCCATCAGTGCTGTCCATCAGTGCTGCCAATCAGTGCTCATCAGTGCCGCCTATCAATGCCCATAAGTGCCACCTATCAGTGCTCATCAGTACTGCATATTAGTGTCTCCTCATCAGTGCCCATCAGTGAAGGAGAAAAAATATTTATTAAATTTTCTAACAGAAATTTTTTTTTTTCAAAATATTTGGTCTTTTTTTTTTTTTTTTTGCAAAAAATAAAAACCTCAGAGGTGATTAAATACCACCAAAAGAAAGCTCTATTTGTATGAAAAAAATTATTAAAAATTTCAGATAGGTACAGCACAATTGCCATTTAAAGTGTGATAGCGCTATAAGCTGAAAATTGGCCTGGGCAGGAAGGGGGTAAATGTGCCAGGCATTGAAGCGCTTAAAGAGTGCAAACCATTGTCATAATTTTGTCTGCAATTTTTTTTATTTTGTATTGTATGGTAGAAAAAATAGCAAAAAACGCCCTGCAGTAATGAAAATACGGCATGCTTCATTCTTTGGTGAGCTTACCCTTTTCTAACTCTCAGCCATAGCATACAATCTTTGGTATGGATCCTTAGTGAATGGAGCAGCGTGGAATATGTTCGCTGGTATAAATAAGAAATACAGTATAAAAATAAAAAAAACACAAGGGAACACTATTCTACATAAACACAGGCTTCCTATTGTCCTGACCAGAAGCATTTTATTGACCGAGGACAGATGAAAACCTTCATTCTAGGGTCAAGTCCTTGGAAGTCCCATTAACGCTCTTTACTATATACAGCTCTGAGTTCATAATCCACAAGGAAACCTTGAAGTGGAATTATCCTGATGTGTGGCCCCCCTTGCTGTCCCCTCGGGGCCCGTGGGAACCCGGAGCTCTCGTCTCCCAGTGGAAAATGTAAAGTGGTCGGCTCTCTTCCTGTTTGGATGGAGATGGATATGTGTGTTCGGCTACATCCGCCTCTTCCAAAATAAATCGGAAAAAAATATATGATATCTTCAGTGTTTGGTTTGGACGGGAGGCTAGCGATCACTCACAGCGCGCGGCGAAGGGGATGGAAACGCGGCTTTTGGATGGCCGGCGTTTGGAAAACCGTGAACCCTGTGATAGAGGTGGAAGGACATCTGCACAGCCATCTGGGATGAACACCAAACTGAGCGAACGACAGAAGGAACAAATATTTCACAGCTGAGATATCACAGTAAAGGAAAGATTGTAACGTGTGGGTGTTATTGATAAGCAGATCTTCTATGTAACAAATACTAACTTGCTGACTGCCCTATAGTACTTTTACTGCTACAGGGCGGCAGCGGTGGGCAGAATCACGTGTGTATATATATATATATGTGATTCTACAATTCAGCCTGCAGGGGGCTCTCTTGCTGTGATGATTCACAGCACAAGCTACTCTGCGGGTCCTGGGGACTCGATGTCCTCCGGCATCTGCCTTTTACCGGTAAAATACGGAGAATTGAGATCTGCCTATGAAAAATAAGGCATATCTCAGTTCTGACAGGGGGGGTGGGAGGGATGATCCTGTGTCTCTGAAAGCACCACACTGTGTACACAAAAACACTGGCTAGGCACACAATTAAACCTTTGATCGCCCTAGATGGTTAACCATACCTCCCAACACGCACGGATTCTGCGGGACTGTCCCCCGCATAGACACTATTCCCCCGCATTCCCGCGATAGGAGAAATTTTCCCGCAAACGAAGATGAGCGAAGGAGGTAGGAAGATATCACCCTGCGCCCCCCCGCTCCCTCTTATACTTTACCCTTGTAAAATCTATTGTCGGCCGATCGTCCCGCTGCGGTAGCACCCCCCCCCCCCCCCGCTCAACAACTCTGATGGTAGGGAGGAAAAAAAATTGTGAATGAGTGTCCCGCAGTGGAAGTTGGTAGGTATGGGTTAACCCCCCTTCCCGGCCAGTGTCATTTGTACAGTGACAGTGCATATTTTTAGCACTGATCTTTTTATTAGGGCCAGTTCACACCACATGCAGTCCAGTGCATTTTTTTTCTGCATCAAAAATGCATGGAAAGTAGGTTATATGGTTTTCAATGGCATAGTTCACACCAGTGCTTGCAGTTCCAGAAAAAAAGTAGAACATGCTGCATTTTACCTGCACTGGACTGTACTGGAACGCTGTAAAACGCATCAAAAACGCACTGGAACACACCAGAACGCACCTAAATACACTAAAAACGCACTGGAACACACTTGTCCTTATCTAAGGTTAATAAAAAAGAGGGGTGAAAAAAAAGCACTGGACTGCATTAAAAACATACCAAAAACGCACTGGAACGCATCAAAATTGCGCATGAAAAAAAGCACCTGGAATGCATCCGGATTGCGTTTCTATGGTGTGAACTGGCCCTTAGTGTCACTGGTTCCGAACTTCCCACAAAGTGTCAGTTAGTATCCGATAGTCCACTGCAATATTGAGTGCCACTATGACTAGTATTTAAAAATAAAAATGCCATAAATATATCCCATAGTTTGTAGACGCTATATTACAAAAAATATGTAGCAGAATATATATTGGCCGAAAATTTATGAAGAAATTAGATTTTTTTTTAATTGGATAAGTTTTATAGCAGACAGTCAAATATATATATATATATATATATTTTTTTTTTTTTAATTGTCGCTATAAACAAAAAATAAACACCACAGAGGTGATCAAATACCACCAAAAGAAAGCTCTACTTGTGGGAAAACAATGACATAAATATTATTTGGGTTACAGTAATACACGACACGTGCAATTGTCAGTTAAAGTAATGCAGTGCCGTAATGCAAAAAAATGGCCTGGTCAGGAAGGGGGTAAATATTCCGGATGTGGCTAATCTTTTCTTTAACTTTTTTTATTTATTTTAAATTGATGCTTTCACATAAGTCCCTGACCCCATATTTGTGCTGCCACAGCAGCATATACAGATGTGCTCAAAAGTTTGCATCCCCTGGCAAAAATCGTGAAATTCTGGCATTAATACTGCATACAGATGGTCTGAATTTCCGACAGAAAAAGTCAGATGGGAACTTTTGGTCAGATATTCCGGCTGTGTGTATGCTCCATCGGACTTTTTCTGTCGGAAATTCCGACGGACTTAGATAGAGAGCAGATTCTCTATTTTTCCGGAAATTCAGTTCGTCTGTATGCAATTCCGACGGGAAAAAAAACACGCATGCTCGGAAACAATTTGACGCATGCTCGGAAGCATTGAACTTTTTTTTCTCACCTCGTCGTAGTGTTTTACGTCACCACGTTCTTAACGCTCGAAAGTTCAGAGAACTTTTGTGTGACCGTGTGTATGCAAGCCAAGCTTGAGCAGAATTCCGTCGGAAAAACCATCCAACTTTTTTCCGACGGAAATTCCGCTTGTGTGTACGCGGCATATGATTGATCACTTTTATTTACTGACAGTGATCATATAAAGACATTTATTATCACGTAGTTGTTTGGCTCCTTTCTAAATCATAATGATAACAGAAATCACCCAAATGGCCCTTATAAAAAGTTCCCATCCCCTGGAATGTTTGGCTTTGGTTCTCTGGTTCTCTTTTATCAACAGCACTGACATCATGAGATGAAAGCTGATGAGGATACAGTTCTGCAGACTGCTTGTTGTTTATTAGATTCCTGAGTCCATGTGGCCCACATGTACATAAGAATCTAGTAAAGAACAAGCAGTCTGCAGAACTGTAGGAATAGAAGGAGGACCACAGCGACCAGCCCCCCCAAGAACTCTATGTCTCAGCCCCTGCTTGTCTCCAGACAGCTTGGCCCCAACACGGCAGTGCACCGCCACCACTCACCAGTAGCAGCTTTCTTGTGTCCCATGCTGAGTGTGTGGGGATTCAATGTAAAATCCCTCTTCAAACAGGGGTATGTGAGGCAGCGTATCACCTCCTGATCAGCTGTTAACCATGGGCCAACCACCAGTGGCGTAGGGTGGGTTGTCAGCGCCTGGAGCAAGGCAAGTAATTTGCGCCCCCCTAACCCTCGGACTTTTAGCACCCCCTGAGTCCTTTCCACTAGTACAATACCAAACCCCATACCTAAGCACCCCTTACATAAGGGTTCACACATGTCCGGCTGCGGTTTGCAGTCTGGAGTCCGTGCGTTCCTGTTCATCGGTTCAGGTGCGATTCTGGTGTAAATTTTTTGCTTGAATTGGCAGCTGACCTGGACCCAGAAACGCACATGACCCTTTTCAAAACCGCACTGCGGCCGTTCTGGACATATGTGAACTGGCTCCATTGAGAGCCAGTCACATTCACATGTGACTGGGATTCGGTTAAAAACACATCCAATTTGCATATATGTGAACCCAGCCTAAATGGCATAGGTGCATGTCCACAAACGTGGTGTCTTTCTAAACGGTAGGAACACTGCAGCCCTCCTGAGCCCCCCCCTCAGTACTATGCCCTCCTGATCCCCCCCAATACCATGCCCTCCTGTCCCCCCAGCCCTCCTTATCCCCCCCAATACCATGCCCTCCTGATCCCCCCCAATACCATGCCCTCCTGTCCCCCAGCCCTCCTTATCCCCCCCAATACCATGCCTTCCTGATCCCCCCAAAACCATGCCCTCCTGTCCCCCAGCCCTCCTTATCCCCCCCAATATCATGCCCTCCTGATCCCCCCCAATACCATGCCCTCCTGTCCCCCCAGCCCTCCTTATCCCCCCCAATACCATGCCCTCCTGATCCACCCCAATACCATGCCCTCCTGTCCCCCAGCCCTCCTTATCCCCCCCAATACCATGCCTTCCTGATCCCCCCCAATACCATGCCCTCCTGTCCCCCAGCCCTCCTTATCCCCCCCAATACCATGCCCTCCTGATCCCCCCCAATACCATGCCCTCCTGTTGGACACTGCCCTACATACCACTGACCTCTGGACACTTCCCTACCTACTACCTACTGACCTCTTGACACTGCCCTACATACCACCGACCTCTGTACACTCCACCGATCTACTGTATATGCTTTTTCATCTGTAAGAATAATCCAGTAAACATCCATGTGCCGAGTCCTGAACATACCTTGGAGTGTTTGCTTTCCAAAATGGAGTCATTTTGTTGGTGTTTACACAGTCCTCGTGCTCCAGGGCCTGAAAAATGTGATAGGTAGTCAAGAAATTAGATGCGTAATTTATGTGCCTTGAAAGTCCAAAGGTGCTCCTTGGATTTTGGGCCCCTCTATGCATCTAGACTGTGAAAAAGTCTCACACATGTGGTATCCCCTTATTTGGGAGGGGTAGCAGAATATTTTTTGGGGTAAAATGGTAAGTATGCCTATGTTGTGTGTGAGAAAAAACTTGTTAAAATAATATCTTTGTGAAAAAAATGTTTTTATTTATTTTCTTCATTTTCCAAAAAATTGTGACGAAAAAAAACCTCACTATGCCTCTTACTAAATACCTTGGACATCCACTTTCCAAAAAGGGGTAATTTGGGTGGTATTTGTACTGTCCTGACATTTCAGGGCCTCAAGAAATGAGATAGGGAGGTAGTACACCAGGATCAATTTTCAGATATATACATGGGCGTCCGCTCCATAGGGCAAGGGGGGTCATTTGCCCCCCCTGGAATCGAGAAGGTGTTGGCCAAATTGGCAGTGTTCTACACCCTCCGCCGCCCTTACACCCACTTCCAGCCCCGCTGGACCTGCTTAAGGTGAGAAGTAAGGAGAGCCAGGCTGTGTGTGCGGTATGGAGGGAGGAGGAGATGTCCTACAACACGTGTGTGTGTGTGACTGCAGAGACATGACGTCATAGGACACGTCATACATATGGTCAGTGTGGTCAGTGTGCAGTGCAGTGATCAGAGTGTAGTGTTTGTAGTGTCCAGAGGTGCTGGTGCTGCTGTGTAATGTAAAGGGGTGCAGGGTGCTGTGTAATGTAAAGGGGTCCAGTGGTGCAGGGTGCTGTGTAATGTAAAGGGGTGCAGGGTGCTGTGTAATGTAAAGCGGTCCAGTGATGCAGGGTGCTGTGTAATGTAATGGGGTCCAGAGGTGCAGGGTGCTGTGTAATGTAAAGCGGTCCAGTGATGCAGGGTGCTGTGTAATGTAAAGGGGTCCAGTGATGCAGGGTGCTGTGTAATGTAAAGGGGTCCAGTGATGCAGGGTGCTGTGTAATGTAAAGGGGGTCAGTGATGCAGGGTGCTGTGTAATGTAAAGGGGTCCAGTGATGCAGGGTGCTGTGTAATGTAAAGGGGTCCAGTGATGCAGGGTGCTGTGTAATGTAAAGGGGGTCAGTGATGCAGGGTGCTGTGTAATGTAAAGGGGTCCAGTGATGCAGGGTGCTGTGTAATGTAAAGGGGGTCAGTGATGCAGGGTGCTGTGTAATGTAAAGGGGTCGAGCTGTGGGGTGCTGTGTAATGTAAAGGGGTCCAGTGATGCAGGGTGCTGTGTAGTGTAAAGGGGTCCAGAGCTGTGGGGTGCTGTGTAATGTAAAGGGGTCCAGAGGTGCAGTTGTGGAGAGGGGGTACACAGTAGTGACAAAGAGATATTTAAAGATGCAGGGGGCACAGTGGGGTGTTTTTACATTTTAACGTGGGGGGTCGCTTTTAACCCCCGCTAGAGGTCGAAGAAAGGGTAAAATGCGACTGTGTATTGCCGCTGCTGAAGCGCCCCCCCCCCCCCTGAAAACATTTCAGCGAGCGCCCATGGATATATACTATATTACCAAAAGTATTGGGACACCTGCCTTTACACGCACATGAACTTTAATGGCATCCTAGTCTTAGTCCGTAGGGCTCAATATTGAGTTGGCCCAGGAGTGTGTCTATGGGAATGTTTGACCATTCTTCCAGAAGCGCATTCATGAGGTCAGGCACTGATGTTGGACGAGAAGGCCTAGCTCACAGTCTTCATCCCAAAGGTGTTCTATCGGGTTGAGGTCAGGACTCTGTGCAGGCCAGTCAAGTTCTTCTACCCCAAACTCGCTCATCCACATCTTTATGAGCCTTGTTTTGTGTACGGGTCCAAACCATTTGGTGGAGGGGGGATTATGGTGGGGGGTTGTTTTTCAGGGGTTGGGCTTGGCCCCTTAGTTCCAGTGAAGGGAACTCTTAAAGTTGAAGTAAACCCTGATCGGTTTTAATTCCTCTTCTTTCCCCTGCAAAGTAAAAGCATTGCATACTAGCCCATTATGTTGCACTTACCTGCAAACAAAGCCCGCGATGTCCCCGCTGGTGGACGCATCCATCTTCACCCCTCTTCTGTTCCGGGGCCATGGAATCCTGGCTCTGTGACTATCCGGAGTCACGTGACATCACTTTGGAGCATGCACGCGGGAGCCACCGGTCACGGCACAAGCCCCTTAGAAACGGCACGACTGTGCCCTTTATTCAGTGCCCATGCGCCGATGACGTCGGCGCAAGAGTATATGGTAAATATCTCCTAAACCATGCAGGTTTAGGAGATATTTCCAGTACCTACAGGTAAGCCTTATTATAGGCTTTCCTGTAGGTAAAAGTGGCGTTACTACGTTTACAACCACTTTAAGGTGTCAGCATACCAAGACAATTTCATGCTCTCAAATTTGTGGGAACAGTTTGAGGATTGCCCCTTCCTGATCCAACACAACTGCACACCAGTGCACAAACAAGGTCCATAAAGACATGGATTAGCGAGTTTGGGGGGGAGAAACTTGACTGACCTCAACCGGATAGAAAACGTTTGGGATGAATTAGAGCGGAGACTGCGAGCCAGGCCTTCTCGTCCAACATCAGTGCCTGACCTCACAAATGCACTTCTGGAAGAATGGTCAAACATTCCCATAGACACTCCTAACCCTTGTGGACAGTCTTCCCAGAAGAGTTGAAGCTGTTATAGCTGCAAAGTAGGGTGACCACGTGTCCCGGATTGCCCGGGACAGTCCCGCATTTTGCAGGTCTGTCCCGGGCACCTTCATTCCAGGACAATACAGTGTCCCGGAATGAAACTGACACAGCCACCCCCCCCCCGGGCCAATCTGATGCCCCCAAAAAAGGCTGCCCCATCACCGCTTTACTCACTGACAGTACTTGTCCTGGCCAGGAAAGCCTGGAGGAGCACAATCCCCGCCCCCTGCTTGTGATTGGAGAAATCATAAATCCCGCCTCTAGTGTCAAATCACTGTGCTGTGATTCGTTACAGCACAAGCTGATTTTTGGGAAGGGGGGTGTCCCTGAATGGTAGTTTGGAAATGTGGTCACCCTACTGCAAAGGGTGGGCCAACTCAATATTGAACCCTACAGACTAAAGGCCCATACACACGATCGGATTTTACAACAATAACTCTCTGACGGACGTGTTGTGTCGGATAATCCGACCGTGTGTATGCTCCATCAGACAATTGTTGGCGGAATTAACGACAACAAATGTTGGCTGTTCATGCTCACCAACTGTCTGACAACAAATGTGTTCCGTCGGATTATCCGATCATGTGTACACAAATCCGTCCAACCTCAAATCCAAAGTACAAACACGCATGCTCGGAACCAATGCTAAACATCAGACAACAATAGCAGAAGTTGCCTAAAGGGTGGCGGTAAAGAGCTGAAAAACACGTGGTTTTGTGTATGTTGGCTGAAAATATTCTGCCGTGTGTATGCAGAACAAGTTCACGGACAAGGCCCTTCGAACAAAAATCCACGGAAAAGTCCGATGGAAGTCCGATCGTGTGTACGAGGCTTAAGACAGGGATGTCATGAAAGTTCATGTGAGTGTAAAGGCAGGCGTCCCTGCCTTTACATGTATATACCATAGTTTGTGGACTATATAACTTTAAAGCCTCATACACACTATCGTATAATCCGACGGAACAGATTTGTTGTCAGACACTTGGTGAGCATGAACAGCCAACATTTGTTGTCGTTAATTCCGCCAACAATTTTCTGATGGAGCATACACACGGTCGGATTATCCGACACAACACGTCCATCAGACAATTATTGTCGTAAAATCTGATCGTGTGTATGGGCCTTCACACAGACTAAATAATATACACAGATTTGGGTTATCTTTACCAAAAAATGTAGCATAACACATGTTGGCCTAAATTTATGAAGAAAGAATAATTATTTACAAACTTTTATAACCGAAATGAGAAAAAAAAAAAAAATGTAAATATTTTTTCACATATATAGGAAAAAAATAAATAAAAAATTGGTAATTAAATACCACCAAAAGAAATCTCTATCTGTCTCAAAACTGATAAAAAATTCGATTGTGTACAGTGTTGGATGACTACGGTAATTGTCATTCAAAGGGTGAGAGCGCTGAAAGCTAAAAAACTGCCTGGGCAGGAATGGAGTGAAAGTGTCTGGACTGGTCTTGATGTGGTTCAGTAAAATGTCACCCTGACATCGGCCTATCCACAGAATGACCCTAAACACTGCCATACGCTACAATGCACAGAACATAAATTTGATTCAATATTTGACATCAGTGATTTAGCTTCTTTGTGAGACTCCAATTCAAGTTTTTGCAGAATACTGTTACAACTCCACCATTTATTACTAAGTGATGCCCTCTAGTGGCTAAATTCAATAACTACCTTTCACAGGAATTTCGCAGCATATTTTTAATTGCCTGTGTAACAATAAACACAGAAATTCTGACCTTTCCCCACTCTGTCCAAAACTCACAAAAAAGTTTTGTTCAGTTTAAACCAGTGAGGCCTCGTACACACGACCGATTTTCTCGGCAAGAACCAGCAAGAAACTTGCTGGCAGAGAGGTCTTGCCGAGTAAATCGGTCGTGTGTACGCTGCTAGCGGGTTTCTCGTCGAGAAAACCGACAAGAAACCTCGACGAGAAAATAGAGAACCTGCTCTCTATTTTCTCGTCGAGATTCTCCTCGGCATGTTTCTCGACGAGAAAAGTGAGTGTGTGTACACTTACCTGTCCGCCCGGAAGCCCGCGCATGTTCGAAATGAATTCGACGCATGCGCGGTAGCTTCCTAGGCATACGTAGGGTATACCAAGATGGCGGCGACGGCATCGAATGTGACGAGCGCATGCTCGACGTAGTCGATGACGTCACCGCGTACACTCCTTTCAAAGAACCGCGGGTTCTTTGAAACGAGCGTGTGTACACTCGGCCGGGACAAGTTTCTTGTCCAAGAATCTCGTCGAAAAAAACGACATGTTTTTTTCAACGAGAATCTCGGCCGTGTGTACGAGGCCTGACTCTTTTAGAGGAACAAAGCCTATGTTCCAGTTCTTGACCCCTTTTAGTAAATGCTACATCCTTGGTTGTCATCAGTGGTGAAAGATCAGTCACAAATGTGGTCAGATTTTGGCACTGGCAGGGCTGGTTCTAGACAGCCTCCTTTCTTACCCTTGAAGCCTAAATATGGGCAACAGCATCACTGGGCCCTCCATCCCCAAACTCCTCAGTGTTCAGAAGGGGGGCTATGCTCCCATGTAGTGGACGCTGCAAGATTTATTTGGATATCACTAAGCATCACTTTGGGATTAATAACGTTCTCTGAATCTGAACCTGGAAGGTAAATATAGTTAAAATGAGATTTAATAAAATACTCTTTTAAATAGTGTGGTGTATTTTTTTTTTTATTACATTGGTCTAGTTAGGGGTCCAAGGGAACACCCTCTCAAAACACTCCCTCCTCCGGTGCTGAAAAATATATAGGCTGATATCCAAATAGCTGAGGGCTTGCACATCCTTTTTAAAGGTTAAAATATATATATATTAATGAACTGAATATTCATTAATGCAGAAGTTCAGCAGCCATCCTTAAGGAGACCACTTTGCAAAGCTCATCTATGTAGTGTCTCCAGTGCATGGGGCAGCCATTTTGGCTGGGTCTGGATGACAGTGATTGGCTGATGCAACAGAGCAAGGAGAGCTGTAGTGTGGAGGCTACAGAGAAAAAAGGAGAGAGCATCACAAGGTTGCAGTGGAGGGAGAACAGTGGCCAGAGTTTTCTGGAGTGATTTGATGCTGTGCTGCCCAGGAGAAGAGGAATAATCAGAAACTGTCGCTGCCATCAAACTCTGTGCAATTCTACCTGTGAGGGGATCTGGATCCCGAGAGCCGTGTTCCACTTGCTGGACATGGCGAGTAGGGATAAGCCGAACACCCCCCGGTTCGGTTTGCATCAAGAACATGCGAACGGACCGAAAGTTCGCGCGAACATTCGAACACCGTTAAAGTCTATGGGACTCGAACGTGAGAAATCAAAAGTGCGAATTTTAAAGGCTAATATGCAAGTTATTGTCCTAAAAAGTGTTTGGGGACCCGGGTCCTGCCCCAGGGGACATGTATCAATGCAAAAAAAAGTTTTAAAAACTGACATTTTTTCGGGATGCTTAATGATGCTTAATGATGCTTAAAGTGAAAAAATAAAAGTGAAATATTCCTTTAAATATCGTACCTGGGGGGTGTCTATAGTATGCCTGTGAAGTGGCATGTGTTTCCCGTGTTTAGAACTGTCCCTGCACAAAATGACATTTCTAAGGAATAAAAGTCATTTAAAACTGCAAATCATTAAGAAAAACGGCATGGGTACCCCCCGCCCCCCCCCAGCCATTTACCAGGCCCTTTGGGTATTGTATGGATATTAAGGGGAACCCCGCACCCAAATTAAAAAAGAAAAGGCGTTGGGCCCCCAGGCCCTATATACTCTGTACAGCAGTATACAGGCGGTGCAAACAAGACAGGGACTGTAGGTTTGTTCTTAAGTAAAATCTGTTTGTTATTTGGAACAGGTACATTTTGTAAGTGTAGCTCCAGCCAAAAAATCTATTTATAAGCTGTTTGGATAACATAGGGAAGGGTTATCACCCCTGTAACATTTGTTTTGCTGTCTGTGCCCCTGTTCAGAAGATTTCACCTCACTTTCTGTCCCAATGACAATTGGATTTTGAAAATTTGGGGTTTTTAGAGAAACAAGGATTGGTGATAAAGCATCAGTGGAGAGGAGACACGTTTTTCCCATATTAACTCTTACAGGAGAGAATTTCCCTTCCTAGGGGTAGATTTCCTCTCACTTCCTGTTGTCTCCCTCCGTTTGTAAGTAGGAGTCGTTTGTAAGTCGGATGTTTGAAAGTAGGGGACCGCCTGTATATACTGTGTAGCGGGGTGCTATATTTAAGGGAAGTATCTGAGTGGTGATAAGGTTCAGATACACAAATTGTTTGGGTTCATGGACCATTTCTATCCTTGGGAGAAAGTACTGCTGTACAGTTCCCTGGGGCCTATAGGTGGCGCTGTTGCCATAGGCCCGGGTTGAACCACGGTACAGGGTTGTGCCTTTCTTGTCCCCTCTCGGCAGCACTGCATCGGGGCGGGGAACCTGCTGTGCCTGTCGGGAGAGGATATAAAAAGGGGCGGCCATCTCCCAAGGGGGTCGGTTGTCGGGTCGGGCCCCAGGCACCTTAGGCCTGGGGCGTGAGTCGTCTCCGGGTGCCCTAGACCTGGAGGCCTGGATGTGCTGCCTCCAGGTGCCTTAGGCCTGGAGGCGAAGTTGCTGTTCCATCCCAGACAACCTTTGTCTGGGATCCGCCAGGGATCGAGGAGCTCCCAGGGTACCGCCTTGTGAGGGGACCCGTATCTTGGATCGAGGAGGCCAGGGAGGTGACCCTTTCTGAAGACCCAGCGCAGAGTTGTGGTGACATTAAGGGCCTCTGGTAACTCTCCGGAGGGATGCTTTTCTCTTGACATGGGCCAAGTTCTTCAAGAAGGCAGTGCATATTCTGTAGGTCATAGTGGCAGTGACTCTACGCGCACCAAGTCAGTGGCAGTGACTTTCATGTTCATTAGGTCTGTGATAAAGATCGCACGCCAAACCTGTTCGTGCATACCAGAACAGTAAGAGAACCAGGATTTGTGTTTGTGCCTGGACCTCTCTCTCCCACCTTATCTGACCTGTGTCTCGTCTCAACCTGTCTGCTCTTAAAGGGACTATTTATTGTTCATGCAAAATAAATACAGTGGTTGGACTTTCACTAGGTGTGGACAATAGCTTTACTGGGGAGAATTAAGGACTTTTTTCTGGCCAAGGCAGAAGTGAGATCAGCTCGGGAGGATTCAAACACCAGCCGCAGGCAGGCCTGAGAAAACTAACACCGCTCAACCTCCCCATCCAGGAGGGTATGGGCATGTAGTGCGGTGTGCCCCAGTCATTCCTGCGTAGGAGCCAAATAATGAAAAGCAGGTAAGGGCTGGGGTGAGTGCGCTATACGTGGGGGCTCGTCCGGGATGTGTCTGCGGTTGAAAAGTGTGAAAACCCCCCCAGAGTTTATTCCCCAGTGAAGTTCCGTGGAGGTCTGCCATATTGTAAACTGCGCCACGAGGAGAACCCTGACTGTGTAGTTCGTGGGCGTACAGAAAGCCCACGAACGATGCAGGAGATGGGAGGAGTCTGGCCATGTGTGGAGTAGCACGTGGGGACTTTGGCGTGAAAAAGGTCAGTGCGCAATGGAGCAGCGGATGGATAACATGGCGTCTCATGCCTCATGGGTTCCGGTTACTACTACCATGAAGATGACTTCATTTGCTGCTACGTTAACGGATACGGGGATTCGGCTCAAGCCCCGGGGAAAATTTGCCCTCTACGTGTGTAAAGATGTGGAGGCCCTTGGAGTGATTTGTCCCGGCTGCTCGGGACTGGTGGTTCATCTAAAGCCAGTCCTTTCTCCCACCGCCCAAGAGGAAGATCGGGGTTCGTGAAAGCTTCCCGCGGCCGTGGTGGAGCAACGCCCCAGCGCTTACTCGGACCGAATGCATCCGAAAGGAAAAGTCCCAGACGTCCTGGTTCTTCTTTAAGCCGAGGTAAGCCGGGGGAAAAGACTCTGTTAAAGGCCCCTAGCCCTGGGGATTCACATGTCAGTGAATCAGCTAGAGGGGGTGATTTGTCCTGTGCTAGGAGTTACCTTCCTGCGGAGGAATATGACACCTCCGATCTGGAGTCCATCTCTGATGTGGGTGATGACACCGCCGTTGATGAACTGTTCGAGAGAAAGGGATGGGATCAGATGCCCCTGTCCTTGTCCCGTAGTGCTAGGGACTCACCCATGTCCATTGGGGAAAATACACCCCGTGTGATGGCTTCCAAGCCTGAGGAGGGATCTGTCCCCTTGCCTACTCCTTCATCATTGGAGGCATCGGTTTCAACAGCCGAGACAAGTCGGGTGTCGCTGCGGGCCCCTGCAACTGGCCCAGAGGTAGTTAAAGTACCTCGGCACCCTGAAGCCATCGTCTTGCCTGGCGCGGGAGACCGTGCTACCATGCCATCACTATCCCGGCTGCAGAGACTGTTCAATCGAAGTGTTGCCAGCGAGTATGGGTGGGAGTACCCGTACTTATCAAAGGAACTTTTATTTGAGGTGGAGGCCTGTAGACACCGGTGGTACGAGGACTTTGTGTGGACACACATCAAAGTACCCCAGGCCAGGAGATACTACTCATGTTCACCCGCGGCCACTTTGCGGTTCAAGGACTGTAAAGCTGCTTGGATGTTGGGTCGGCACATCCACGCGGACAAGGTACTCATTTGTAGGAAAGACAAGGATGATGTTGAGTATCACATAGACACCTTTGATAGACATTGGAAGCCGTTGGTGTTGCCTCACCCACACTACTACCTGTGAGAGACAAGACTCTTTGTTTTTTTTTTAGTACATTCTTCTTGAAAACCCAGGAACTTTTGCCCTAAGTTAAAGGGTAGTCTACTCTTTGGAGGAGTGGGAGCTATTGCCGTTTTGATGTTCTTCCCTCCCTCCCTACCGCAAAGATAACAAGGACTTTGGGGTTGTAGACAGTTCAGGGTCACGGATCAAGAAGAAGAGGAAGTTTTACCCCGCAGTACAGAGGAAAAGTTTCTGTGGGGATGAGTGTTCTGACGTTGGCACTACCACTAGGTGGCGGTGTTGCGTAACTATTTAAGGACAATAAGATATTATACGTTTTTTCTTGTTGGAAGGAAGGGATTCTTCTCTAGAGGGGGGAGCCTCTTCATTCCAACTACTGTTATTTCAGGTGTGGTTTCTTTCCCCTGCAGGTGAACGTCAAGCAAGACTGCTCAGGGTGGATCTTAGCTAGTACAGTGGGAGGGAAATGTAAAATTTTATTGAAAATTTTGTGTGATCTTAATTGTTGGTGCACATGTATATTTCTCCTTTTTCCCTTCTGTGTTTCATTTCTTTTCCCCCGTGTTAGGTTCCGGCACAAACAAACAATTTTTCTAAATTGTCATATTTTTTTGATAGTCTGTCTCTGGATTGGACTGATGCTGACTCAGGCTTAAGAGGCATGGGTCTACTCCAGACACTGGGGACCAGTGTCTATTAAGAGGGGGTATGTGTAGCGGGGTGCTATATTTAAGGGAAGTATCTGAGTGGTAATAAGGCTCAGATACACAAATTGTTAGGGTTCATGGACCATTTCTGTCCTTGGGAGAAAGTACTGCTGTACAGTTCCCTGGGGCCTATAGGTGGCGCTGTTGCCATAGGCCCGGGTTGAACCACGGTACAGGGTTGTGCCTTTCTTGTCCCCTCTCGGCAGCACTGCGGCGAGGCGGGGAACCTGCTGTGCCTGTCGGGAGAGGATATAAAAAGGGGCGGCCATCTCCCAAGGGGGTCGGTTGTCGGATCGGGCCCCAGGCACCTTAGGCCTGGGGCGTGAGTCATCTCTGGGTGCCCCCAGGCCCGGAGGCCTGGATGTGCTGCCTCCAGGTGCCTTAGGCCTTGAGGCGAAGTTGCTGTTCCATCCCAGACACCTTCAGTCTGGGGTGAGGTACTAAAGAGGAGGCCCGGAGCCCAGCAACCTTTGGCTGGGATCCGCCAGGGATCGAGGAGCTCCTAGGGTACCGCCTTGCGAGGGGACCTGTATCTTGGATCGAGGAGGCCAGGGAGGTGACCCTTTCTGAAGACCCAGCGCAGAGTCGTGGTGACAGTAAGGGCCTCTGGTAACTCTCCAAAGGGATGCTTTTCTCTTGACATGGGCCAAGTTATTCAAGAAGGCAGTGCTTCATGTTCTGTAGGTCATAGTGGCAGTGACTCTACGCGCACCAAGTCAGTGGCAGTGACTTTCATGTTCATTAGGTCTGTGATAAAGATTGCACGCCAAACCTGTTCATGCATACCAGAACAGTAAGAGAACCAAGATTTGTTTGTGCCTGGACCTCTCTCTCCCACCTTATCTGACCTGTGTCTCGTCTCAACCTGTCTGCTCTTAAAGGGACTATTTATTGTTCATGCAAAATAAACACAGTGGTTGGAATTTCAGTAGGTGTGGACAATGGCTTTACTGGGGAGAATTAAGGACTTGTTTCTGGCGAAGCCAGAAATGAGATCAGCTCGGGAGGATTCAAACACCAGCCGCAGGCAGGCCCGAGAAAACTAACACCGCTCAACCTCCCTATCCAGGAGGGTACGGGCATGTAGTGCGGTGTGCCCCAGTCTTTCCTGCGGAGGAGCCAAATAATGAAAAGCAGGTAAGGGCTGGGGTGAGTGCGCTATAACTATATGACCTGCCCTATATACTCTGCAGAAATTTGGGCCTTAGGTGTTGGTGGTACCAGAACACTGTAAGCCCTCACAGTTACTCTTGGTGGGAACTGGAACGGGCCCTGCTGTGAAATATTATATCAAGAATTGTAATTACATGCCCCTGTTGAACAGGGGTAGAAAAATTGGGCCTTTGGTGGTGGTGGTGCAAGAACACTGTAAGCCCTCACAGTTACTCTTGGTGGGCACAGGAACAGGCCCTGCTGTGAAATATTAGATCAAAAATTGTTAAACAGGGGCAGAAAAATTGGGCTTTAGGCACTGGTGCTGGTGCCACAACACTGCAACCCCTCACAGATACTCTAGTTTAGCGCAGGATTGAGCCCTGCTGCAAAATATTGCAGCAAAAATTGTAAATTACACGCCCCTGTTGGACAGGGACAGGAAAATTGGGCCTTAGCCACTGGTGGTGGTGCCCAGAACCAAAAATGTTCTTAGAAGCTATCAACATGAACATTGAGGAGGAATAGGATAGTCACTCAGCATAACAGGATAGTCACTCAGCATCAGCATAGGCAGTCTTCAAGGGATTTCATTCATAAAACAATTAATCGGTTACATCAGCATCAGGTGCTTGGTAGCTGGTGATCCAAGACTGATTCATTTTTATGATGGTGAGCTGATCAACCAAGTCGGTGGACAGGCGCACTCTGTGATCGGTTACAAAGCCTCCTGCAGCACTGAATGTGCGTTCCGAAAGAACGCTGGATGCAGGACAGGCCAGTAGCTCAATTGCATACTGTTCAAGCTCTGGCCAGTGATCGATCCTCAAGACCAAGTAACCCAGTGGATTTTCGGTTGGAAGGGTCTCAAAGTCTGATCTTGCCCTAGGTATTCCTGCACCATGTAAATCAGACGCTGGCGATGGTTGCTGGAACCGATCAGACCTTGGGGCTGCGAACTAAAAAATTGTCTGAACGTATCGGTCAGACGGCCACCTTCTCCACCGCTCCTTCTGTGACTGACCGAAGCCTCAGCACCACATTGTCCAGGACCAGGAAATTGTAACCTCCCAGGCTCTGGAAAAGCGTTGCACAAACCTTTCTGCAAGGCCTCCCGAAGATGTTTCATCCTCGGCTCCCTCTGCGACGGCTGGATAAGTTCCGCAACCTTACCCTTGTAACCTGAATCAAGAAGGGTTGCCAGTCAGTAATGATCCCTCTCCTTGATACCACAAATCCGAGGGTCCTTTGGCAGGCTTTGCAGGATCAGGGAGGCCATGCAGCGTAGGTTTTCTGAGGCATTCGGTCCGGAGTCCTCTGGGTCACTAAGGACGACATGATCCGCAGTCACCTCCTCCCAGCCACGTACAAGTCCATGGGTTTCTGGGGACTGAAAACGATCCCTTGAAGACTGCTGCTGAGTGCTAGGCTCCACCTCCATGCTGACACAATCCTCTTCCTTCTCCTCCTTCTCTTCCTCTTCTTCCTGTGAGATCGGCGGGCCCGCAGGAATACTGTCTGGATAAAGGGGGCCTTGAGAGGTAAGGAAGTCCTTCTCTTCCTCCCTCTGTTCTGCCTCAATTGCCCTGTCCATTATTCCACGCAGCGTGTGCTCCAACAGGTAGTAGACAAGAGGGACAGTATCACTGATGCATGCACTGTCACTGCTCACCATCCTCGTGGCCTCCTAAAATGGTGACAGGACAGTGCATGCATCATGAGCCACTGGCGTAGTGAAAAAAAGGCAAGCTCCCCTGACCCTGTCCTGGTGCCATACTCGCACAGGTACTCATTGATGGCCCTCTGCTGCCTGTGCAGCCGCTGCAGCATTGCCAACGTTGAGTTCCATCTGGTGGGCATGTCACAGATGAGGCGGTTCTTGTACAGGTTGCATTCCTTTCGGAGGTCAGCCAGCCGAGCACTGCCAGTATATGACCGGCGGAAATGCCCACAGACTTTCTTGGCCTGCATCAGGAGATCCTGTAAGCCCGGGTACCTGCACAAGAACCGCTGCACCACCAAATTAAGGACGTGAGCCAAACAGGGCACATGGGTCAAGTGTCCCTGTCGGAGGGCGGAGAGGAGGTTGGTGCCATTGTCGCAAACCACCATTCCTGGCTGAAGCTGGCGTGGCGTCAACTACCTCTGAGCCTGCCCCTGCAGAGCTGACAGAATCTCTGCCCCAGTGTGGCTCCTGTCCCCTAAACAGACCAACTCAAACACCGCATGGTATCTTTTTGCCTGAGTGCTTGCGTAGCCACTAGAACGCCTACGGAGCATCGCTGGTTCCGAGGACAAATCTTCACAGGAAGAGGCCATGAAGGAAGAAGAAGAGGAGGGGGTGGAGGAGAGAGGTGTGGCAGAATCACCGGTTTAGCAACTGGGGTAGGGAAATTTGCCTGCTACAATCGGACGTTGGTGTAGCGATAGCAGATTGCCCGCAAGTACTTGGCACACCTAGTTCTACAGCTTCATTCCAGTCAGTGCAGGTTTCTGAGAGAACTGAAGGTATAGTGGGGTTGGAGATCCCAGCTGATGAGGAGCAAGGAGAGGTCCGCCTTGTTCTTTGGTGTGGGTCTTTTAAGTACTGTTGCCAACGGACTGCATGGGAGCTCGACATATGTTTGGTCAAGCATGTGGTGCCCAAGCGGCTGCTGTTTTGGCCACGCTTGATACGCTTCAGACATATGTTGCAAACAGCAATGGTGCGATCTGCTGCACACATCTCAAAAAAGGCCCACACCAAAGAACTTTTGGAAAAACGTGCAGAGTCAGCAGCACCCTGCACATGCGGAGCTCTGCGGTGTGATGCAGTCGTTTGGCTGCCCTTAAGCTGGCCCCTGGAGGGCATCCTGCCTCGTTGGAGATGTGCCTCCTCCTCCTCCTTCTCCTATCAGGCACCCACGTAGAGTCAGTGACCTCATCATCCCTTCCCTCCTCGTCACTGGAGCAAACCTGGCAGTATGCTGCAGCTGGGGGAACATGACTGCCAGTTTAATGTCCTTCTTGGGCACCCCCTCTCTCTGGGCTCAGGTTACTGCCTTCCTCAAGCTGGGTACCATCATCGGAGCCTTCAAAATGCTGCGCATCCTCCTGCAGCATGTACCTGACACTGTGGTCGAACAGTTCTGGGGACTCCTCTGTGCATGATGGTGGGGCTAGGGAAGGAGTAACTGATGACATTGAGCTGATCGAATAGGCCGCTTTGGCAGCTGCATTGGCAGCCAAAGTACTCTGAGCCTGGGTGACAGAGGATGAAGAGGATGAGGATGGCTTTGTCATCCACTCTACCAACTCTTCTGCATGTTGTGGCTCAACACGGCCAGCTGTCGAAAAAAAGGACAAGCGTGCCCCACGGCCACGTGCTGGGGATGCACCGTGTCCACGACCAGCACTGTTGGCTGTAGACACAAAGCCTGCTTGCCTTCTTTTAGTGGCCTGTGAGTGTCTGCCTCTCCTTGTTGGCCTTCCAGACATAGTGTAAAATTAGACTAGCAAATCACCGCCTGAAGTTTACTAGAAAAAGTACACCTGCAATGGCCTGCAGTCAGATATAGGCTTGGTTAGACTGGATGCAGTGGATATATATATATGTAGGAGACAGTATATATATTTTATGCACTGCAGATCACTGAATCACCTGCCTGGCCTGCCTGCCTGAAAGTGTATTTTAATACGGGCACCAGGAATGGCCTGCAGTCAGTTATAGGCTTGGATACAGTACAATGCAGTGGATATATATGTAGGAGACAGTATATATTTTATGCACTGCAGATCACTGAATCACCTGCGTAGCCTGCCTGCCTGAAAGTGTATTTTAATACGGACACTAGGAATGGCCTGCAGTGAGATCTAGCTACACAGGATACAGTGTGTATATATACTGTGTATATATATATATATATATATTGTGACAGCAGGAAGGTAAAGTCACCTGGTTGCATCCAGGGGGGTAGATATATTTCGCCCAGATTCAGGCTTTACGCCGACTTATACAACTAGGTGGAGAGTTGTATAAGGCTAGTGGGCTCATGGATGACTCATACCTCTAGGGAGAGGGCTGGGCGTCGTGCAGACAGGGAGTTGATGAGACCAGCTGAAGCTTGTCAGCTCATTTAGGCCTCTATAAGAACTCCCAGCTTCATTAGATGTTAGCTCATGCCTGGAACCAGACCTGTGTGGACTGTCTAGGGAGAGTGAACCCCTGTGCGGTGAGACAAAGCCTGTGTGGCTATTTGCTTGGACATTTAAAACCAGGGACTTAGGGACTAGGACAGCACTAGGCTGATCCCAGTTGTTAGTTAGGAAACCTGTATGTTTAGTCAGAGGTCAACTTGACCAGGATTTATTTTGGTTATGTTTCTTTTGCTTTGCTGTGTTTTGTCACTGTAAATAGAAAATAAACCGCACCTTTTTGATTTTGAAAACCACAACCTCCGTTTGCTGGGCCTGTTTTGTGTGGGGAGCCCATCCCGGGGGTCACACACACCCGCTGCCGAGCTAACCCCCTCACAGTTGGTGGAGAACCAGTGGCAGTTTTTTTTTAAGCCAGCATGGAGGAGATACTGAAGCAGCTGGCTCTAGCAAATGCCAATCAACAGCAGACAAATGCAGGTTTGCAAAAGAGCCTTGCAGCTCATCAACAGAGCCTTGCAGCTCAACAACAGAACTTCGCAGCCCAGCAGCAAGCTCATCAACAGAGCCTTGCAGCCCAGCAGCAGACAAACGCAACTTTGCAACAGAGTCTGGAGGCTCAGCAACGAGCCCAGCAGCAATCTGAGGCCCGCTTCATAGACCTGTTGCAGAAGCAAGAGCAGAGACTACAACAACAGATGGAAGCAGTAATGCAGCAACGTCCGCAGACCAGTGAGGAAAGCCGTCCCACTAATACCGCGTCCTTTGGGGTGAGTCGTTTATTGACAAAAATGACTGGAGAGGATGATCCAGAGGTATTTTTGACCACATTTGAAAGGACCGCTGAAAGAGAAAAGTGGCCTGAGGAGCAGTGGGCTGGACTGGTGGCTCCTCTGTTAACTGGTGAATCGCAGAAAGCTTACTATGACCTAGAGCCTAACCAAGCAAAAGACTATGTGATGCTAAAAGCTGAAATATTGGCAAGGCTGGGTGTCACCCAGGCTGTCCGGGCTCAGCGTGTGCATAACTGGACTTTCCAGCTTGGAAAACCCCCCAGGTCTCAAATGTATGATCTCATTCACCTGAGCAGAAAGTGGCTACAGCCAGAGACTTTGTCCGCACCAAAGATTGTGGAACGTGTTGTAATGGATCGGTTTTTGAGAGCTCTTCCTACTGCCATCCAAAAGTGGGTAAGCCATGGAGACCCAGAGACGGCCGATGGTCTTGTGGATCGTGTGGAGAAATACTTGGCTACAGAGAACCTGACGGCCTCTTCCAGAGACACTCGGACTTTCCACCCTAAGACCAGACCATCCCCAGGGGCGGATAAGAGGATTCCAAGGGGTGAGGGTGGAGAGAGTGAGAGGGTGGGAGCTCTACCCCAAGTTTGGCGAGAACAGCCTGGGAAATCAGCGGCTCAAGAGGCGGCAAGAAGGATCGTTTGCTACCGCTGCCGGCAAGCGGGACATATTGCAGCCAATTGCCCGGTTGTGGAGGAACCCATGCAGTGTGACTTTCTGACGGGCAGACGTCAGTCGCTGTGTGCGACAGTCGCATGCACTGCCATTCGAGGAACTGAGAAACATTTATGCAAAATGTGTGTTAATGGTAGAAATGTTGTGGTATTGCTGGATTCAGGTAGCCTTGTGACCCTGATAAAGGCTGAGTTAGTTAAAACAGAGGTCTCTGGGAATAGCAAGGTAGCTGTTATTTGTGTGCATGGGGACACCCGAGAGTATCCAGTGACTACAGTGTGTTTCGAGACCCCCAAAGGTACCCTCTCTCATCCAGTGGGCTTAGTATCTCAGTTACCGCATGACGCCATTGTGGGAAGGGATTTTCCGAAGTTCTGGGAACTGTGGGATGATCCTGAGCCCCTCACTGGTGCCCCTATGTACCAGGAATGTGATAGCCAGAACTCCCCTGAGAGTGGTGAGGACTCTCCGGAATTTCCCTTATCAGTATTGGCAGGGGAGACTCAAGAAACTGGAGAGGAGCCCACCTCCTCAGACGAAAACCTACCGTCTGTGGAGTTTTCTGATCTTGAGGTTCACAGGGAAAACTTTGCCACAGAACAGTTGAAAGACCCCGCCCTAATAAAGGCACGGGAAAACGTAGTGAAAATAGATGGCGAGTTAGTGAACCCAGATAATACCTGCACTTACCCATACTTCAGCGTAGAGAAGGACCTACTGTATCGGGTGGCAAAAAGGGCAGAAGAAACCGTTGAGCAGCTTGTGGTGCCCAAACCTTACAGGAAGTTGGTGTTGGAGTTGGCCCATGGGCACATTCTTGGAGGTCATCTGGGGACAGAGAAAACCCGAGAGAGGGTATTACAGAGATTCTATTGGCCGGGGGTGATGAAGGACGTAGAAAATTATTGTTCCTCCTGCCCTGTGTGTCAGAGGTTGGCCCCGATGCCACATTTCCGTAGCCCGCTGGTCCCTCTACCCATCATTGAGGTCCCGTTTGAGAGGATCGCCATGGATTTGGTAGGTCCTATAATCAAGTCCGCTAGGGGGCACCAGTACATATTAGTTATAATGGACTATGCCACCCGTTATCCAGAAGCGATCCCTCTCCGAAATACCTCGGCCAAAACCATAGCCAAAGAGCTATCTCTTGTTTTTAGCCGGGTGGGTATTTGTAAAGAACTGCTTACGGACCAAGGTACACCCTTTATGTCCCGGGTTATGAAAGAGCTGTGTAAATTGTTCAAAGTGACGCAATTGCGTACGTCTGTGTATCACCCCCAAACCGATGGGCTGGTTGAAAGATTCAACAAAACCCTAAAACAAATGTTGAAGAAAGTGGTGGATAGAGATGGAAAGGATTGGGACTGTCTACTTCCTTATCTGATGTTTGCTATTAGGGAGGTGCCCCAATCCTCTACGGGATTCTCCCCCTTTGAGTTACTGTATGGGAGACACCCAAGAGGGCTGTTGGATATTGCCAAGGAAACTTGGGAAAGTGAGAGTTCTCCCCACAGGAGTGTGATTGAGCATGTCGCCCTGATGCAAGATCGAATTGCACAGGTAATGCCCATCGTGAAGGAACATTTGGCCCAAGCGCAGTTGGCACAGCAGAGAGTGTACAACCGTGGAGCCAAGACCCGTACCTTTTCCCCGGGGGATAGGATATTGGTACTTGTCCCTACGGTTGAAAGTAAATTCCTTGCCAAATGGCAAGGCCCCTACGAGATAATGGAAAAAGTGAGCGAAGTGAATTACAAGGTCAGACAACCAGGAAGGCGAAAGCCCGAACAGATCTATCACGTTAATCTGTTGAAAGCCTGGAGGGATAGAGAGTCCCTAGTCGCAGACACTTGGTCACCAGCTCAAACTGGTTGCGTGATTCCTGAGGTTGGAATAGCAGCCACCTTGTCACAACCCCAACAACAGGAGGTTAAGGAGTTTGTGCTTCGCAACAAGGAGGTATTCTCTGAGCTGCCGGGACAAACATCTGGGGTAGAGCATGACATCATTACCCCGCCCGGTGAAAGGGTGAAGTTAAAACCCTATCGGATCCCAGAGGCTCGACGGGAGGCAATACGGGAGGAAGTACAGAAAATGCAGAACTTAGGGGTGATAGAGGAGTCCCAAAGTGATTGGTCTAGTCCCATCGTGTTGGTGCCTAAACCGGATGGGAGCTGGCGATTTTGTAACGATTTTCGTCAGTTGAACAAAGTTACAAAATTTGACACCTACCCCATGCCACGTATAGATGAGTTGATCGACCGGCTGGGAACAGCCCGATACATGACGACTCTTGACCTCACAAAAGGGTATTGGCAAATCCCCCTGGCCAAGTCGGCCAAAGAGAAAACCGCATTTGTAACCCCAGACGGGGCGTTCCAATATAAAAGAATGCCGTTCGGGTTACAGAATGCGCCGGCCACATTCCAGCGGAAAATGGACCAGATGCTGAGGCCCCATCGGAAGTATGCTGCGGCTTACCTGGATGACGTAATTGTCCATAGCACAGATTGGGCCTCACATCTGCCAAAAGTGCAAGCAGTCCTGGACTCTGTTCGGGAAGCGGGGTTTACGGCTAACCCCAAGAAGTGTACCATTGGGCAGGAGGAGGCCAAATATCTTGGGTACACCATTGGGAGGGGAGTAATAAAACCCCAACTCAACAAAGTCGAGGCCATCCAGAGTTGGCCACGTCCCAACAGCAAGAAGCAGGTACGAGCCTTTCTGGGAATCGCTGGGTATTATCGGCGATTCATTCCCCACTTTGCTTCTAAGGCTGTGCCCCTAACCAACCTGACGAAGGGGAAAGGGTCGGTCATGATTAAATGGACCCCCGAGGCTGAGGCAGCATTCCAATTCTTGAAACAAGCCTTATGTAGCCAGCCAGTGTTGTACTCACCCGACTTCTCTAAAGACTTTGTCGTACAAAGTGATGCGTCAGATGTGGGGTTAGGAGCAGTATTGTCCCAGGTCTGGAACGGGGAAGAGCACCCAGTCATTTACCTCAGCAGGAAGTTGAAGTCCCATGAGGTAAATTACGCCACCGTTGAAAAGGAGTGTTTAGCGGTGAAGTGGGCTCTAGATTCCCTTCGGTACTACCTGCTAGGTAGGCACTTTGACATGGTTACGGATCACGCTCCGTTAAAGTGGATGGCTCAAAACAAGGAAACAAATAGAAGAGTGAATAGGTGGTTCCTGGCCCTCCAGGAATTCAACTTCACAGTAAAGCATCGCCCTGGCGTTCAAATGGGGAATGTGGATGCTTTGTCTCGAGTACATGAATGCCTGATTGCTGGTGTTCCAACCCCGAGGTTAAAACAAGAGGGGGGGGGGGTATGTGACAGCAGGAAGGTAAAGTCACCTGGTTGCATCCAGGGGGGTAGATATATTTCGCCCAGATTCAGGCTTTACGCCGACTTATACAACTAGGTGGAGAGTTGTATAAGGCTAGTGGGCTCATGGATGACTCATACCTCTAGGGAGAGGGCTGGGCGTCGTGCAGACAGGGAGTTGATGAGACCAGCTGAAGCTTGTCAGCTCATTTAGGCCTCTATAAGAACTCCCAGCTTCATTAGATGTTAGCTCATGCCTGGAACCAGACCTGTGTGGACTGTCTAGGGAGAGTGAACCCCTGTGCGGTGAGACAAAGCCTGTGTGGCTATTTGCTTGGACATTTAAAACCAGGGACTTAGGGACTAGGACAGCACTAGGCTGATCCCAGTTGTTAGTTAGGAAACCTGTATGTTTAGTCAGAGGTCAAATTGACCAGGATTTATTTTGTTTATGTTTCTTTTGCTTTGCTGTGTTTTGTCACTGTAAATAGAAAATAAAACCGCACCTTTTTGATTTTGAAAACCACAACCTCCGTTTGCTGGGCCTGTTTTGTGTGGGGAGCCCATCCCGGGGGTCACACACACCCGCTGCCGAGCTAACCCCCTCACAATATATATATATATTGTGAGGGGGTTAACTCGGTAGCGGGTGTGTGTGACCCCCTGGTTGGGCTCCCCACACAAAAACAGGGCCAGCAGACGGAGGTTGTGGTTTTCAAAATCAAAAGGTGCGGTTTATTTCTCTATGTACAGTGACAAAAACCACAGCAAAGCCAAAAAGAAACATAAACAAAATAAATCCTGGTCAGTTTGACCTCTGACTAAACATGCAGGTTTCCTAAACTAACAACTGGGATCAGCCTGGTGCTGTCCTAGTCCCTAAGTCCCTGGTTTAGTAAAAGTCCAAACAAATAGCCACACAGGCTTTGCCTCACCGTACAGGGGTTCACTCTCCCTAGACAGTCCACACAGGTCTGGTTCCAGGCATGAGCTAACATCTAATGAAGCTGGGAGTTCTTATAGAGGCCTAAATGAGCTGACAAGCTTCAGCTGGTCTCATCAACTCCCTGTCTGCACGACGCCCCACACTCTCCCTAGACATATGAGTCATCCATGAGCCCACTAGCCTTAGCTGGGCTTATACAACTCTCCACCTAGTTGTATAAGTCGGCGTAAAGCCTGAATCTGGGAGAAATATATCTACCCCCCTGGATGCAACCAGGTGACTTTACCTTCCTGCTGTCACATACCCCCCCCTCTTGTTTTAACCTTGGGGTTGGAACACCAGCAATCAGGCATTCATGTACTCGAGACAAAGCATCCACATTCCCCATTTGAACGCCAGGGCGATGCTTTACTGTGAAGTTGAATTCCTGTAGGGCCAGGAACCACCTATTCACTCTTCTATTTGTCTCCTTGTTTTGAGCCATCCACTTTAACGGAGCGTGATCCGTAACCATGTCAAAGTGCCTACCTAGCAGATAGTACCGAAGGGAATCTAGAGCCCACTTCACCGCTAAACACTCCTTTTCAACCGTGGCGTAATTTACCTCATGGGACTTCAACTTCCTGCTGAGGTAAATGACTGGGTGCTCTTCCCCGTTCCAGACCTGGGACAATACTGCTCCTAACCCCACATCTGACGCATCACTTTGTACGACAAAGTCTTTAGAGAAGTCGGGTGAGTACAACACTGGCTGGCTACATAAGGCTTGTTTCAAGAATTGGAATGCTGCCTCAGCCTCGGGGGTCCATTTAATCATGACCGACCCTTTCCCTTTCGTCAGGTTGGTTAGGGGCACAGCCTTAGAAGCAAAGTGGGGAATGAAGCGCCGATAATAACCCGCGATTCCCAGAAAGGCCCGTACCTGCTTCTTGCTGTTGGGACGTGGCCAACTCTGGATGGCCTCGACTTTGTTGAGTTGGGGTTTTATCACTCCCCTGCCAATGGTGTACCCAAGATATTTGGCCTCCTCCTGCCCAATGGTACACTTCTTGGGGTTAGCCGTAAACCCCGCTTCCCGGATAGAGTCTAGGACTGCTTGCACTTTTGGCAGATGTGAGGCCCAATCTGTGCTATGGACAATTACGTCATCCAGGTAAGCCGCAGCATACTTCCGATGGGGCCTCAGTATCTGGTCCATTTTCCGCTGGAATGTGGCCGGCGCATTCTGTAACCCGAACGGCATTCTCTTATATTGGAACGCCCCGTCTGGGGTTACAAATGCGGTTTTCTCTTTGGCCGACTTGGCCAGGGGAATTTGCCAATACCCTTTTGTGAGGTCAAGAGTCGTCATGTATCGGGCTGTTCCCAGCCGGTCGATCAACTCATCTATACGTGGCATGGGGTAGGTGTCAAATTTTGTAACTTTGTTCAACTGACGAAAATCGTTACAAAATCGCCAGCTCCCATCCGGTTTAGGCACCAACACAATGGGACTAGACCAATCACTTTGGGACTCCTCTATCACCCCTAAGTTCAGCATTTTCTGTACTTCCTCCCGTATTGCCTCCCGTCGGGCCTCTGGGATCCGATAGGGTTTTAACTTCACCCTTTCACCGGGCGGGGTAATAATATCATGCTCTACCCCAGATGTTTGTCCCGGCAGCTCAGAGAACACCTCCTTGTTGCGAAGCACAAACTCCTTAACCTCCTGTTGTTGGGGTTGTGACAAGGTGGCTGCTATTCCAACCTCCGGAATCACGCAACCAGTTTGAGCTGGTGACCAAGTGTCTGCGACTAGGGACTCTCTATCCCTCCAGGCTTTCAACAGATTAACGTGATATATCTGTTCGGGCTTTCGCCTTCCTGGTTGTCTGACCTTGTAATTCACTTCGCTCACTTTTTCCATTATCTCGTAGGGGCCTTGCCATTTGGCAAGGAATTTACTTTCAACCGTAGGGACAAGTACCAATATCCTATCCCCCGGGGAAAAGGTACGGGTCTTTGCTCCACGGTTGTACACTCTCTGCTGTGCCAACTGCGCTTGGGCCAAATGTTCCTTCACGATGGGCATTACCTGTGCAATTCGATCTTGCATCAGGGCGACATGCTCAATCACACTCCTGTGGGGAGAACTCTCACTTTCCCAAGTTTCCTTGGCAATATCCAACAGCCCTCTTGGGTGTCTCCCATACAGTAACTCAAAGGGGGAGAATCCCGTAGAGGATTGGGGCACCTCCCTAATAGCAAACATCAAATAAGGAAGTAGACAGTCCCAATCCTTTCCATCTCTATCCACCACTTTCTTCAACATTTGTTTTAGGGTTTTGTTGAATCTTTCAACCAGCCCATCGGTTTGGGGGTGATACACAGATGTACGCAATTGCGTCACTTTGAGCAATTTACACAGCTCTTTCATAACCCGGGACATAAAGGGTGTACCTTGGTCCGTAAGCAGTTCTTTACAAATACCCACCCGGCTAAAAACAAGAGATAGCTCTTTGGCTATGGTTTTGGCCGAGGTATTTCTGAGAGGGATCGCTTCTGGATAACGGGTGGCATAGTCCATTATAACCAATATGTACTGGTGCCCCCTAGCGGACTTGATTATAGGACCTACCAAATCCATTGCGATTCTCTCAAACGGGACCTCAATGATGGGTAGAGGGACCAGCGGGCTACGGAAATGTGGCATCGGGGCCGACCTCTGACACACAGGGCAGGAGGAACAATAATTTTCTATGTCCTTCATCACCCCAGGCCAATAGAATCTCTGTAATACCCTCTCTCGGGTTTTCTCTGTCCCCAGATGACCTCCAAGAATGTGCCCATGGGCCAACTCCAACACCAACTTCCTGTAAGGTTTGGGCACCACAAGCTGCTCAACGGTTTCTTCTGCCCTTTTTGCCACCCGATACAGTAGGTCCTTCTCTACGCTGAAGTATGGGTAAGTGCAGGTATTATCTGGGTTCACTAACTCGCCATCTATTTCCACTACGTTTTCCCGTGCCTTTATTAGGGCGGGGTCTTTTAACTGTTCTGTGGCAAAATTTTCCCTGTGAACCTCCAGATCAGAAAACTCCACAGACAGTAGGTTTTCGTCTGAGGAGGTGGGCTCCTCTCCAGTTTCTTGAGTCTCCCCTGCCAATACTGACAAGGGAAATTCTGGAGAGTCCTCACCACTCTCAGAGGAGTTCTGGCTATCACATTCCTGGTACATAGGGGCACCAGTGGGGGGCTCAGGATCATCCCACAGTTCCCAGAACTTCGGAAAATCCCTTCCCACAATGGCATCATGCGGTAATTGAGATACTAACCCCACTGGATGAGAGAGGGTACCTTTGGGGGTCTCGAAACACACTGTAGTCACTGGATACTCTCGGGTGTCCCCATGCACACAAATAACAGCTACCTTGCTATTCCCAGAGACCTCTGTTTTAACTAATTCAGCCTTTATCAGGGTCACAAGGCTACCTGAATCCAGTAATACCACAACATTTCTACCATTAATACACATTTTGCATAAATGTTTCTCAGTTCCCCGAATGGCAGTGCATGCGACTGTCGCACACAGCGACTGACGTCTGTCCATCAGAAAGTCACATTGCATGGGTTCCTCCACAACCGGGCAATTTGCTGCAATATGTCCCGCTTGCCGGCAGCGGTAGCAAACGATCCTTCTTGCCGCCTCTTGAGCCGCTGATTTCCCAGGCTGTTCTCGCCAAACTTGGGGTAGAGCTCCCACCCTCTCACTCTCTCCACCCTTACCCCTTGGAATCCTCTTATCCGCCCCTGGGGATGGTCTGGTCTTAGGGTGGAAAGTCCGAGAGTCTCTGGAAGAGGCCGTCAGGTTCTCTGTAGCCAAGTATTTCTCTACACGATCCACAAGACCACCGGCCGTCTCTGGGTCTCCATGGCTTACCCACTTTTGGATGGCAGTAGGAAGAGCTCTCAAAAACCGATCCATTACAACACGTTCCACAATCTCTGGTGCGGACAAAGTCTCTGGCTGTAGCCACTTCCTGCTCAGGTGAATGAGATCATACATTTGAGACCTGGGGGGTTTTCCAAGCTGGAAAGTCCAGTTATGCACACGCTGAGCCCGGACAGCCAGGGTGACACCCAGCCTTGCCAATATTTCAGCTTTTAGCATCACATAGTCTTTTGCTTGGTCAGGCTCTAGGTCATAGTAAGCCTTCTGCGATTCACCAGTTAACAGAGGAGCCACCAGTCCAGCCCACTGCTCCTCAGGCCACTTTTCTCTTTCAGCAGTCCTTTCAAATGTGGTCAAAAATACCTCTGGATCATCCTCTCCAGTCATTTTTGTCAATAAACGACTCACCCCAAAGGACGCGGTATTAGTGGGACGGCTTTCCTCACTGGTCTGCGGACGTTGCTGCATTACTGCTTCCATTTGTTGTAGTCTCTGCTCTTGCTTCTGTAACAGGTCTATGAAGCGGGCCTCAGATTGCTGCTGGGCTTGTTGATGAGCTTGCTGCTGGGCTGCAAGGCTCCTTTGCAAACCTGCATTTGTCTGCTGTTGATTGGCATTTGCTAGAGCCAGCTGTTTCAGTATCTCCTCCATGCTGGCTTAAAAAAAACTGCCTGCATTCTCCACCAACTGTGAGGGGGTTAACTCGGTAGCGGGTGTGTGTGACCCCCTGGTTGGGCTCCCCACACAAAAACAGGGCCAGCAGACGGAGGTTGTGGTTTTCAAAATCAAAAGGTGCGGTTTATTTCTCTATGTACAGTGACAAAAACCACAGCAAAGCCAAAAAGAAACATAAACAAAATAAATCCTGGTCAGTTTGACCTCTGACTAAACATGCAGGTTTCCTAAACTAACAACTGGGATCAGCCTGGTGCTGTCCTAGTCCCTAAGTCCCTGGTTTAGTAAAAGTCCAAACAAATAGCCACACAGGCTTTGCCTCACCGCACAGGGGTTCACTCTCCCTAGACAGTCCACACAGGTCTGGTTCCAGGCATGAGCTAACATCTAATGAAGCTGGGAGTTCTTATAGAGGCCTAAATGAGCTGACAAGCTTCAGCTGGTCTCATCAACTCCCTGTCTGCACGACGCCCCACACTCTCCCTAGACATATGAGTCATCCATGAGCCCACTAGCCTTAGCTGGGCTTATACAACTCTCCACCTAGTTGTATAAGTCGGCGTAAAGCCTGAATCTGGGAGAAATATATCTACCCCCCTGGATGCAACCAGGTGACTTTACCTTCCTGCTGTCACAATATATATATATGTATATGTATATATACACACTGTATCCTGTGTAGCTAGATCTCACTGCATATATATATATGTATATGTATATATATACAAAGCTGGGATGTATATATATATATATATATATATACTAAATACACTGCAGCTAACTGAATCAACTTCCTGCCTGAAGTATTTTAGAAACAGTACACCAGGAATGGTCTGCAGTGAGATCTAGCTGCACAGGATACAGTGTGTATATATACATATTGTGACAGCAGGAAGGTAAAGTCACCTGGTTGCATCCAGGGGGGTAGATATATTTCGCCCAGATTCAGGCTTTACGCCGACTTATACAACTAGGGAGTTGATGAAGCCCAGCTGAGGCTAGTGGGCTCATGGATGACTCATACCTCTAGGGAGAGGGCTGGGCGTCGTGCAGGCAGGGAGTTGATGAGACCAGCTGAAGCTTGTCAGCTCATTTAAAGGCCTCTATAAAAACTCCCAGCTTCATTAGATGTTAGCTCATGCCTGGAACCAGACCTGTGTGGACTGTCTAGGGAGAGTGAACCCCTGTGCGGTGAGGCAAAGCCTGTGTGGCTATTTGTTTGGACTTTTACTAAACCAGGGACTTAGGGACTAGGACAGCACCAGGCTGATCCCAGTTGTTAGTTTAGGAAACCTGCATGTTTAGTCAGAGGTCAAACTGACCAGGATTTATTTTGTTTATGTTTCTTTTTGGCTTTGCTGTGTTTTTGTCACTGTACATAGAGAAATAAACCGCACCTTTTGATCTTGAAAACCACAACCTCCGTCTGCTGGCCCTGTTTTTGTGTGGGGAGCCCAACCAGGGGGTCACACACACCCGCTACCGAGTTAACCCCCTCACAGTTGGTGGAGAACCAGTGGCAGTTTTTTTTAAGCCAGCATGGAGGAGATACTGAAACAGCTGGCTCTAGCAAATGCCAATCAACAGCAGACAAATGCAGGTTTGCAAAGGAGCCTTGCAGCCCAGCAGCAAGCTCATCAACAAGCCCAGCAGCAATCTGAGGCCCGCTTCATAGACCTGTTACAGAAGCAAGAGCAGAGACTACAACAAATGGAAGCAGTAATGCAGCAACGTCCGCAGACCAGTGAGGAAAGCCGTCCCACTAATACCGCGTCCTTTGGGGTGAGTCGTTTATTGACAAAAATGACTGGAGAGGATGATCCAGAGGTATTTTTGACCACATTTGAAAGGACTGCTGAAAGAGAAAAGTGGCCTGAGGAGCAGTGGGCTGGACTGGTGGCTCCTCTGTTAACTGGTGAATCGCAGAAGGCTTACTATGACCTAGAGCCTGACCAAGCAAAAGACTATGTGATGCTAAAAGCTGAAATATTGGCAAGGCTGGGTGTCACCCTGGCTGTCCGGGCTCAGCGTGTGCATAACTGGACTTTCCAGCTTGGAAAACCCCCCAGGTCTCAAATGTATGATCTCATTCACCTGAGCAGGAAGTGGCTACAGCCAGAGACTTTGTCCGCACCAGAGATTGTGGAACGTGTTGTAATGGATCGGTTTTTGAGAGCTCTTCCTACTGCCATCCAAAAGTGGGTAAGCCATGGAGACCCAGAGACGGCCGGTGGTCTTGTGGATCGTGTAGAGAAATACTTGGCTACAGAGAACCTGACGGCCTCTTCCAGAGACTCTCGGACTTTCCACCCTAAGACCAGACCATCCCCAGGGGCGGATAAGAGGATTCCAAGGGGTAAGGGTGGAGAGAGTGAGAGGGTGGGAGCTCTACCCCAAGTTTGGCGAGAACAGCCTGGGAAATCAGCGGCTCAAGAGGCGGCAAGAAGGATCGTTTGCTACCGCTGCCGGCAAGCGGGACATATTGCAGCAAATTGCCCGGTTGTGGAGGAACCCATGCAATGTGACTTTCTGATGGACAGACGTCAGTCGCTGTGTGCGACAGTCGCATGCACTGCCATTCGGGGAACTGAGAAACATTTATGCAAAATGTGTATTAATGGTAGAAATGTTGTGGTATTACTGGATTCAGGTAGCCTTGTGACCCTGATAAAGGCTGAATTAGTTAAAACAGAGGTCTCTGGGAATAGCAAGGTAGCTGTTATTTGTGTGCATGGGGACACCCGAGAGTATCCAGTGACTACAGTGTGTTTCGAGACCCCCAAAGGTACCCTCTCTCATCCAGTGGGGTTAGTATCTCAATTACCGCATGATGCCATTGTGGGAAGGGATTTTCCGAAGTTCTGGGAACTGTGGGATGATCCTGAGCCCCCCACTGGTGCCCCTATGTACCAGGAATGTGATAGCCAGAACTCCTCTGAGAGTGGTGAGGACTCTCCAGAATTTCCCTTGTCAGTATTGGCAGGGGAGACTCAAGAAACTGGAGAGGAGCCCACCTCCTCAGACGAAAACCTACCGTCTGTGGAGTTTTCTGATCTGGAGGTTCACAGGGAAAATTTTGCCACAGAACAGTTAAAAGACCCCGCCCTAATAAAGGCACGGGAAAACGTAGTGGAAATAGATGGCGAGTTAGTGAACCCAGATAATACCTGCACTTACCCATACTTCAGCGTAGAGAAGGACCTACTGTATCGGGTGGCAAAAAGGGCAGAAGAAACCGTTGAGCAGCTTGTGGTGCCCAAACCTTACAGGAAGTTGGTGTTGGAGTTGGCCCATGGGCACATTCTTGGAGGTCATCTGGGGACAGAGAAAACCCGAGAGAGGGTATTACAGAGATTCTATTGGCCTGGGGTGATGAAGGACATAGAAAATTATTGTTCCTCCTGCCCTGTGTGTCAGAGGTCGGCCCCGATGCCACATTTCCGTAGCCCGCTGGTCCCTCTACCCATCATTGAGGTCCCGTTTGAGAGAATCGCAATGGATTTGGTAGGTCCTATAATCAAGTCCGCTAGGGGGCACCAGTACATATTGGTTATAATGGACTATGCCACCCGTTATCCAGAAGCGATCCCTCTCAGAAATACCTCAGCCAAAACCATAGCCAAAGAGCTATCTCTTGTTTTTAGCCGGGTGGGTATTTGTAAAGAACTGCTTACGGACCAAGGTACACCCTTTATGTCCCGGGTTATGAAAGAGCTGTGTAAATTGCTCAAAGTGACGCAATTGCGTACATCTGTGTATCACCCCCAAACCGATGGGCTGGTTGAAAGATTCAACAAAACCCTAAAACAAATGTTGAAGAAAGTGGTGGATAGAGATGGAAAGGATTGGGACTGTCTACTTCCTTATTTGATGTTTGCTATTAGGGAGGTGCCCCAATCCTCTACGGGATTCTCCCCCTTTGAGTTACTGTATGGGAGACACCCAAGAGGGCTGTTGGATATTGCCAAGGAAACTTGGGAAAGTGAGAGTTCTCCCCACAGGAGTGTGATTGAGCATGTCGCCCTGATGCAAGATCGAATTGCACAGGTAATGCCCATCGTGAAGGAACATTTGGCCCAAGCGCAGTTGGCACAGCAGAGAGTGTACAACCGTGGAGCAAAGACCCGTACCTTTTCCCCGGGGGATAGGATATTGGTACTTGTCCCTACGGTTGAAAGTAAATTCCTTGCCAAATGGCAAGGCCCCTACGAGATAATGGAAAAAGTGAGCGAAGTGAATTACAAGGTCAGACAACCAGGAAGGCGAAAGCCCGAACAGATATATCACGTTAATCTTTTGAAAGCCTGGAGGGATAGAGAGTCCCTAGTCGCAGAAACTTGGTCACCAGCTCAAACTGGTTGCGTGATTCCGGAGGTTGGAATAGCAGCCACCTTGTCACAACCCCAACAACAGGAGGTTAAGGAGTTTGTGCTTCGCAACAAGGAGGTGTTCTCTGAGCTGCCGGGACAAACATCTGGGGTAGAGCATGATATTATTACCCCGCCCGGTGAAAGGGTGAAGTTAAAACCCTATCGGATCCCAGAGGCCCGACGGGAGGCAATACGGGAGGAAGTACAGAAAATGCTGAACTTAGGGGTGATAGAGGAGTCCCAAAGTGATTGGTCTAGTCCCATTGTGTTGGTGCCTAAACCGGATGGGAGCTGGCGATTTTGTAACGATTTTCGTCAGTTGAACAAAGTTACAAAATTTGACACCTACCCCATGCCACGTATAGATGAGTTGATCGACCGGCTGGGAACAGCCCGATACATGACGACTCTTGACCTCACAAAAGGGTATTGGCAAATTCCCCTGGCCAAGTCGGCCAAAGAGAAAACCGCATTTGTAACCCCAGACGGGGCGTTCCAATATAAGAGAATGCCGTTCGGGTTACAGAATGCGCCGGCCACATTCCAGCGGAAAATGGACCAGATACTGAGGCCCCATCGGAAGTATGCTGCGGCTTACCTGGATGACGTAATTGTCCATAGCACAGATTGGGCCTCACATCTGCCAAAAGTGCAAGCAGTCCTAGACTCTATCCGGGAAGCGGGGTTTACGGCTAACCCCAAGAAGTGTACCATTGGGCAGGAGGAGGCCAAATATCTTGGGTACACCATTGGCAGGGGAGTGATAAAACCCCAACTCAACAAAGTCGAGGCCATCCAGAGTTGGCCACGTCCCAACAGCAAGAAGCAGGTACGGGCCTTTCTGGGAATCGCGGGTTATTATCGGCGCTTCATTCCCCACTTTGCTTCTAAGGCTGTGCCCCTAACCAACCTGACGAAAGGGAAAGGGTCGGTCATGATTAAATGGACCCCCGAGGCTGAGGCAGCATTCCAATTCTTGAAACAAGCCTTATGTAGCCAGCCAGTGTTGTACTCACCCGACTTCTCTAAAGACTTTGTCGTACAAAGTGATGCGTCAGATGTGGGGTTAGGAGCAGTATTGTCCCAGGTCTGGAACGGGGAAGAGCACCCAGTCATTTACCTCAGCAGGAAGTTGAAGTCCCATGAGGTAAATTACGCCACGGTTGAAAAGGAGTGTTTAGCGGTGAAGTGGGCTCTAGATTCCCTTCGGTACTATCTGCTAGGTAGGCACTTTGACATGGTTACGGATCACGCTCCGTTAAAGTGGATGGCTCAAAACAAGGAAACAAATAGAAGAGTGAATAGGTGGTTCCTGGCCCTCCAGGAATTCAACTTCACAGTAAAGCATCGCCCTGGCGTTCAAATGGGGAATGTGGATGCTTTGTCTCGAGTACATGAATGCCTGATTGCTGGTGTTCCAACCCCGAGGTTAAAACAAGAGGGGGGGGTATGTGACAGCAGGAAGGTAAAGTCACCTGGTTGCATCCAGGGGGGTAGATATATTTCGCCCAGATTCAGGCTTTACGCCGACTTATACAACTAGGGAGTTGATGAAGCCCAGCTGAGGCTAGTGGGCTCATGGATGACTCATACCTCTAGGGAGAGGGCTGGGCGTCGTGCAGGCAGGGAGTTGATGAGACCAGCTGAAGCTTGTCAGCTCATTTAAAGGCCTCTATAAAAACTCCCAGCTTCATTAGATGTTAGCTCATGCCTGGAACCAGACCTGTGTGGACTGTCTAGGGAGAGTGAACCCCTGTGCGGTGAGGCAAAGCCTGTGTGGCTATTTGTTTGGACTTTTACTAAACCAGGGACTTAGGGACTAGGACAGCACCAGGCTGATCCCAGTTGTTAGTTTAGGAAACCTGCATGTTTAGTCAGAGGTCAAACTGACCAGGATTTATTTTGTTTATGTTTCTTTTTGGCTTTGCTGTGTTTTTGTCACTGTACATAGAGAAATAAACCGCACCTTTTGATCTTGAAAACCACAACCTCCGTCTGCTGGCCCTGTTTTTGTGTGGGGAGCCCAACCAGGGGGTCACACACACCCGCTACCGAGTTAACCCCCTCACAATATATATATATATTGTGACAGCAGGAAGGTAAAGTCACCTGGTTGCATCCAGGGGGGTAGATATATTTCGCCCAGATTCAGGCTTTACGCCGACTTATACAACTAGGTGGAGAGTTGTATAAGGCTAGTGGGCTCATGGATGACTCATACCTCTAGGGAGAGTGTGGGGCGTCGTGCAGACAGAGATGAGGAGACCAGCTGAACCTTGTCAGCTCATTTAGGCCTCTATAAGAACTCCCAGCTTCATTAGATGTTAGCTCATGCCTGGAACCAGACCTGTGTGGACTGTCTAGGGAGAGTGAACCCCTGTGCGGTGAGGCAAAGCCTGTGTGGCTATTTGTTTGGACTTTTACTAAACCAGGGACTTAGGGACTAGGACAGCACTAGGCTGATCCCAGTTGTTAGTTAGGAAACCTGTATGTTTAGTCAGAGGTCAACTTGACCAGGATTTATTTTGGTTATGTTTCTTTTGCTTTGCTGTGTTTTGTCACTGTAAATAGAAAATAAACCGCACCTTTTTTTGATTTTGAAAACCACAACCTCCGTTTGCTGGGCCTGTTTTGTGTGGGGAGCTCATCCCGGGGGTCACACACACCCGCTGCCGAGCTAACCCCCTCACAGTTGGTGGAGAACCAGTGGCAGTTTTTTTTAAGCCAGCATGGAGGAGATACTGAAGCAGCTGGCTCTAGCAAATGCCAATCAACAGCAGACAAATGCAGGTTTGCAAAGGAGCCTTGCAGCCCAGCAGCAGACAAACGCAACTTTGCAACAGAGTCTGGAGGCTCAGCAACGAGCCCAGCAGCAATCTGAGGCCCGCTTCATAGACCTGTTGCAGAAGCAAGAGCAGAGACTACAACAACAGATGGAAGCAGTAATGCAGCAACGTCCGCAGACCAGTGAGGAAAGCCGTCCCACTAATATCGCGTCCTTTGGGGTGAGTCGTTTATTGACAAAAATGACTGGAGAGGATGATCCAGAGGTATTTTTGACCACATTTGAAAGGACCGCTGAAAGAGAAAAGTGGCCTGAGGAGCAGTGGGCTGGACTGGTGGCTCCTCTGTTAACTGGTGAATCGCAGAAAGCTTACTATGACCTAGAGCCTAACCAAGCAAAAGACTATGTGATGCTAAAAGCTGAAATATTGGCAAGGCTGGGTGTCACCCAGGCTGTCCGGGCTCAGCGTGTGCATAACTGGACTTTCCAGCTTGGAAAACCCCCCAGGTCTCAAATGTATGATCTCATTCACCTGAGCAGAAAGTGGCTACAGCCAGAGACTTTGTCCGCACCAAAGATTGTGGAACGTGTTGTAATGGATCGGTTTTTGAGAGCTCTTCCTACTGCCATCCAAAAGTGGGTAAGCCATGGAGACCCAGAGACGGCCGATGGTCTTGTGGATCGTGTGGAGAAATACTTGGCTACAGAGAACCTGACGGCCTCTTCCAGAGACACTCGGACTTTCCACCCTAAGACCAGACCATCCCCAGGGGCGGATAAGAGGATTCCAAGGGGTGAGGGTGGAGAGAGTGAGAGGGTGGGAGCTCTACCCCAAGTTTGGCGAGAACAGCCGGGGAAATCAGCGGCTCAAGAGGCGGCAAGAAGGATCGTTTGCTACCGCTGCCGGCAAGCGGGACATATTGCAGCCAATTGCCCGGTTGTGGAGGAACCCATGCAGTGTGACTTTCTGACGGGCAGACGTCAGTCGCTGTGTGCGACAGTCGCATGCACTGCCATTCGAGGAACTGAGAAACATTTATGCAAAATGTGTGTTAATGGTAGAAATGTTGTGGTATTGCTGGATTCAGGTAGCCTTGTGACCCTGATAAAGGCTGAGTTAGTTAAAACAGAGGTCTCTGGGAATAGCAAGGTAGCTGTTATTTGTGTGCATGGGGACACCCGAGAGTATCCAGTGACTACAGTGTGTTTCGAGACCCCCAAAGGTACCCTCTCTCATCCAGTGGGCTTAGTATCTCAGTTACCGCATGACGCCATTGTGGGAAGGGATTTTCCGAAGTTCTGGGAACTGTGGGATGATCCTGAGCCCCTCACTGGTGCCCCTATGTACCAGGAATGTGATAGCCAGAACTCCCCTGAGAGTGGTGAGGACTCTCCGGAATTTCCCTTATCAGTATTGGCAGGGGAGACTCAAGAAACTGGAGAGGAGCCCACCTCCTCAGACGAAAACCTACCGTCTGTGGAGTTTTCTGATCTTGAGGTTCACAGGGAAAACTTTGCCACAGAACAGTTGAAAGACCCCGCCCTAATAAAGGCACGGGAAAACGTAGTGAAAATAGATGGTGAGTTAGTGAACCCAGATAATACCTGCACTTACCCATACTTCAGCGTAGAGAAGGACCTACTGTATCGGGTGGCAAAAAGGGCAGAAGAAACCGTTGAGCAGCTTGTGGTGCCCAAACCTTACAGGAAGTTGGTGTTGGAGTTGGCCCATGGGCACATTCTTGGAGGTCATCTGGGGACAGAGAAAACCCGAGAGAGGGTATTACAGAGATTCTATTGGCCGGGGGTGATGAAGGACGTAGAAAATTATTGTTCCTCCTGCCCTGTGTGTCAGAGGTTGGCCCCGATGCCACATTTCCGTAGCCCGCTGGTCCCTCTACCCATCATTGAGGTCCCGTTTGAGAGGATCGCCATGGATTTGGTAGGTCCTATAATCAAGTCCGCTAGGGGGCACCAGTACATATTAGTTATAATGGACTATGCCACCCGTTATCCAGAAGCGATCCCTCTCCGAAATACCTCGGCCAAAACCATAGCCAAAGAGCTATCTCTTGTTTTTAGCCGGGTGGGTATTTGTAAAGAACTGCTTACGGACCAAGGTACACCCTTTATGTCCCGGGTTATGAAAGAGCTGTGTAAATTGTTCAAAGTGACGCAATTGCGTACGTCTGTGTATCACCCCCAAACCGATGGGCTGGTTGAAAGGTTCAACAAAACCCTAAAACAAATGTTGAAGAAAGTGGTGGATAGAGATGGAAAGGATTGGGACTGTTTACTTCCTTATTTGATGTTTGCTATTAGGGAGGTGCCCCAATCCTCTACGGGATTCTCCCCCTTTGAGTTACTGTATGGGAGACACCCAAGAGGGCTGTTGGATATTGCCAAGGAAACTTGGGAAAGTGAGAGTTCTCCCCACAGGAGTGTGATTGAGCATGTCGCCCTGATGCAAGATCGAATTGCACAGGTAATGCCCATCGTGAAGGAACATTTGGCCCAAGCGCAGTTGGCACAGCAGAGAGTGTACAACCGTGGAGCCAAGACCCGTACCTTTTCCCCGGAGGATAGGATATTGGTACTTGTCCCTACGGTTGAAAGTAAATTCCTTGCCAAATGGCAAGGCCCCTACGAGATAATGGAAAAAGTGAGCGAAGTGAATTACAAGGTCAGACAACCAGGAAGGCGAAAGCCCGAACAGATCTATCACGTTAATCTGTTGAAAGCCTGGAGGGATAGAGAGTCCCTAGTCGCAGACACTTGGTCACCAGCTCAAACTGGTTGCGTGATTCCTGAGGTTGGAATAGCAGCCACCTTGTCACAACCCCAACAACAGGAGGTTAAGGAGTTTGTGCTTCGCAACAAGGAGGTATTCTCTGAGCTGCCGGGACAAACATCTGGGGTAGAGCATGACATCATTACCCCGCCCGGTGAATGGGTGAAGTTAAAACCCTATCGGATCCCAGAGGCTCGACGGGAGGCAATACGGGAGGAAGTACAGAAAATGCTGAACTTAGGGGTGATAGAGGAGTCCCAAAGTGATTGGTCTAGTCCCATCGTGTTGGTGCCTAAACCGGATGGGAGCTGGCGATTTTGTAACGATTTTCGTCAGTTGAACAAAGTTACAAAATTTGACACCTACCCCATGCCACGTATAGATGAGTTGATCGACCGGCTGGGAACAGCCCGATACATGACGACTCTTGACCTCACAAAAGGGTATTGGCAAATCCCCCTGGCCAAGTCGGCCAAAGAGAAAACCGCATTTGTAACCCCAGACGGGGCGTTCCAATATAAAAGAATGCCGTTCGGGTTACAGAATGCGCCGGCCACATTCCAGCGGAAAATGGACCAGATGCTGAGGCCCCATCGGAAGTATGCTGCGGCTTACCTGGATGACGTAATTGTCCATAGCACAGATTGGGCCTCACATCTGCCAAAAGTGCAAGCAGTCCTGGACTCTGTTCGGGAAGCGGGGTTTACGGCTAACCCCAAGAAGTGTACCATTGGGCAGGAGGAGGCCAAATATCTTGGGTACACCATTGGGAGGGGAGTAATAAAACCCCAACTCAACAAAGTCGAGGCCATCCAGAGTTGGCCACGTCCCAACAGCAAGAAGCAGGTACGAGCCTTTCTGGGAATCGCTGGGTATTATCGGCGATTCATTCCCCACTTTGCTTCTAAGGCTGTGCCCCTAACCAACCTGACGAAGGGGAAAGGGTCGGTCATGATTAAATGGACCCCCGAGGCTGAGGCAGCATTCCAATTCTTGAAACAAGCCTTATGTAGCCAGCCAGTGTTGTACTCACCCGACTTCTCTAAAGACTTTGTCGTACAAAGTGATGCGTCAGATGTGGGGTTAGGAGCAGTATTGTCCCAGGTCTGGAACGGGGAAGAGCACCCAGTCATTTACCTCAGCAGGAAGTTGAAGTCCCATGAGGTAAATTACGCCACCGTTGAAAAGGAGTGTTTAGCGGTGAAGTGGGCTCTAGATTCCCTTCGGTACTACCTGCTAGGTAGGCACTTTGACATGGTTACGGATCACGCTCCGTTAAAGTGGATGGCTCAAAACAAGGAAACAAATAGAAGAGTGAATAGGTGGTTCCTGGCCCTCCAGGAATTCAACTTCACAGTAAAGCATCGCCCTGGCGTTCAAATGGGGAATGTGGATGCTTTGTCTCGAGTACATGAATGCCTGATTGCTGGTGTTCCAACCCCGAGGTTAAAACAAGAGGGGGGGGTATGTGACAGCAGGAAGGTAAAGTCACCTGGTTGCATCCAGGGGGGTAGATATATTTCGCCCAGATTCAGGCTTTACGCCGACTTATACAACTAGGTGGAGAGTTGTATAAGGCTAGTGGGCTCATGGATGACTCATACCTCTAGGGAGAGTGTGGGGCGTCGTGCAGACAGAGATGAGGAGACCAGCTGAACCTTGTCAGCTCATTTAGGCCTCTATAAGAACTCCCAGCTTCATTAGATGTTAGCTCATGCCTGGAACCAGACCTGTGTGGACTGTCTAGGGAGAGTGAACCCCTGTGCGGTGAGGCAAAGCCTGTGTGGCTATTTGTTTGGACTTTTACTAAACCAGGGACTTAGGGACTAGGACAGCACTAGGCTGATCCCAGTTGTTAGTTAGGAAACCTGTATGTTTAGTCAGAGGTCAACTTGACCAGGATTTATTTTGGTTATGTTTCTTTTGCTTTGCTGTGTTTTGTCACTGTAAATAGAAAATAAACCGCACCTTTTTTTTGATTTTGAAAACCACAACCTCCGTTTGCTGGGCCTGTTTTGTGTGGGGAGCTCATCCCGGGGGTCACACACACCCGCTGCCGAGCTAACCCCCTCACAATATATATATACATATATATATATATATATATTGTGACAGCAGGAAGGTAAAGTCACCTGGTTGCATCCAGGGGGGTAGATATATTTTGCCCAGATTCAGGCTTTACGCTGACTTATACAACTAGGTGGAGAGTTGTATAAGCCCAGCTAAGGCTAGTGGGCTCATGGATGACTCATACCTCTAGGGAGAGTGCTGGGCGTCGTGCAGACAGGGAGTTGATGAGACCAGCTGAAGCTTGTCAGCTCATTTAGGCCTCTATAAGAACTCCCAGCTTCATTAGGGGTTAGCTCATGCCTGGAACCAGACCTGTGTGGACTGTCTAGGGAGAGTGAACCCCTGTGCGGTGAGACAAAGCCTGTGTGGCTATTTGCTTGGACATTTAAAACCAGGGACTTAGGGACTAGGACAGCACTAGGCTGATCCCAGTTGTTAGTTAGGAAACCTGTATGTTTAGTCAGAGGTCAAATTGACCAGGATTTATTTTGTTTATGTTTCTTTTGCTTTGCTGTGTTTTGTCACTGTAAATAGAAAATAAACCGCACCTTTTTGATTTTGAAAACCACAACCTCCGTCTGCTGGGCCTGTTTTTGTGTGGGGAGCCCATCCCGGGGGTCACACACACCCGCTGCCGAGCCAACCCCCTCACAGTTGGTGGAGAATGCAGGCAGTTTTTTTTAAGCCAGCATGGAGGAGATACTGAAGCAGCTGGCTCTAGCAAATGCCAATCAACAGCAGACAAATGCAGGTTTGCAAAAGAGCCTTGCAGCTCAACAACAGAACTTCGCAGCCCAGCAGCAAGCCCAGCAGCAAGCTCACCAACAGAGTCTGGAAGCTCAGCAACAAGCCCAGCAGCAATCTGAGGCCCGCTTCATAGACCTGTTACAGAAGCAAGAGCAGAGACTACAACAAATGGAAGCAGTAATGCAGCAACGTCCACAGACCAGTGAGGAAAGCCGTCCCACTAATACCGCGTCCTTTGGGGTGAGTCGTTTATTGACAAAAATGACTGGAGAGGATGATCCAGAGGTATTTTTGACCACATTTGAAAGGACTGCTGAAAGAGAAAAGTGGCCTGAGGAGCAGTGGGCTGGACTGGTGGCTCCTCTGTTAACTGGTGAATCGCAGAAGGCTTACTATGACCTAGAGCCTGACCAAGCAAAAGACTATGTGATGCTAAAAGCTGAGATATTGGCAAGGCTGGGTGTCACCCAGGCTGTCCGGGCTCAGCGTGTGCATAACTGGACTTTCCAGCTTGGAAAACCCCCCAGGTCTCAAATGTATGATCTCATTCACCTGAGCAGAAAGTGGCTACAGCCAGAGACTTTGTCCGCACCAAAGATTGTGGAACGTGTTGTAATGGATCGGTTTTTGAGAGCTCTTCCTACTGCCATCCAAAAGTGGGTAAGCCATGGAGACCCAGAGACGGCCGATGGTCTTGTGGATCGTGTGGAGAAATACTTGGCTACAGAGAACCTGACGGCCTCTTCCAGAGACACTCGGACTTTCCACCCTAAGACCAGACCATCCCCAGGGGTGGATAAGAGGATTCCAAGGGGTAAGGGTGGAGAGAGTGAGAGGGTGGGAGCTCTACCCCAAGTTTGGCGAGAACAGCCTGGGAAATCAGCGGCTCAAGAGGCGGCAAGAAGGATCGTTTGCTACCGCTGCCGGCAAGCGGGACATATTGCAGCCAATTGCCCGGTTGTGGAGGAACCCATGCAGTGTGACTTTCTGACGGGCAGACGTCAGTCGCTGTGTGCGACAGTCGCATGCACTGCCATTCGAGGAACTGAGAAACATTTATGCAAAATGTGTGTTAATGGTAGAAATGTTGTGGTATTGCTGGATTCAGGTAGCCTTGTGACCCTGATAAAGGCTGAGTTAGTTAAAACAGAGGTCTCTGGGAATAGCAAGGTAGCTGTTATTTGTGTGCATGGGGACACCCGAGAGTATCCAGTGACTACAGTGTGTTTCGAGACCCCCAAAGGTACCCTCTCTCATCCAGTGGGCTTAGTATCTCAGTTACCGTATGACGCCATTGTGGGAAGGGATTTTCCGAAGTTCTGGGAACTGTGGGATGATCCTGAGCCCCCCACTGGTGCCCCTATGTACCAGGAATGTGATAGCCAGAACTCCCCTGAGAGTGGTGAGGACTCTCCGGAATTTCCCTTATCAGTATTGGCAGGGGAGACTCAAGAAACTGGAGAGGAGCCCACCTCCTCAGACGAAAACCTACCGTCTGTGGAGTTTTCTGATCTTGAGGTTCACAGGGAAAACTTTGCCACAGAACAGTTGAAAGACCCCGCCCTAATAAAGGCACGGGAAAACGTAGTGAAAATAGATGGCGAGTTAGTGAATCCAGATAATACCTGCACTTACCCATACTTCAGCGTAGAGAAGGACCTACTGTATCGGGTGGCAAAAAGGGCAGAAGAAACCGTTGAGCAGCTTGTGGTGCCCAAACCTTACAGGAAGTTGGTGTTGGAGTTGGCCCATGGGCACATTCTTGGAGGTCATCTGGGGACAGAGAAAACCCGAGAGAGGGTATTACAGAGATTCTATTGGCCGGGGGTGATGAAGGACATAGAAAATTATTGTTCCTCCTGCCCTGTGTGTCAGAGGTCGGCCCCGATGCCACATTTCCGTAGCCCGCTGGTCCCTCTACCCATCATTGAGGTCCCGTTTGAGAGGATCGCCATGGATTTGGTAGGTCCTATAATCAAGTCCGCTAGGGGGCACCAGTACATATTAGTTATAATGGACTATGCCACCCGTTATCCAGAAGCGATCCCTCTCCGAAATACCTCGGCCAAAACCATAGCCAAAGAGCTATCTCTTGTGTTTAGCCGGGTGGGTATTTGTAAAGAACTGCTTACGGACCAAGGTACACCCTTTATGTCCCGGGTTATGAAGGAGCTGTGTAAATTGTTCAAAGTGACGCAATTACGTACATCTGTGTATCACCCCCAGACCGATGGGCTGGTTGAAAGATTCAACAAAACCCTAAAACAAATGTTGAAGAAAGTGGTGGATAGAGATGGAAAGGATTGGGACTGTCTACTTCCTTATCTGATGTTTGCTATTAGGGAGGTGCCCCAATCCTCTACGGGATTCTCCCCCTTTGAGTTACTGTATGGGAGACACCCAAGAGGGCTGTTGGATATTGCCAAGGAAACTTGGGAAAGTGAGAGTTCTCCCCACAGGAGTGTGATTGAGCATGTCGCCCTGATGCAAGACCGAATTGCACAGGTAATGCCCATCGTGAAGGAACATTTGGCCCAAGCGCAGTTAGCACAGCAGAGAGTGTACAACCGTGGAGCCAAGACCCGTACCTTTTCCCCGGGGGATAGGATACTGGTACTTGTCCCTACGGTTGAAAGTAAATTCCTTGCCAAATGGCAAGGCCCCTACGAGATAATGGAAAAAGTGAGCGAAGTGAATTACAAGGTCAGACAACCAGGAAGGCGAAAGCCCGAACAGATCTATCACGTTAATCTGTTGAAAGCCTGGAGGGATAGAGAGTCCCTAGTCGCAGACACTTGGTCACCAGCGCAAACTGGTTGCGTCATTCCTGAGGTTGGAATAGCAGCCACCTTGTCACAACCCCAACAACAGGAGGTTAAGGAGTTTGTGCTTCGCAACAAGGAGGTATTCTCTGAGCTGCCGGGACAAACATTTGGGGTAGAGCATGACATCATTACCCCGCCCGGTGAAAGGGTGAAGTTAAAACCCTATCGGATCCCAGAGGCCCGACGGGAGGCAATACGGGAGGAAGTACAGAAAATGCTGAACTTAGGGGTGATAGAGGAGTCCCAAAGTGATTGGTCTATTCCCATTGTGTTGGTGCCTAAACCGGATGGGAGCTGGCGATTTTGTAACGATTTTCGTCAGTTGAACAAAGTTACAAAATTTGACACCTACCCCATGCCACGTATAGATGAGTTGATCGACCGGCTGGGAACAGCCCGATACATGACGACTCTTGACCTCACAAAAGGGTATTGGCATATCCCCCTGGCCAAATTGGCCAAAGAGAAAACCGCATTTGTAACCCCAGACGGGGCGTTCCAATATAAAAGAATGCCGTTCGGGTTACAGAATGCGCCGGCCACATTCCAGCGGAAAATGGACCAGATGCTGAGGCCCCATCGGAAGTATGCTGCGGCTTACCTGGATGACGTAATTGTCCATAGCACAGATTGGGCCTCACATCTGCCAAAAGTGCAAGCAGTCCTGGACTCTGTTCGGGAAGCGGGGTTTACGGCTAACCCCAAGAAGTGTACCATTGGGCAGGAGGAGGCCAAATATCTTGGGTACACCATTGGGAGGGGAGTAATAAAACCCCAACTCAACAAAGTCGAGGCCATCCAGAGTTGGCCACGTCCCAACAGCAAGAAGCAGGTACGAGCCTTTCTGGGAATCGCTGGGTATTATCGGCGATTCATTCCCCACTTTGCTTCTAAGGCTGTGCCCCTAACCAACCTAACGAAGGGGAAAGGGTCGGTCATGATTAAATGGACCCCCGAGGCTGAGGCAGCATTCCAATTCTTGAAACAAGCCTTATGTAGCCAGCCAGTGTTGTACTCACCCGACTTCTCTAAAGACTTTGTCGTACAAAGTGATGCGTCAGATGTGGGGTTAGGAGCAGTATTGTCCCAGGTCTGGAACGGGGAAGAGCACCCAGTCATTTACCTCAGCAGGAAATTGAAGTCCCATGAGGTAAATTACGCCACCGTTGAAAAGGAGTGTTTAGCGGTGAAGTGGGCTCTAGATTCCCTTCGGTACTACCTGCTAGGTAGGCACTTTGACATGGTTACGGATCACGCTCCGTTAAAGTGGATGGCTCAAAACAAGGAAACAAATAGAAGAGTGAATAGGTGGTTCCTGGCCCTCCAGGAATTCAACTTCACAGTAAAGCATCGCCCTGGCGTTCAAATGGGGAATGTGGATGCTTTGTCTCGAGTACATGAATGCCTGATTGCTGGTGTTCCAACCCCGAGGTTAAAACAAGAGGGGGGGGTATGTGACAGCAGGAAGGTAAAGTCACCTGGTTGCATCCAGGGGGGTAGATATATTTCGCCCAGATTCAGGCTTTACGCTGACTTATACAACTAGGTGGAGAGTTGTATAAGCCCAGCTAAGGCTAGTGGGCTCATGGATGACTCATACCTCTAGGGAGAGTGCTGGGCGTCGTGCAGACAGGGAGTTGATGAGACCAGCTGAAGCTTGTCAGCTCATTTAGGCCTCTATAAGAACTCCCAGCTTCATTAGGGGTTAGCTCATGCCTGGAACCAGACCTGTGTGGACTGTCTAGGGAGAGTGAACCCCTGTGCGGTGAGACAAAGCCTGTGTGGCTATTTGCTTGGACATTTAAAACCAGGGACTTAGGGACTAGGACAGCACTAGGCTGATCCCAGTTGTTAGTTAGGAAACCTGTATGTTTAGTCAGAGGTCAAATTGACCAGGATTTATTTTGTTTATGTTTCTTTTGCTTTGCTGTGTTTTGTCACTGTAAATAGAAAATAAACCGCACCTTTTTGATTTTGAAAACCACAACCTCCGTCTGCTGGGCCTGTTTTTGTGTGGGGAGCCCATCTCGGGGGTCACACACACCCGCTGCCGAGCCAACCCCCTCACAATATATATATATATTGTGAGGGGGTTAACTCGGTAGCGGGTGTGTGTGACCCCCTGGTTGGGCTCCCCACACAAAAACAGGGCCAGCAGACGGAGGTTGTGGTTTTCAAAATCAAAAGGTGCGGTTTATTTCTCTATGTACAGTGACAAAAACACAGCAAAGCCAAAAAGAAACAAACAAAATAAATCCTGGTCAGTTTGACCTCTGACTAAACATGCAGGTTTCCTAAACTAACAACTGGGATCAGCCTGGTGCTGTCCCAGTCCCTAAGTCCCTGGTTTAGTAAAAGTCCAAACAAATAGCCACACAGGCTTGGTCTCACCGCACAGGGGTTCACTCTCCCTAGACAGTCCACACAGGTCTGGTTCCAGGCATGAGCTGGGCTTATACAACTCTCCACCTTAGTTGTATAAGTCAGCATAAAGCCTGAATCTGGGAGAAATATATCTACCCCCCTGGATGCAACCAGGTGACTTTACCTTCCTGCTGTCACATACCCCCCCCTCTTGTTTTAACCTTGGGGTTGGAACACCAGCAATCAGGCATTCATGTACTCGAGACAAAGCATCCACATTCCCCATTTGAACGCCAGGGCGATGCTTTACTGTGAAGTTGAATTCCTGTAGGGCCAGGAACCACCTATTCACTCTTCTATTTGTCTCCTTGTTTTGAGCCATCCACTTTAACGGAGCGTGATCCGTAACCATGTCAAAGTGCCTACCTAGCAGATAGTACCGAAGGGAATCTAGAGCCCACTTCACCGCTAAACACTCCTTTTCAACCGTGGCGTAATTTACCTCATGGGACTTCAACTTCCTGCTGAGGTAAATGACTGGGTGCTCTTCCCCGTTCCAGACCTGGGACAATACTGCTCCTAACCCCACATCTGACGCATCACTTTGTACGACAAAGTCTTTAGAGAAGTCGGGTGAGTACAACACTGGCTGGCTACATAAGGCTTGTTTCAAGAATTGGAATGCTGCCTCAGCCTCGGGGGTCCATTTAATCATGACCGACCCTTTCCCTTTCGTCAGGTTGGTTAGGGGCACAGCCTTAGAAGCAAAGTGGGGAATGAAGCGCCGATAATAACCCGCGATTCCCAGAAAGGCCCGTACCTGCTTCTTGCTGTTGGGACGTGGCCAACTCTGGATGGCCTCGACTTTGTTGAGTTGGGGTTTTATCACTCCCCTGCCAATGGTGTACCCAAGATATTTGGCCTCCTCCTGCCCAATGGTACACTTCTTGGGGTTAGCCGTAAACCCCGCTTCCCGGATAGAGTCTAGGACTGCTTGCACTTTTGGCAGATGTGAGGCCCAATCTGTGCTATGGACAATTACGTCATCCAGGTAAGCCGCAGCATACTTCCGATGGGGCCTCAGTATCTGGTCCATTTTCCGCTGGAATGTGGCCGGCGCATTCTGTAACCCGAACGGCATTCTCTTATATTGGAACGCCCCGTCTGGGGTTACAAATGCGGTTTTCTCTTTGGCCGACTTGGCCAGGGGAATTTGCCAATACCCTTTTGTGAGGTCAAGAGTCGTCATGTATCGGGCTGTTCCCAGCCGGTCGATCAACTCATCTATACGTGGCATGGGGTAGGTGTCAAATTTTGTAACTTTGTTCAACTGACGAAAATCGTTACAAAATCGCCAGCTCCCATCCGGTTTAGGCACCAACACAATGGGACTAGACCAATCACTTTGGGACTCCTCTATCACCCCTAAGTTCAGCATTTTCTGTACTTCCTCCCGTATTGCCTCCCGTCGGGCCTCTGGGATCCGATAGGGTTTTAACTTCACCCTTTCACCGGGCGGGGTAATAATATCATGCTCTACCCCAGATGTTTGTCCCGGCAGCTCAGAGAACACCTCCTTGTTGCGAAGCACAAACTCCTTAACCTCCTGTTGTTGGGGTTGTGACAAGGTGGCTGCTATTCCAACCTCCGGAATCACGCAACCAGTTTGAGCTGGTGACCAAGTTTCTGCGACTAGGGACTCTCTATCCCTCCAGGCTTTCAACAGATTAACGTGATATATCTGTTCGGGCTTTCGCCTTCCTGGTTGTCTGACCTTGTAATTCACTTCGCTCACTTTTTCCATTATCTCGTAGGGGCCTTGCCATTTGGCAAGGAATTTACTTTCAACCGTAGGGACAAGTACCAATATCCTATCCCCCGGGGAAAAGGTACGGGTCTTTGCTCCACGGTTGTACACTCTCTGCTGTGCCAACTGCGCTTGGGCCAAATGTTCCTTCACGATGGGCATTACCTGTGCAATTCGATCTTGCATCAGGGCGACATGCTCAATCACACTCCTGTGGGGAGAACTCTCACTTTCCCAAGTTTCCTTGGCAATATCCAACAGCCCTCTTGGGTGTCTCCCATACAGTAACTCAAAGGGGGAGAATCCCGTAGAGGATTGGGGCACCTCCCTAATAGCAAACATCAAATAAGGAAGTAGACAGTCCCAATCCTTTCCATCTCTATCCACCACTTTCTTCAACATTTGTTTTAGGGTTTTGTTGAATCTTTCAACCAGCCCATCGGTTTGGGGGTGATACACAGATGTACGCAATTGCGTCACTTTGAGCAATTTACACAGCTCTTTCATAACCCGGGACATAAAGGGTGTACCTTGGTCCGTAAGCAGTTCTTTACAAATACCCACCCGGCTAAAAACAAGAGATAGCTCTTTGGCTATGGTTTTGGCCGAGGTGTTTCTGAGAGGGATCGCTTCTGGATAACGGGTGGCATAGTCCATTATAACCAATATGTACTGGTGCCCCCTAGCGGACTTGATTATAGGACCTACCAAATCCATTGCGATTCTCTCAAACGGGACCTCAATGATGGGTAGAGGGACCAGCGGGCTACGGAAATGTGGCATCGGGGCCAACCTCTGACACACAGGGCAGGAGGAACAATAATTTTCTATGTCCTTCATCACCCCAGGCCAATAGAATCTCTGTAATACCCTCTCTCGGGTTTTCTCTGTCCCCAGATGACCTCCAAGAATGTGCCCATGGGCCAACTCCAACACCAACTTCCTGTAAGGTTTGGGCACCACCAGCTGCTCAACGGTTTCTTCTGCCCTTTTTGCCACCCGATACAGTAGGTCCTTCTCTACGCTGAAGTATGGGTAAGTGCAGGTATTATCTGGGTTCACTAACTCGCCATCTATTTCCACTACGTTTTCCCGTGCCTTTATTAGGGCGGGGTCTTTTAACTGTTCTGTGGCAAAATTTTCCCTGTGAACCTCCAGATCAGAAAACTCCACAGACGGTAGGTTTTCGTCTGAGGAGGTGGGCTCCTCTCCAGTTTCTTGAGTCTCCCCTGCCAATACTGACAAGGGAAATTCTGGAGAGTCCTCACCACTCTCAGAGGAGTTCTGGCTATCACATTCCTGGTACATAGGGGCACCAGTGGGGGGCTCAGGATCATCCCACAGTTCCCAGAACTTCGGAAAATCCCTTCCCACAATGGCGTCATGCGGTAACTGAGATACTAAGCCCACTGGATGAGAGAGGGTACCTTTGGGGGTCTCGAAACACACTGTAGTCACTGGATACTCTCGAGTGTCCCCATGCACACAAATAACAGCTACCTTGCTATTCCCAGAGACCTCTGTTTTAACTAATTCAGCCTTTATCAGGGTCACAAGGCTACCTGAATCCAGTAATACCACAACATTTCTACCATTAATACACATTTTGCATAAATGTTTCTCAGTTCCTCGAATGGCAGTGCATGCGACTGTCGCACACAGCGACTGACGTCTGCCAGTCAGAAAGTCACACTGCATGGGTTCCTCCACAACCGGGCAATTGGCTGCAATATGTCCCGCTTGCCGGCAGCGGTAGCAAACGATCCTTCTTGCGGCCTCTTGAGCCGCTGATTTCCCAGGCTGTTCTCGCCAAACTTGGGGTAGAGCTCCCACCCTCTCACTCTCTCCACCCTCACCCCTTGGAATCCTCTTATCCGCCCCTGGGGATGGTCTGGTCTTAGGGTGGAAAGTCCGAGTGTTTCTGGAAGAGGCCGTCAGGTTCTCTGTAGCCAAGTATTTCTCTACACGATCCACAAGACCACCGGCCGTCTCTGGGTCTCCATGGCTTACCCACTTTTGGATGGCAGTAGGAAGAGCTCTCAAAAACCGATCCATTACAACACGTTCCACAATCTCTGGTGCGGACAAAGTCTCTGGCTGTAGCCACTTCCTGCTCAGGTGAATGAGATCATACATTTGAGACCTGGGGGGTTTTCCAAGCTGGAAAGTCCAGTTATGCACACGCTGAGCCCGGACAGCCAGGGTGACACCCAGCCTTGCCAATATTTCAGCTTTTAGCATCACATAGTCTTTTGCTTGGTCAGGCTCTAGGTCATAGTAAGCCTTCTGCGATTCACCAGTTAACAGAGGAGCCACCAGTCCAGCCCACTGCTCCTCAGGCCACTTTTCTCTTTCAGCAGTCCTTTCAAATGTGGTCAAAAATACCTCTGGATCATCCTCTCCAGTCATTTTTGTCAATAAACGACTCACCCCAAAGGACGCGGTATTAGTGGGACGGCTTTCCTCACTGGTCTGCGGACGTTGCTGCATTACTGCTTCCATTTGTTGTAGTCTCTGCTCTTGCTTCTGTAACAGGTCTATGAAGCGGGCCTCAGATTGCTGCTGGGCTTGTTGATGAGCTTGCTGCTGGGCTGCAAGGCTCCTTTGCAAACCTGCATTTGTCTGCTGTTGATTGGCATTTGCTAGAGCCAGCTGTTTCAGTATCTCCTCCATGCTGGCTTAAAAAAAACTGCCACTGGTTCTCCACCAACTGTGAGGGGGTTAACTCGGTAGCGGGTGTGTGTGACCCCCTGGTTGGGCTCCCCACACAAAAACAGGGCCAGCAGACGGAGGTTGTGGTTTTCAAAATCAAAAGGTGCGGTTTATTTCTCTATGTACAGTGACAAAAACACAGCAAAGCCAAAAAGAAACAAACAAAATAAATCCTGGTCAGTTTGACCTCTGACTAAACATGCAGGTTTCCTAAACTAACAACTGGGATCAGCCTGGTGCTGTCCCAGTCCCTAAGTCCCTGGTTTAGTAAAAGTCCAAACAAATAGCCACACAGGCTTGGTCTCACCGCACAGGGGTTCACTCTCCCTAGACAGTCCACACAGGTCTGGTTCCAGGCATGAGCTGGGCTTATACAACTCTCCACCTTAGTTGTATAAGTCAGCATAAAGCCTGAATCTGGGAGAAATATATCTACCCCCCTGGATGCAACCAGGTGACTTTACCTTCCTGCTGTCACAATATATATATATATATACACAGTATATATACACACTGTATCCTGTGTATATACAAAGCTGTGTGTATACAAAGCTGGGATGTTTAACCACTTCAGCCCCGGACCATTTTGGCTGGTTAAAGACCAGGCCCCTTTTTGCGATTCGGCACTGCGTCGCTTTAACTGACAATTGCGCGGTCGGGCGACATGGCTCCCAAACAAAATTTACGTCCTTTTTTTCGCACAAATAGAGCTTTCTTTTGGTGGTATTTGATCACCTCTGCGATTTTTATTTTTTGCGCTATAAACAAAAATAGAGCAACAATTTTGAAAAAAAATGACATATTTTTTACTTTTTGCTATAATAAATATCCCCAAAAAATATATAAAAAAACGTTTTTTTTCCTCAGTTTAGACCGATACGTATTCTTCTACATATTTTTGGTAAAAAAAATCGCAATAAGCGTTTATTGATTGGTTTGCGCAAAAGTTATAGTATCTACAAAATAGGAGGTAGTTTTATGGCATTTTTATTAATATTTTTTTTTTTACTAGTAATGGCGGCGATCAGCAATTTTTATCGTGACTGCGACATTATGGCGGACACATTGGACACTTTTGACACATTTTTGGGACCATTGTCATTTTTACAGAGATCAGTGCTATAAAAATGCACTGATTACTGTGAAAATTACACTTGCAGTGAAGGGTTTAACCTCTAGGTGGCGCTGTAGGGGTTAAGTGTGACCTAATGAGTGATTTTAACTGAAGGGGGCGTGGCTTGGCGTGTGACATCACTGATCGTCGTTCCCTATGACAGGGAACAGACGATCAGTGACACTGCCACTAGGAAGAACGGGGAAAGGTTTGTTTACACTTACCTCTCCCTGTTCTTCAGCTCTGTGACCCGAGAACTAGCAACTACTGCTGGGCACTAGCTTGCAAGGGATGACCCTTTCCCTAATCTATGCAGAAACACCTACTGTGATAAGAGGCCTCTTGGCCACTGGCTTTTCTTCTTTCCTGGTTCTGTAAAGTAGTTCTGCCCCAGTAGGGTTGTCTTAACTCTTCTTTATTTTGGAATAATCCAGTGCCCCCTTGGATGCATTGCACAGACTGTACTAGAGAGCACTCCCATCACTTGTAAGGAAGGGAAAGAGGGCCTGTCTCAGCAGGATTGAAAGAGAGAAATCACAGCAACTCTTATCTCTGTCTGACTTGAACTGGACTTTTACTGAGTCAGAGCATGTGCTTGAAGACCCAGAAAAGAGTGCCCTGGGTGTGGTAAGAGACTAACATTGCGCAAGTTAATCGCTCAGTTAATCTGTTGTCTACTAGGAACTGTTGAGCTTTCTTCAAGGGCCCCAGCTTTGCCAACCAACGTTTGTTTTTTTTGTTTTTTTTACACCATTCACTGGCCAGTAGGATAAAATGGGAAATGTTATAGCAAGTTAGTTGCTTGATGCAATTTTTGATGGGCATATGTTGGGCAAATGTCATTTTAAATTGCCGAAAACCGTTGTGATAAATGGAATGAATTTTAAAAATCAAATCTTGGCTGAAAAATTGTCAAAATTTTGGGCAAAAGTTGTGAAAATTATAAAAAACAAAAACAAAACATAGATAGACTTCCCAAGAATGCAGATCTGTAGCTATTGCAACCTCACCCTCCAAAATCTAATCACCAGTGCATCTTCTTCTCTTAAAGACCCTTTAGGGCCTGGAGAAATTGCCCAAAGTGGTGATCTTCATTAGGGCCCAGCTAATGCCCAGAGTTGGACTTTCATATAGGAGTATCCAGAGGAGGAAGAATCCTGAAGTCTATATATGAAACACATGTATCAAAATAGCAAGCAAATGAAAAGGTCCTGTTTACATGAGGTCATTGTGGTAATGTGTGCGTTACCACGCGTTTTACCACAACTCATGTGCCAACGCGTATTAATCACATTGGTTTAATGCGGTGCCATGCATTCTGAATGGCAACTCAACACACCTTTCCCGACATGGGTACTACAATAAAGACACGATATGAACAGCCCTAAAAGTCAAATGTTATAATAACAAGTGTGCAGTCATTGAACCTTCACTATACTTTCCTTTCATTGTAATCTGTGTGTTGCATAGCTCCCAACTGTCCCTAATTTTGAGGGACTGTCCCTGATTGGGAGCAATGTCCCTTTGTCCCTCTTTCCCCCTCATTTGTCCCTCATTTTGGTCCGATCTATATAGTTGTATATAAAATGCACTTTTTAGCTTTCAAAAAGTGTTTCCCAGTGCAAAACTGTTCATCCAATTTCTAAATTGCTGCATTTGTACATTTTAAGAGCCAATATAAAGGAATAGTAGTGGTAAAAAAAATAGCCCTTCTGCATTTAATTAACCTTTTTTTTGGGTTAATTCTCCTTTAAGGGGGTGTGGCAGGGGGGTGTGTCCTATGCCTACATACGTTTGTTAGTAGGTGTCCCTCATTCCCATCTCAAAATGTTGGGAGGTATGGTGTTGCACAAGGCAGACAGGATCAGAGCTGTAATGAGGCTCTGGATCAAGGTTCACCGACAACTATCAGACAACAGATATTTCTGCTACGAAGGATTAAAGTGCAGATCTCTTCTCTCAAAGCAGCTGAACACTGAGGTAGCAAAGCTACGAGACTCCTCAGTCAGGTAAGAAGAATAGATTTTGTGTAACTTGGCCAGATCCTAACACTAACTCCCCTGTAATCCTAAAACTATCCCTCCCTGTATCCATAACACCAAACCTTCCATGTAACCCAACACTAATCCTCCCTGTACCCCAACACTGACCTTTCCTGTATCCCTAACCCCAATCCTCGCTGTACCCCAACACTAACCCCCCTGTAATCCTAACAACCCTCCCTATGCCCCTAATATTAACCCTCCCGGTACCCCAACACTAACCCCCCTGTGCCCCAACAACAACCCTCCCTGTACCACAACACCAAGCTTTGCTGTATCCCTAACACCAACCCTCCTTGTACCCCAACACTAACCCGCCTGTAATCCTAACACTAACTCTCCCTGTACCCCTAACATTTACCCTTCCTGTACCCCAACACTAGCCCTCTCTGTACCCTTAACGCTAACCCTCCCTGTACCCCAACACCAAATCTTCCTTTATCCCTAACACCAACCCTCCCTGTACCCCAACACTAACCCCGTCCCCTGTTACCCCAACACTATCCCTCCCTGTACCCATAACACTAACCCTCCTTGTAACCCCAACACATCCTGTAATCCCAACACAAAACCTCCCTATGCCCCAAACACTAACCCCCCCTGCTATCCTGACACTAACCCCCCTGCTATCCTGACACTAACCCCCCTGCTATCCTGACACTAACCCCCCTGCTATCCTGACACTAACCCCCCTGCTATCCTGACACTAACTCCCCTGCTATCCTGACACTAACTCCCCTGCTATCCTGACACTAACTCCCCTGCTATCCTGACACTAACTCCCCTGCTATCCTGACACTAACTCCCCTGCTATCCTGACACTAACTCCCCTGCTATCCTGACACTAACTCCCCTGCTATCCTGACACTAACTCCCCTGCTATCCTGACACTAACTCCCCTGCTATCCTGACACTAACTCCCCTGCTATCCTGACACTAACTCCCCTGCTAACCTGACACTAACTCCCCTGCTAACCTGACACTAACTCCCCTGCTATCCTGACACTAACTCCCCTGCTATCCTAACACTAACCCCCCTGCTATCCTAACACTAACCCCCCTGCTATCCTAACACTAACCCCCCTGCTATCCTAACACTAACCCCCCTGCTATCCTAACACTAACCCCCCTGCTATCCTAACACTAACCCCCCTGCTATCCTAACACTAACCCCCCTGCTATCCTAACACTAACCCCCCTGCTATCCTAACACTAACCCCCCCTATGCCCCTAAAACGAACCCTCCCTATATCCCAACACTAATGCCCCATGCCTCTAATACTAACCCCCCCATGCCTCTAACATTTACCCTCCTTGTACCCCAACACTAACCCTCCCTGTACCCTTAACACTAACCCTTCCTGTACTCCTAACACTAACCCTCCCGGTAACAATAATGCCGCATACACACGGTCTGAATTTTCGACAGAAACAATCCGATGTGAGCTTTTCGTCGGATTTTCCGACCGTGTGTATGCCCCATCTGACTTTTTCTGTCGGAATTTCCGACGGACTTAGATAGAGAGCAGGTTCTCTATTTTAATATCGGAAATTCCGACCGTGTGTACGCGGCATTACACTAATCCACCCTGTGATACTAAGACTGATCCAACACAAATCCTCCCTGTACCCCAACACTAATGCTTCCTGTAAAGCCTAGTACACACGGGCTGAATGCCAGGCGACAACGGCCGTTTCAATAAAAACAGACTGACATTATGGCAGTCGGTCTGACAGAAGCCAGCCATTTGGCCAGCTTCTGTCAGACGAGCATGCTAACCGACTCCTGATCTGCGCTCTCAGTCAATGGCATGGGAGTCGCATCAAAGCGGCACACAGGGCGGGCAGTAAATGTGGTCTAAGCTGCGCATGTATGGCTCAGATAACATCACTTGCTGACAGGCAGGGGCGCCGCACTGATTTGGACGGTGCCCTTGCTGTCAATAGGCTCCTATTTGACATGCGATTTGACATTTAAAATCGGCCCGGTGTGAACGAGGGCTCAAACAAAGTTTTTCCAGTCCCGAGATGTCAGAGCTGCAGACGCTCCCATCTTTACCCATCTTGCTTCCGGGTTCAGGGACTTCGGCTCTGTGACTCGCCAAAGCCGCAATGACTTCACTCCCGCACATACGTGTGGAGACCGCTATTCACAGCACAGGGCTCTAAAGGAACGGCACGGGTGGGCGTTCCTTCAGACCTTCAGTGATGTCACTTTTTGCATGTATAATATATATCTCCTAAATGGTGCACGTTTAGGAGATATTTACACTACCTATATGTACCTGTAAGCCTTATTATAAGCTTATCTATAGGGAAAATTTAGTGATAGAAGTTTACTTCCACTTTAAATACCATGCCTGGGGGAGGCCCTGACCCTACCTGTGAAGTGGCGGATCTGTACGAGATATCCAACCTACTGCAGCAGCACTGACCTTTAAGGCCAGTTCACACCAGGAATCGCACAGAAAATCGCAGCAAAACAAGCGTGTAAAATCACACCTGGTTCAGGGGCAAAATTTGGTGCTGGAGCTTCTTTTGGGCGACAAACCTGCGTCAGGCAGCTCATTTAAGACAACGGGCTGCCCTTTGCATGACGCACAGAATCCCGTGAAAATCGTGTTTACAAAATTGCGAGCAGGAACGCTTTTTCCTGATACAAGATATGTGAATGGGATCCTAGGCAGCTCATAGATGATTACATTTTTTTGTTCAAGCAGCAGGTTAAACGAAAATAAAAAATGACTTGATTCCCCCAATCACACATTCCATGTGGATGGGGGAATCCCTCCAGCTGAACCTTTGAATTCAGAGAGCAGGGAGACTTCCCCGCTGGCAGAATACACTGATAAACGCCAGCGGCGCTGATCGATCGGAATTTTATTTTTAACAGGGCGGTTGTACAGAAGTGGATCGGTAGAACCATTCCTGCCCATACATGGATCCAAATACGGCCGGTCCCTGCTGGACTGGTCAAGTTCTGATCCATGTATGGTCGACTTTATCCTAGAGGATCATCATAAATACATGCCGGGCCTTTATCCTCGATGAGGGTCTGGTATGAATGTCAAGGGGGACTCCCTGCAAAAAAAAAGCATGGGTTTCCCCCTAAATTCCATTCTAGACCCTTTGAGTCTGGTATGTATTTTAGGGGGAACACCTAAAATCCATGCATGGAGTCCCCCTTGACATTCATACCAGACCCTCATCAAGGATAAAGGCCCGGCATGAATTTATGATGATCCTCTAGGATAAAGTCGACCATACATGGATCGAAACTAGAAGAAAAGGGAAGCCCCCCCCAATCCATACCAGACCATTATCCAGCATGTATCCTGCCAGGGAAGACAAAGGGGGGAACGAGCGTGCACCCTCCTTCCCCCTGCATGGTGATGGAACCTTGCAATGGGGGGCCTCATACACACGATCGGAATTTCCGCGGACAAAGCGTAGGACTTTTGTCCGAAGGGCGTTGGTGGTTAACCTGTATTGCATACAAACGGCAAAGAATTGTCGGCCAACAAACACGAAACTACGTGTTTTTTCAGCTCTTTAGCGCCACCCTTTGGGCAACTTCTGCTAATGTTGTGTTATGGTTAGCCTTGCTTCTGAGCATGCGTGTTTGTGCTTCTTTGTCCAACGAACTTGTGTACACACGATCGGAAAATCTGACAAGACACATTTGTTGTCGGAAAATTTTAAAGCATGCTATCCCACATTTGTTGGTGGAAAATCCGACTAAATTGTCCGATAGAGCGTACAAACGGTCGGATTTTCCAACAACAGCCTGTCATCACACAATTCCCATCGGAAAATCCGATCGTGTGTACGAGGCTTAGGCCCCTTTCACACTGGGGCGTTTTTCATGCGGTTTAGCGCTAATAATAGCGCTATTATATCGCATGAAAAATTCCTGCCCTGTAGCCTTCAATGTGAAAGCCCGAAGGCTTTCACACTGAAGCGGTGCGCTAGCAGGACCGCTCCAAAAGTCCTGCTAGCCGCTTCTTTACAGCGGTAAAGGAGTGGTGTGTTCACCGCTCCTTTACCGCGGGTGCCCATTGAAATCAATGGGACACCGCGGTAATACCGCCCGCAAACCGCGGCAATAGCCGCGGTTTGCGGGCGGTATTAACCCTTTTTCGGCCGCTAGCGGGGGTTAAATTCACCCCCCTAGCGACTGCATACCGCGGTAAGAACGACGGTATAGCAGCGCTGCAAATCGCGCTGCTATACCGCCACCGCTCCTGCCCGCCCCAGTGTGAAAGGGGCCTTAAGGCTGTCTTCACACTCGGCTTTTCCTGAAAGTGCAAAAAAATACCCCCACAGGAAATGTGCTTGCGGTACAATTAATTATTAATGGCAGCCCAAGTGCGGTTTAAAGACATGTTTTTTGCATCTCTAGTCAGGTGGGTGTAAAGTATTCAAAGAGAGGTAGGTAGACCGGATGATTATAGGTTCATGGTATTATTGCAGTCAGGTAGGTACAGGTATTATTAGAAAGGTAGGTCCATGGAAGTATTATAGAGATAGGTAGATGGTATTGATGTATAGCAGTTGGTACAAATTATTATAGAGATTGGTAAATGGTATCATTATAGAGGTATAATATGGTATTATCGTAGAGGTAGGTACACAGCATTATTATAGAGGTAGGTATATGGAATTATAGGTTTAGGTACATATTATTATCATAGTGGAAGGTACATGGTGTTATTATAGAGGTAGCTATGCTGTAGTATTATAGAGCTAGGTATATTTAATACAGAGGTAGGTAGATTGAATTATAGATTTAGGTACATTGTAGTATTAGAGGTAGGTGCACAGCATTATATAGAGGTAGGTATATGGTATTTCCAAATTGCTAGATACACAATACTATAACTAGAGGTAGGTTGATCATATAATTATAGAGGTAGGCACTTTGTATAATCACAGAGGTAGGGGAACATGGTGTTATTATAGTGGTAGGTACTTTGTATAATCACAGAGGTAGGTGTACACAGTAGATGACGGTAAGTAGGTTGTACACTACTACTCTATCATCTGTGACTGGGAAGACTCAGCTGACTTCCCTGCCGTCACATGACAGGGTGCTGACAGTCCGGGCTGGCCGCGGAGGATGCCGGGGTTGTAGTTCCCTGGGCTCGCTCTGCTCCTTCTCATGCGGTGTAGGGAGGAGGAGAGAGGACTACATTTCCCGGCACCCTCCGCGGCCCCGGCACTGATCGCTGGACAGAGTGCGGAGCACAGCACGCGAACACCCGGGGACGCTGACTGCACTGTATGGTAACAACCGGTCCGGGACACACCACTGTACACTATGGGGGGGGAAGGGGGTGATAACTGGGGGAGACCACTAAACTCTAATAGGGGGGATTTGTGTTATACATAACTGGGACACAAACACCACTGTACTGTATGGGGTGGAGGAGGGGGAACCACCTCACTGCATGGGGGGGTGTTATATTGTAACCTAGGAAATGTCTTCACCATATGGGATGGGGGTGTTCAGGGCTGCTTTAAGACAGTGTACAGAGATGGGTGGTCAGGAGTATGGAGTATACAGCACAATGTACAGAGGTCAGAAGTATGGAGTATACAGCACAATGTGCAGAGGTCAGAAGTATGGAGTATACAGCACAATGTGCAGAGGTCAGGAGTATGGAGTATACAGCACAATGTGCAGAGGTCAGGAGTATGGAGTATACAGCACAATGTGCAGGGGTATGGAGTATACAGCACAATGTGCAGAGGTCAGGAGTATGGAGTATACAGCACAATGTGCAGAGGTCAGAAGTATGGAGTATATACTATACAGCACAATGTACAGAGGTCAGGAGTATGGAGTATACAGCACAATGTGCAGAGGTCAGAAGTATGGAGTATATACTATACAGCACAATGTACAGAGGTCAGAAGTATGGAGTATACAGCACAATGTGCAGAGGTCAGAACTATAGAGTATATACTATACAGCACAATGTACAGAGTGGAGTGATCAGGAGTATACAGCACAATGTACAGAGTTCAGGAGTATGGAGTATACAGCACAATGTACAGAGTGGAGTGATCAGGAGTATACAGCACAATGTACAGAGGTCAGGAGTATGGAGTATACAGCACAATGTGCAGAGGTCAGAAGTATGGAGTATATACTATACAGCACAATGTACAGAGTTCAGGAGTATGGAGTATACAGCACAATGTGCAGAGGTCAGGAGTATGGAGTATACAGCACAATGTGCAGAGGTCAGAAGTATGGAGTATATACTATACAGCACAATGTACAGAGGTCAGGAGTATGGAGTATACAGCACAATGTGCAGAGGTCAGAAGTATGGAGTATACAGCACAATGTGCAGAGGTCAGAAGTATGGAGTATACAGCACAATGTACAGAGGTCAGGAGTATACAGCACAATGTACAGAGGTCAGGAGTATGGAGTATACAGCACAATGTACAGAGGTCAGAAGTATGGAGTATATACTATACAGCACAATGTACAGAGTTCAGGAGTATGGAGTATACAGCACAATGTGCAGAGGTCAGGAGTATGGAGTATACAGCACAATGTGCAGAGGTCAGAAGTATGGAGTATATACTATACAGCACAATGTACAGAGTTCAGGAGTATGGAGTATACAGCACAATGTGCAGAGGTCAGAACTATAGAGTATATACTATACAGCACAATGTACAGAGTGGAGTGATCAGGAGTATACAGCACAATGTACAGAGTTCAGGAGTATGGAGTATACAGCACAATGTGCAGAGGTCAGAAGTATGGAGTATATACTATACAGCACAATGTACAGAGTTCAGGAGTATGGAGTATACAGCACAATGTGCAGAGGTCAGAAGTATGGAGTATATACTATACAGCACAATGTACAGAGTTCAGGAGTATGGAGTATACAGCACAATGTGCAGAGGTCAGAAGTATGGAGTATATACTATACAGCACAATGTACAGAGTTCAGGAGTATGGAGTATACAGCACAATGTACAGAGTGGAGTGATCAGGAGTATACAGCACAATGTACAGAGTGGAGTGATCAGGAGTATACAGCACAATGTACAGATTGGGGCAGTCAGGAGTATGTAATCTACAGCACAGCATACAAAGTGGGACAGTTAAGAATATGTAACATAGAGCACAGAGTTGGGTTACCAGAACTATGTATTGTATAACACAGTGTGCAGTTTCAGGTAGTCTAAATGATGTAGCACTAGTTACATAGTGGAGTGGTCAGGAGTAGGGAATGTACAGCACAAGGTAGACAGCGGAGCGGTCAGTTCTATAAATTGTGCAGTGGTCAGAAGTATGTGGAGCACAGAGTGCAGATTGGGGCGGTCAGGAGTATGTATTGTATAGCACAGTGCACAGAGTGGAGCAGCCAGTTGTAAGTAACTCACAACAGAGTGGGGCAGTATGTAGTATACAGCACAGTGTAAAGGGTTAACGTAGTTCTAAAGGCTGAAGGTTTTTTACCTTCATTCATTCTCTGCATTATGGTAAAAAACCTTCTTCTGTGTGCAGCTCCCCCCCCCCCCCCCCCTTACTTGAGCCCAATTTCTATCCAACAATGTGTGTGAAAACGGCATCACTTCTCTTTCTCCCTCCTCATTGGCTCCCGCTGCTGTCAATCACAGCCAGTGAGGAGGGGGTGTTTCGTCACATATGGCGACCCATCACATTTGGCTACCTGCTGGAGTGCGCATGCGCGACGCCGCCATATGCGTTCCAACACTTTTACGACAACACTTTTTACGTCCGGCCATCCTCTAGAGTGTCTGTGATTGGGCCAATCAGAGGGGCTCTTCCATGCGCGCACATCTGGGCCAATCACTCTGTCTGGGGGCGAGGTGGGCGGTTGCTTGCTGCTGACTGATGCTCCTCTGGTCCGAGAAGAGAGGCAGTCCTGACTATGAGCGATCCTCATGTACTGTACTGGGGGGCATACCACTGTGTTCAATAAAACCTTCCAAAGTACAAGGAAAAGGCTGATCGTGTCACCCCAACACACACTCTACTTTATTCATACAACATGTATATCACAGATATTCAGTATATATTAAATAATCTTCGCACCAGACTGCTCTTGTTATGTTTTACAAATCGCGCACATCTGGGCCATTCATAGACACTCTATGAGCGGGGAGAGGATGGGCGGACGTAAAAAGTGTTGTCGTAAAAGTGTTGGAACGCATATGGCGGCGTTGCACATGCGCACTCCAGCGGGTAGCCAAATGTGATGGGTCACCAATATGTGACGAAACAGGGGCGGGGCTCAACCGCACTCTGCATGTTAATGGACACACACAGCCGGCGTGGGAGTGATCCCGCATGAGTGCCCTCATAACAAGTGGGTTGCTATGGGGGCATTCAGGAAAGCGGGGGCAGGAGCGCCAGCAGGTGACCACAGAAATGGAGGATCGGGGCTGCTCTGTGCAAAATCAATACTCACAGCCGATAAGTAGAACACGTTTGTTGTGTGTTTTTTTTTTTTCTTTTACGTTTCACCTTTAGGCCCCTTTCACACGATAGACGGGCAGATCTGAGCCGGCCATCCATTGACTTGTATGGGCAGGCGGATGTCAGCAAGGATGTGTCCGCTGACACCCGCCTGCCATCCAATCCGATAAGATCCGCTCAAAACAGATGGAATGGCGCTCAGTGGATCCCCCCCGTGTGAAAGGGGCATTAGAATCATTTTAGGACAGTCGGTAGAATGTAATTCCTAGCAGTGTGCAGAGTGTGACAGTCGGTGGTGTGTTATGTATAGCACAGTGTATAGTGTTGTGATGGTAAGTGTAACGGCACCCCAAATATGAAAGGGGTTAATGCCGTTTAAAGATATTCCCTCTCCTGGACACAAATTCACTGCTGATCCTCCACAGTCAGAAGACCACTTCCCATAGGAATTAATCCTTCCAAAAGAACGAGACGCACTCTGTATCTTTCCAGGATGAACTACCTTTTATTGCAAAAGTACTACAACTCTTATACACACAGAGAGAAGCTTCAGACCCTCCTCTCATCATACACCTCTGACCAGACCCAATTTACATGAGCCAATTAACTACAGTGAATGGCTAATACACATCTCACAATGAAAGGATCTGTAGCATACACAAGCAGGCAGGTGACTCATCAGCATCTCTTCAATTAACCTGTCTGTCTGCTAGTTCCACAACCTATAATTATAGGCTTATTTTCCACAAGCCACAATAGACAATAGAATGTAATCACACACCATCACCGCAAGTATTACATAAACAACCCACACACAGTATATACCCAATATATGCCCTGTATATACCGTATTGGATATGGCTATCACAGATCATGGTGGGGTTCTCATTCACCCTGTGCCCCTAAGTGAGACACAGGGTGGTTTACACATAAGAGGCATTGGGGAAGCTGAAGCAAGGGTATCTCATACTGTCTAAGAGATTCTGGGTTCCCCGGGCCTTCCCGTTACAGTAAGTATTATGTGACATAGTCCGTAGTATATAATATACAGCATAGTGTGCAGAGTGCATGTAATGCATAGCATAGCGGGTCCATGTATAATATATCCTGACAGGTCTGATATCTCCCTCCCTGTCCTGCCTATGACAGACTGGCTTGCAGGTGTCTACAAATCTTCCTCCTGAAAAAGGTCATTTTGTCAGTTCCATATATGGTAGAAAGCTCATATACTTCTCATTTATTTCTTTTCTAGGCATTAAGAATGGCACCAAAGATAACCACAGAGCTGCTCCGACAACTGAGGCAGACCATGCGGTCCTCCCGCAGTGCGGCGGAACCCATCCAGGCGTACATTGTTCCCTCTGGAGACGCCCACCAGGTATTGTCACTTCAATGTCACCTCCCTTAGTTGTCAAGCCTGACTCATGGATCTGTTTTTTTGGGCTCATTCACAGCAAACGCTCATGAAAAATTAGCCTCTCTCTGCACCCCGGGGTGGACGGGCTTGTGTTTTATGTATAAATCAATGACAGGCTGTGGCGGTATGCTGGTCACCGGACATCCTCGGGTACGGGAGAGCATGTCCATCCTTGTATTAGAGCTGCATGATTCTGGCTTAAATGAAAATCCCAATTTTTTTGCTTGGAGTAAAGATCACGATTCTCGCAACGTAACTTCATCTTTTACATTATACAGAAAAATTGGGCTAACTTTAGTGTTTCGATTCTTTAAAATTCATTAAAGTGTATTTTTTCCAAAAATATTGCGTTTGAAAGACCGCTGTGCAAATACAGTGTGACATAAAATATTGCAACAACTACCATTTTATTCTCTAGGGTCTCTGCTAAAAAAAATTATATATAATGTTTGGGGGTTCCAAGTAATAATCTGGCAAAAAATACTGATTTTAACTTGTAAGCAACAAGTGTCAGTAAAAGGTTTAGTCTTTAACTGCCCTCCTCTACAGACCGAAGTTCATCCCTTTTTGAAATGAAAGAACGAAATGTTACAATGTTTCACTTTATCCCTGCCTAAGCAATGTTGTGATAAACTTGGCAGGCTGCCTGTGTTTTTTTTTTTTTTGGCTTGAGCAGAGAATGAAGGAAATGCTAGGGGGGTAGAATTACAAACTTGATTCTTTAACATTAATCTACAAATGCTTGTATGTGCAGGTACCAGATGATAGATGCAGCCTGTCATTGATTTGTACAGGTAGCTGTATGTAAACACCTGTCACTTCGAGGTTCAGATAAATGCAATTTTTTTTTTTTATGGTACATTCCTGTTAATGAGAATAAAGTGCCTTGCAAAAGTATTCAACCCCCTTGGCATTTTTTGTGTTTTGTTGCCTCACAACCTGGAATTAACATGGATTGTTTGAGGATTTGCATCATTTAATTTCAATAGTTTTTATTAAATTTTCACATACAAAGCAATGTAAAGTATACATGTTAACAATGGTGCTATACGTAAGACAATTTCCTAGTTAACTATAATTAATTGCAGAACAATTTGGGATAAGAAAGTAGTCTAGTTCTATGCCATCTGGTGCAGTCCCACACTTGGTAACTCGTAGCATCCCGTGGCGTTCAGCCCTCGCAGGCCGCCCCTCTCCGCCCCCAGCACCCCGATAGGGAACATGCTGTGCCGTCCGGCAGAGAGTAGCGCCCCAACCCCGCGGAACACCCACAAGGTAAGTAAGAGGGAACCACACCTCAGTGCATTTCAGCATAGGTTTAACATAGGTATGTATGAGCACATTAACATAGGAGGCAGTTGAACCCTGACCACAGAAGATTGTCGGTGGAATGAATAAGTGCTAGTAGAACATTTAAACAAACAAAAAGAAAAAAAACAAAAAAAAAAAACAGAAACTTGAACAAAAACATAAATGCAGCAGATATAAAAGTTAGAGTATTGTTGCTGAGTCATGTTCCATCGCTTAGAGTCATAGGTGATTTGTGACCTATCCAACTATGATAATAGATTGAGACTGTAAATGATGGTTTATATACTAAAATTTACTAAAATTTATGTAAGGAGTTTGCTTGTATCATACCAATCTATCCATCTTTTCCATTGAGCATCGACTTTTTTAAGTGGTTATTTTGAACCCTGGCCAGCATTCTTTCATATGTAGAGTGGGTATTAGTAGTCATAATGACCTCGCCTATGCTTGGAAGTATCTGGTTTTTCCAATGTCTCGTAATAGTCAAACGAGCGCTGAGAAGTACCGTATGTGTACTAGAATAGTTTTGTGCTCATGAGGTATGGATTCTATCGTCAATGTTAGTAATGCAAGACCCGAGGAGATAGGCACCGTCCAATGCAGTACCCTTCTGATCAGGTGAAATACCTTTTTCCAGAAAGCTGTTATCACTGGACAAGTCCAGAGAATGTGGTACAGTGAACCCGTCAATCCACAATTCCGCCAACACTTGTTCGATGTCTGAGGGGAGAATTTGGCAATTCTGTGAGGCGTCAAGTACCATCTCAGTAGAATTTTTTGTGTTAGTTCCCATAAACCTGCACTCCTAGTCACTGAGTAGTTAGCTAGCAAGGCATATTGCCACTGCTCCTCTGAGTACCCGTTGCCGAGATCCCTCTCCCAGGCCATTATACTGTTATTCCTGTTAAAGGTATATTTACTACCCAAAGTGTTGTAAAATAAGGCTATTCCTTTGGTTTTAGAGGTTAGGGTAGTAAAGTATTGGAACACTTGCCATGGGAGAGTAATCGCGGCAGGGGGTGAAGTGTGCAGATAGTTCAACAGTCTCAGATAAGTGTAATATTCCCTATCTGAGAGCCCGTATTCTATTTGAAGGACTCGGAAAGTCTTAGGGGCTGGGCCTATAAGTAGATGATCGATTTGTGTAATCCCCAGTCTTTCCCATGCACTGACGTCTATATTCGGGATAATGTGAGATATACTCATCAACGGTATATGGACGGTTGTAAGATTGACATTATGAAACTTGGTGTTTAGTAGTGCCGTCCAAGCTGATAATGACGCTTTAATGGTAGGTGACCATTCATCCGACTTAGCGGTGGCTTGTGGGCTAGCTAAAAGAAAATGGTGTAAGTTACCCTTATAGACCTGAGTTTTCTCAATTTCTACCCATCTACTACTTTTATGTTGAGGGAACCATGTCCTAAGTTGTGTCAATATGGCTGCTATGTAGTAGTCTTTTAGGACTGTTAGGCCTACCCCTCCCGCCTTCCTGGAAGACGTTAATTTGGAAAAAGCACATCTTGCTCTCTTTCCCATCCAAAGGTATTTGTTAATTAAAGTTTGGGCCCTTGCGAAGAAGCTGTTGGGTACCGGGATTGGCAGGGTCCTGAATAAATACAGTAGTTGGGGAAGTATCAACATCTTGAACGCTGCCAGTCTCCCTGACCATGACAGCTCTGTTTTGGATACGTTTTGGAGCTTCTTATGCAAGCTATCTAAAAATTTCAAATAGTTTGCCTTGACCAGTTCTTTTGTAGTAGAAGTCAGTTGAATACCAAGATACTTCAACCCTGATGCTGTCCATTTATAAGGGTATTTATCTGCTAACTCACGCATTGTATCCTGTGGCACATTAAGACCCAGTATAAATGATTTATCTTCGTTAACTTTATAGTATGAAAGGCTATTAAATCTCTGCAGTACTCCATGAACCGAAGCCAAGGAAGTTTTTATATCCGTGAGCATCAGGATGACGTCATCCGCAAATAGGCTGATGACATGGGACGAATTTCGAAATTTGAATCCCTCTATGTGAGAGTGGTTGCGGATGTGACTCGCCAAGGGCTCCATGATCATATTGAAGATCAGGGGAGAAAGAGGACACCCCTGACGAGTCCCATTTGAGATTTGGAATGGTTTGGATAACACCCCCGAATTGTATATCTGAGCAGATGGCTTAGTGTATAATGCCATTATAGCGGCATATATAGGTCCCTCGAACCCGAAGGTTTGTAGTACTCGCGACAAATATCCCCAGTGGACTCTATCGAACGCCTTCTCTGCGTCCAAAGCTAGGAGCAGAGAAGGCGTTCCCTGTATGTTCGCTTGATGAATAACATTTATTAATCGCCTCGTTGCGTCAGATGTCTGACGGCCTTTTGTGAATCCAGATTGATCTGGGTGTATGATTTGGGGGAGAATGTCCATCAGGCGCATTGCTATTAATTTGGCATATAGTTTCAGATCGTTGTTAAGGAGGGATATTGGCCTGAAATTTTGAGGGGTAGATGGTTCCTTCCCTGGCTTCGGTAGGGTGATTATTAGTGCTTTCAGCATCTCAGAGGGGAAGGACGAAGAGGCAACCGCAGCATTATAAACTTTGGCTAAATATGGTGCTAAAAAATCTTGGAAGATCTTGTAGTATTCCCCTATGAAGCCATCCGGCCCAGGAGATTTGTTCGCTGGAAGAGTTTGTATGGCTTTCGCAACCTCAGGGGCTGTGAAGGGAGAGTTAAGTTGTGTAAGCTGTTCAGGGCTAATTTTTGGGAGGGATATGTTTTTTAGAAAATCATTAATGAGGTCAGTGGAAGGTTGGGGTATAGTAGGATCATTTGATAGATTGTATAGGGAGCCATAGTAGTGGCTGAAGGCGTTTGCTATGTCATTAGGATGGAATAGTTTTTCTTTGGTAAAAGGGTGTACAAGGAAGGGGATTTTGGATTTGTATCTGGTACCTCTTAGGCGTTGGGCCAGTAGCCTACCTGCCTTGTTCCCATTTGCATAATAATTAGTGTTAAGCCTTCTAGATGATTTTTCAAACTCGCCCAATAAGAGCAGGCGTAGGTCATAACGGAGTTGGGATATCTGTTGGGAGATTTGTGGTGAAGGGTTGATTTTATTTTGGGTTTCTAGGAGTTGGATTTTCTGTGTTAGTTCTTGTAATAGTTTTTGCTGCTGCCTCTTCCTTCTTGCCCCCAGCTGGATGAAAATACCCCTCATATAAGCCTTATGGGCGTTCCATAATACAAAATTATCATCGACAGACATTTCATTTTCCGTAAAATATTGAGTCAAATGTTGTTCCAGCAATTTTTTAGTGTCTTTGGATTGCAAAAGAATGGGATTAGCTCTCCACACCGGAGTCGGATTAGAGGAAAAAGCATCGGAGATAGTCAGGGTCACTGAAGCGTGGTCTGACCATGTGATAGTATTGATGGCAGTGGATATCGTTCTGGTCAACACTCCCTGATCCACCAAAAAAAGATCCAGTCTGGAGTAGGATTTGTGTGGGGCAGAAAAAAAAGTGTAGTCTCTTTCGCCAGCATGTAGGCAACGCCAGGCGTCAAATAGGTTATGTTGATGAATAGCGGGTTGAAGGTGATTGCTCGCTCTAGGACCCGCTGAAGTAGAGTCCAGAATAGGATCAGGTATTAGATTAAAGTCTCCGCAAACAATCAGCGAGCCCTTTTGGTGTTTCCTTATCTTGTTGATGGTTTTATTAAAGAATCGAATTTGGTTGGAGTTGGGGGCGTACACGTTAACTATGGTGTATTGTGAGGCGTTAATTTCACATAGAATTATGATATAGCGTCCCTGTGGATCCTTTATTTCCTCCTGCAGTTGGAAGGAAACAGTGTCTCTGAATGCTACAAGAACCCCTCTCTTTTTAGCATCTGCGTTGGCAGAAAAAACGTAAGGGAAATTTTTATTGGAACATTGCGGGGGGTCTTTGGCGTTGAAGTGGGTTTCCTGTACACAAAGTACATCGCATTTAAACTGAGTGGCCTCCTTCCACATAGATCTTCTTTTAGCAGGGTGGTTAAGACCCTTTGCGTTCATAGACAAAAATGTTATCCCCATGGTTGAAGGGAGTATGTGCTGATGGGATGTTGTGAATCAATGTTGAGTAATACAAGTGACCACATCTCCCTCCTGTGGTGAGAAGTGGTAATGCATTGGAACGTTATTATTTCTGAGGTAAACATGATGAAAGTACTCACTGTATGTTGGATCAGTTGGTGACTGGGAAGTTGTTTGGATCGGGAGTGAAGTTTTCCGCAGAGACTTGACCTCTCCTCCTCAGGTCTTCCTGATGCTCTATGAGTAAGCGTCAGCTTTGGAATCAATGGCTTACATATATGCTGCAGTGTAGAAAAAAACTGATAAACAACAAAGAAAACAACGAAAACAGAACTAAGAAAAGACGAATGCTGCTTAGCTCGCAGCAGACAGTCACGTAATTTAGAGGTTGTAAACATATTCCTCAGGGAGGAAGAGAAACAATGAGGGTATACCCTCGGGTGCAGCAAAAGCTGCTCAAGTGTATTCAAGGGGTGAGTCCAGGCGTGAGAGAGCCTCACTCTTCAGGGCACGTATGGCCAGTTTCCAAGATTTAGTGCTTTTTGCTATTCTGTGCATTCGCTTTCTGCCACTCAGACTCCTTATAGGGGTTACTTTTGGAAGACACCGGCTGGCCCTCTGTTTCTGGGACGATCTGCCATTCTTTAAGCCGCTTCAATCCCTTTTCCAAGGAGTCTATAACAAAAGTAGTTTCATCTTTGATGACTGTAAGTTTGGTAGGGTATCCCCATCTGTAGCTGATCTTGTGATTGCGCAGGGCCTTAGTTATGGTGTTGAGGTCTCTCCTCTTTTGCAGAGTGTGTTGCGAGAGGTCTGCAAAAAATTGCAGGTGTTGATGCTGGAGGGGAATGAGATCTTTGTTGCGCATGACTGCCATGAGCTTTTCTTTGGTGTAATAGAAGTGCAGCCGCAGGAGAACATCTCGTGGCACTTGAGTGGGGAGGTAGGATGGCTTGGGTAGGCGGTGAATCCTGTCTATGGAGACATCCAGCTCCGTAAGGTCAGGTAGAATATCCTTAAACAGGGCTATAGCAAAAGCCCTCAGCTCACCTTGTTGCACAGATTCAGGGATACCTCTTATTTTTAGATTATTTCGTCTTGCCCTGTCTTCCATATCTGCAATTTTTGCTTTAAGCCCTTCTATTTCCTCCCCGCGCTCATCATGCGCGTCTACCAAGTCGTTAATGGTTTCCGCGAATTCTCCCATTCTATTTTCCACATGTTTTACCCGTGCTTCAACCACTTTAATCTCCTTATTAAACTTAGTCATGCATGATACAATATCATTTTGGAGTGTGCTCCCAAGTGACATTAACATGTCCTTCAGCACCGTATCCATGACCGGTTGATTCATAGTAGGGAAAACCTCAATGCTATCTGGCAGCTCCCTCGTGTCCTCCCCAGAGTCTATGTCAGGGCCTGCTGCTGAATCGCATCCAGAGCCATCCAGCCTAAATCTAGCCTTAGCTGGGCTAGCTGTCTGCGGGGTTGCAGGGATGGAGTGAGAGCTATTAGGAGACCCATCATTGCAGCTATGTGCTGCGGGATGTAAGCGGGGATGTGCGGTCAGGGCTGGTGTGGATGTGGCGCCGGCGCCATTTTGCCTACCTTCATGCATCCCCCATGCATAAAAGTCTGTCAACTTCTGAGGCCTCCGGAGCTCCTTCCTTTTCCTAGTCATGGTCCTCAGGCTGTCCGGGTGTAGAACGCTCCTTCTCTGGTACTGTAATATGCCTTGGAAAGCCGCTATTAGCCGCGTTGTGTCCCTGGTTTGCAGAGCTCAGCTCTCACGCCGCCATCTCGGTCCGCAGCTAGCCACGCCCCCCGGATTTGCATCATTTAATTTACAGAACATGCCCACAACTTTGAAGATGTTTTTTTTTTTTTTTCATTGTGAAGCAAACAACTAATGGGACAAAATAACAGAAAAAGTCAATGTGCATAACTATTTACCCCCCTAAAGTCAATACTTTGTAGAGCCACCTTATGCGGCTATCACAGCTCCAAGTCGGTTTGGATAAGTCTCTATGAGCTTGCCACATCTTACCACTGGGATTTTTGCCCATTCCTCCTTGCAAAACTGATCCAGCTCCTTCAAGTTGGATGGTTTGCGCTTGTGGACAGCAATCTTTTAGTCCGACCACAGATTTTCTATTGGATTGAGGTCTGGGCTTTGACTAGGCCATTCCAACACATTTACATGTTTGCCCTTAAACCACTCAAGTGTTGCTTTAGTAGTGTGTTTGGGGTCATTGTCCTGCTGGAAGGTGAACCTCCATCCTAGCCTCAAATCTCACACAGAGTGGTACAGGTTTTGCTCAAGAATATCGCTGTATTTAGCACCATCCATCTTTCCCTCAACTCTGACCAGTTTCCCAGTCCCAACTGCTGAAAAACATCCTCACAGCATGATGCTGCCACCGTCATGTTTCACTGTGGGGATGGTGTTCTTTGGGTGATGTGATGTGTTGGGTCTGCGCCAGACAGCGCTTTATTTGATGACCAAAAAGTAAAATTTTAGTCATCAGACCAGAGCTCCATACATTTTGGGAGTCTCCCACATGTCTTTTTGCAAACTCAAAACATACCATTCTTCTGGCCACTCTGCCATAAAGCCCAACTCTATGGAGCGTACGGGTTATTGTCGTCCTATGTACAGATAATCCAGTCTTTGCTGTGGAACTCTGCAGCTCCTCCAGGGTTACCTTAGGTCTCTGTGCTGCCTCTCTGATTAATGCCCTCCTTGACCGGTCAGCGAGTTTTGGTGTGCGGCCGTCTCTTGGGAGGTTTACTGTTGTGCCATGTTCTTTCCATTTGGTTATGATAGATTTGATGGTGCTCCTAGGGATCATCAAAGATTTGGATATTTTTTTTATAACCTGACCCTAAATTGTACTTCTGAACAACATCACGGAGCTGGTGGATGTTATAGACCTTGCGCTCCTCCACCTTTCATTTTGAGGATGCCCCACATATGCTCAATAGGGTTTAGGTCTGGTGACATGCTTGGCCAGTCCATCCCCTTTTAACCTCAGCTTCTTAACCACTTGCCGACCGCGCCATGGACGAAAGACGTCTACAGCGCGGTCGAGTTATCCTGAGTGGACGTCCTCCCAGAATCTTGCTCCCGCGCGCCCCCTGGGGCGCGCTCCAGGAAATGTCCGTGACCGCCGGGTCCGGAAGACCCGGCGCATCACGGATCACGGTAGATGGCCGCTAATCGCGGCCGTTTACCACGTGATCGCTCCGTCAAATGACGGAGCGATCACTTGTAAACAGACCGGCGTCATGTGATGACGCCGGTTCCTCCCTCCCCTCTCTGTACCGATCGGTACAGTGTGAGAGGAGAGGGGAGGGAGCGGATCATGTCAGCTCCCTCCCCCATGTCAGAACATGTCAGCTGTGGGCTGGATCTGTGACAATTGCAATCACAGATCCAGCCATCCATCCCTGTGCAATACCCTGTGCGCAATACCCTGTGCGCAATACCCTGTGCGCAATACCCTGTGCAATACTCTGCAATACCCTGTGCAATACCCTGTGCAATACTCTGCAATACCCTGTGCAATACTCTGCAATACCCTGTGCAATACTCTGCGATACCCTGTGCAATACTCTGCGATACCCTGTGCAATACTCTGCGATACCCTGTGCAATACTCTGCGATACCCTGTGCGATACCCTGTGCAATGCTCTGCGATACCCTGTGCAATGCTCTGCGATACCCTGTGCAATACTCCGCAATAACCACTTCCCGCCCGCCGGCCGTCATATGACGTCCTTAACTTTATGTAGGGATATCTGAATGATGGGAGCAGCTACAGGCATCATTCAGATATTCGCTTTTTCAGCCGGCGATTCCCCACACCATAAGAATGATCATAGCGGCTGTTCCACCGCTTGATCGCTCTTACGGGAGGTGAGAGGGGATGCCCCCCCACCTCCCGCTGCCCTCCGGTGCTTCTACCGACTCACCGCTACATTCAAAGCCAAGATTGTTATTTTTTTAAAAATTTTCAGGCTTCCCAGCCTAGAGGTGAGATGTGGGGTCTTATTGACCCCATATCTCACTGTAAAGAGGACCTGTCATGCCATATTCCTATTACAAGGGATGTTTACGTTCCTTGTAATAGGAATAAAAGTGATCAAAAAAAAATTTGGGGCAGAAAAACATGTCAAACTAAAATAAATAAAGTAAAATGAACAATAAAACATATATATTTTTTAAAGCGCCCCTGCCCCCGCGAGCTCGCATGCAGAAGTGAACGCATACGTAAGCCCCGCCCACATATGAAAACGGTGTTCAAACCACACATGTGAGGTATCTCTGCGAACGTTAGAGCGAGAGCAATCATTTTGGCCCTAGACCTCCTCTGTAACTCAAAACATGTAACCAGTAAAAATATTTAAAGCGTCGCCTATGGGGATTTTTAAGTAGCGAAGTTTGGCGCCATTCCACGAGCGTGTGCAATTTTGAAGGGTGACATGTTGGGTATCTATTTACTCGGCGTAACTTCATCTTTCACATTATGCAAAAACATTGGGCTAACTTTACTGTTTTTTTTTTTTCTTTTAAGCACAAAACATTTTTTTTTTCCCGTAAAAAACGCGTTAGAAAAATTCTGCACAAATACCGTGCAAGATAAAAAGTTGCAACGACCACCATTATATTCTTTAAGGTCTTTGCTAAAAAAACATATATAATGTTTTGGGGTTCTATGTAATTTTCTAGCAATGATGATTTTTACATGTAGGAGAGAAATGTCAGAATTGGCCTTGGTGCTCCAGAACGCCTGAAGATGCTCCCTACATGTTGGGCCTCTGTGTGTGGCCACGCTGTGTAAAAGTCTCACACATGTGGTATCGCCATACTCGGGAGTAATAGCAGAATGTGTTTTGGGGTGTAATTTGTGGTATGCATATGCTGTGTGTGAGAAATAACCTGCTAATATGACAATTTTGTGAAAAAAAAATATCTTGATTTTGCAAAGAATTGTGGGAAAAAATGACAACTTCAAAAAACTCACAATGCCTCTTTCTAAATACCTTGGAATGTCTTCTTTCCAAAAAGGGGTCATTTGGGGGGTATTTGTACTTTTCTGGCATGTTAGGGTCTCAAGAATTGAGATAGGCCGTCAGTACTTCAGGTGTGATAAATTTTCAGATATTGGCACCATAGCTTGTGGACTCTATAACTTTCACAAAGACCAAATAATATCCACCAATTTGTACTTATTTTTACCAAAGATATGTAGCAGTATAAATTTTGGCCAAAATTTATGAAGGAAAAAATACTAATTTGCTAAATTTTATAACGGAAACAAAAATTCATTTTTTTACAAAATTTTCTGTTTTTTTTCTCTTATAGCGCAAAAAATAAAAAACCCAACAGTGATTAAATACCACCAAAAGAAAACTCTATTTGTGTGAAAAAAAGGACACATTTCATATGGGTACAGTGTTGTATGACTGAGTAATTGTCATTCAAAATGTGAGAGCACCGAAAGCTGAAAATTGGTCTGGTTAGGAAGGGGGTTTAAGTGCCCAGTTGTCAAGTGGTTAAGCAAGGCAGTGGTCGTCTTGGAGGTGTGTTTGGGGTTTTTACGTTGGAATACTGCCCTGCGGCCCAGTCTCTGAAGGGAGGGGATCATGCTCTGCTTCAGTATGTCACAGTACATGTTGGCATTTATGGTTCCCTCAATGGACTGTAGCTCCCCAGTGCCGGCAGCACTCATGCAGCTCCAGACTATGACACTCCCACCACCATGCTTGACTGTAGGCAAGAAACACTTGTCTTTGTACTCCTCCCCTGGTTGCCGCCACACACGCTTGACACCATCTGAACCAAATAAGTTTATCTTGGTCTCATCAGACCACAGGATATGGTTCCAGTAATCCATGTCCTTAGTCTGCTTGTCTTCAGCAAACTGTTTGCGGGCTTTCTTGTGCATCTGTCAGGGTTGAGTTCACCTGCTTTTGGCACTGTGGGTCTCTGGGTCGATGGCTGCAGTTCCAGTGTCCACCAGCAGGTGTCTCCCAGAAGCCGGTGATCTATCGTTGTGTGCCCTCCGTCAAAGTGCCCGCGCATGCGCAGAACGGAAGGGCACTACAGCTGCAGTGATGTCACCTAGGTGCATATGCGCACATGGTAGAAGGTTTTTTTTTTTGACAGGCGATACCATTTCACGGGCACAATTGAAAGCTACGCAAAGAGCGGAGGGACACCGTAGATGTCACATTATACCTCGCTGTAAACCCGCGGCGCAACAGCGAGGCACAATATGACAAATATGTTGTCCCTCCGTTGTTTGCATAGCATTAAATTGTGCCTGAGAAATGGTATCTCCTGTCGAAAAAGGCTCCTACGATATGCGCTACGGGACGTCACTCCAGCTGATCGGCAAGTCAGCTGGAGTATAAAAATTAAAAATACCTTGCGCCTACAAATTTTTTTTTTTTTAGGAATCTTAAATAAAATAGCTGCTGACCCCAAACGAAGTGAATAGATCACTAGTGCAGATTGAAAAAGGTTGATAGGGGGCGCTAATTAATTTTACACTAGCGCCCCCTATGAACCTTTTTCAACTCTGTGCATGAGCGGGCACTTTTCGACGGCGGGAACATCTCGACAGAACACCGGCAGGTTCTGATCGGCCACACCTGGCCTCACGGCATCACTATCCTGTCTGATCACATCCTTGCTACCAGATTGTGCCTTATACCGATCATGAACCTTCCTGTATCCTGATCCATCCTGCACCCCTCTGCCTTGCTCCCTGCTCTTGTACCCAGTCGTGTTTCCCTTCCTTGCATCCCTGTAAACGGTGTCCCTTTTTATATTGTAGATATTGTATATAGATAGCAGTTAGGTTCATTAGTTATTTTTGTTCTTGATTGCTGGAGTGGTTTATGCTTTCACTGGTTGCTGTGTGTGTTCACTGTAAATAAATATCACTTTAATGATATATACTTTGGTCTCAGTTCCCTTGTGTAGCTACGTGTCTGGTCTCTTTAGCCGCTGATCCCTAACGTAATAGTGATGCCCACTACGACCAGATCCACTGCTTGGGGACTGGGAGCCAGTTACTTGCGTTTTTTTTTTTTTTTTTTCTGCCTTTGTCAGAATGCTTAGAGTGAGGTTATTTGTTGTGTGCAGCTTGCAGTAGGGGATAAAGATTTGTGGTGTTCACTTTGGCAGGATCTCACGGAGGAGGAGCTGTTGGGAAACATTCTGACAGCACATGCTTTAGCTGTTGAGGGCAGATTCACTCTTAGTAACATGCAACCCTTGATTCGGGACTGTTCTGAGATACTGAAATAGTAGATCTCTCAGGGCCATGATGTTTTCACTCTTCCATTTACTATACACCAGGCTGGGTTTTTGGGATGGTTGCTGAAATGTTGTGCAGGTTCTTTTTTCCAGCAGTATTCAGCCTATTCATAACAGGTGGTGTTTTTTGTATTGCTTTTGTGTTTTTAAATATGATCAAGGGAGAGACAAACTAACTTTAGTTCACCCTCTGCTACAAGCTTGGTCAGAGATTATATCCCCAGTACTAGATGAGTCACATAAAGTCAGATCTGCTGCAAAAAATTAAGAATCTGTTACCCATAGCAACCTCTGCTCCTTCCCTCCTGTAGATCAGTACCCTGCCACCAGTAATCACACTTCCTCTATGCATACCATTGAAAGCTCCCCCTGCAATGCCGTTACCCATAGCGATGTCTTCGGCCTCTTCCTGTACTTCTGCTACTCTTCCCTCTATTCTCCCCAGTACTGTTACTACCTTCCCATCGGCAGTACACTCTGGTCAGCACAATGCAGCTACATGCAGGACTCCAGTATCTAAGCCCAAAAAGAAACAAAACTTTTCTCCTGCTCTTACAACTCTTCCCCATCTGTGTTGCCTGCTGATGGTGTCCAGGCAGCCTCCCTGACCAGTTTTCTTCTCATCTTTTCATCAATTTTGGAGGGACATCCAGTTCTTGGTAATGTCACTGTTGTGCCATATTTTCTCCACTTGATCATGACTTCACTGTGTTCCATTGTATATCTAATACCTTGGAAATAATTTTGCACCATTCTCCTGACTGATATCTTTTTTACCAATGAGATCCCTCTGATGCTTTGGAAGCTCTCTGCGGACCATGGCTTTGCTGTAGGATGCGACTAAGAAAATGTCAGGAAAGACCTACTAGAACAGCTGAACTTTATTTGGGGTTAATCAGAGGCACTTTAAAGCGGAATTCCACTAATTTTTCTGTTTATTAAAGATCAGCAGCTACAAAAAGTGTAGCTGCTGACTTTTAATAAACGGACACTCACCTGTTCCACGGTCCAGCGATGTGGCCACCTGAAGCCTCACTTCTCTCCCTCGTCTCTCAAGCCTCGCTTCTCTCCCTCGTCTCTCAAGCCTCGCTTCTCTCCCTCGTCTCTCAAGCCTCGCTTCTCTCTCCCTCGTCTCTCAAGCCTCGCTTCTCTCTCCCTCGTCTCTCAAGCCTCGCTTCTCTCTCCCTCGTCTCTCAAGCCTCGCTTCTCTCTCCCTCGTCTCTCAAGCCTCGCTTCTCTCTCCCTCGTCTCTCAAGCCTCGCTTCTCTCTCCCTCGTCTCTCAAGCCTCGCTTCTCTCCCCCTCGTCTCTCAAGCCTCGCTTCTCTCCCCCTCGTCTCTCAAGCCTCGCTTCTCTCTCCCTCGTCTCTCAAGCCTCGCTTCTCTCTCCCTCGTCTCTCAAGCCTCGCTTCTCTCTCCCTCGTCTCTCAAGCCTCGCTTCTCTCTCCCTCGTCTCTCAAGCCTCGCTTCTCTCTCCCTCGTCTCTCAAGCCTCGCTTCTCTCTCCCTCGTCTCTCAAGCCTCGCTTCTCTCTCCCTCGTCTCTCAAGCCTCGCTTCTCTCTCCCTCGTCTCTCAAGCCTCGCTTCTCTCTCCCTCGTCTCTCAAGCCTCGCTTCTCTCTCCCTCGTCTCTCAAGCCTCGCTTCTCTCTCCCTCGTCTCTCAAGCCTCGCTTCTCTCTCCCTCGTCTCTTAAGCCTCGCTTCTCTCTCCCTCGTCTCTCAAGCCTCGCTTCTCTCTCCCTCGTCTCTCAAGCCTCGCTTCTCTCTCCCTCGTCTCTCAAGCCTCGCTTCTCTCTCCCTCGTCTCTCAAGCCTAGCTTCTCTCCCTCGTCTCTCAAGCCTAGCTTCTCTCTCCCTCCGTCTCTCAAGCCTAGCTTCTCTCTCCCTCCGTCTCTCAAGCCTTGCTTCTCTCTCCCTCGTCTCTCAAGCCTTGCTTCTCTCTCCCTCGTCTCTCAAGCCTTGCTTCTCTCTCCCTCGTCTCTCAAGCCTTGCTTCTCTCTCCCTCGTCTCTCAAGCCTTGCTTCTCTCTCCCTCGTCTCTCAAGCCTTGCTTCTCTCTCCCTCGTCTCTCAAGCCTTGCTTCTCTCTCCCTCGTCTCTCAAGCCTTGCTTCTCTCTCCCTCGTCTCTCAAGCCTTGCTTCTCTCTCCCTCGTCTCAAGGAGGACTGGGCTCTAAGATCCAGCACTTTCGCTATTTCGCTATAAAGTCCTGGTAAGAGTCTTGTACAAGGCCCAGGGGAGAGGTATCCTTTAAATAGGAACCCATATCCCTGAAGGTTGGCACACATAGCCCACCGTGAAGGGTGAAGTTTGGTATCTGTCTGAAATCTTTCAGCAGAAAAACCTGCGGCGTGGATAAGGTGAGATTAGAAGGTCCATAACTAGGTTGGGACCTTTTTCAAAAAATGGATGTCTTCTTTTTTTTCCACCACTGGGGGGAGTAAAGAGCTGAATATACTCACCTCACTCTGTTCAGTGTCGGCTTCGGCGAAGTACACTGCTCGTCACCTCCGCTGCTGAGCTTGCTGGGGCACCCCGATCCTCCTTTCGGTGGCCGACCAGACACCTGCAGATGCAGGTAAGTGGGAACAAGGGCTGATGAGAGTCCTCTCTCACTATGGCCACCGCGCTAAGGGCCGCGCGCGCGCGCGCGGGAGCGCGCTTTATCGGAGGGGGGGGGGGGCGAAGGCGTGCGCGGGCACGTGGCGCGCGCAGGCACAGAAACGGCGCCAAATTTAAAAGACTGTCAGTGTGAGCACTGCAGCAGCAAGCAAGCTCGTTAGTTCTCTTGTTCCTGGCAGAGAAACACAGCAGCTATACAGGGACGTAAGACTCCATGTGGTTGGATTGGGTACTTCCTAGAAGACATCCATGTTATGCATAGTTATGTGTTAAAAGTTGCATACTTAATGTATTTGCTAAACTGAACACGGTAGTATATGCATTTAGGTTCCTTGTATTTTGTCTAAACAGTAAGCCTTCCAGGGGAAGTAATACGGACAAAAAGAGATAAGAAAGCACCACCGCCTGAGAGGAGGCTCTAACTGTGCAGACTCGGTACCTTTCTCTCCTGTGTTGCTAAATGCACCTGTTCAGGATGAGCCATTACCTCTGTCAGGTATGGCGGCTTCCCCAGTGAAGCCTGGGCCTGTATATGTCACTGAGGACACTTTATCAGCTGCCCTAAATAATCTGGAGGAAAAAATTGCTACCTTAATCGCTAAGTCCTCTAAAAAGGGACAATAAGCGAAGCAGGTCTCTTCCAGTATTGGACCTCCCTTCAGAAGTACCTGAGGGAGGAGGATGAGGAGGAGGAGGCTACATCAGCAGAGGATGAGGAGCCAGATTTTAAAGTCACAGGTACAATGCTATAGCAGTGCATTTAAGTTAACCTCTGCGGAGGTAACGGAATTACCTGTCTCCTCCCTAGGGTCATTAAGATCCCTGCAAGGTGCATGCTCCTTCCCGGTTCATCCGTTACTAGAGGATCTAATATACGCAAACTGGCAACATCCAGATAAGCGTTTCTCACCTCCAAAAAGGTTTAACATTCTTTATCCTATGGGGGAAATTTTTTTAAAGAAATGGAGCCTGCCTGCGGTAGTTGCGGCTATTTCTTGTGTAAATAAAAACCTGACATGTCCGGTGGATAATGTACAAGGGTTTAAAAGATCCTTCTGAGAGGAAGTTGAAATCCTCCTTCCTTTTGGCCGGCTCAATTACCCAACCTGCAGTAGCAGCAGTCGGTATGTGTCAGGTCATCAGCCAACAGGTAAAGCAGGGGCTGAAGGAACTGCCTTCAGAGCAGGCTAGAAATTGGGAAAATTTGCCTAAAGCCTTATGCTTCACAGTGGATGCCATGAGAGATTCTATCATACAGGCATCACGCCTTACACTCCAGCTGGTACAGATGCGCAGAGTACTTTGGCTTAAGCATTGGTCAGCGGAAACCCCATGCAAAAAGCTGTTGGCAAGTTCCCGTTCCATGGCGAACGCCTATTTGGGGAAGATTTAGAAAAATATATACAGAAGATATCAAGTGGTAAAACGACTTTTACCTGAGAGAAAGAAAAACAAGAGATCTTGTTTTAAACGCTCTCTCTCCCCAGCTCCCGGGAAATCTGACTCCAACCAGTGGCGGCGGCCTGTTTTAGCCGCCCACAAAAGCCAAGGGGCAAGCTCAGAAGAACAAGAAGCCGTGGGGTGCAAGAGCTAATAAGCAAGCCCCCAAAGCCTCTCAGTGAAGGGGCGCCCCCGCTCGGCCGAGTGGGAGGAAGGCTTTGTCAGTTCTGAGCGACTTGGTGGTCAGAAATCCAGGACAATTGGGTAGTATCCACAATATCCTCAGGGTACAAACTGGAATTTCGAGAGATCCCACCTTCTCAATTCCGAGGTTCAAGACTCTCCAAGGATCCACAAAAAAGAGAATCCTTCTTCAAAGGTTTGAATCACTTAATGGCTCAAGGGGTAGTTACAGACGTACCCCAAAAAGAGCGAGGTTCAGGTTTTTACTCAAACCTCTTTGTGATTCCAAAGCCAAATGGAGATGTCAGACCCATCCTGGATCTAAAATCCCTAAATCGGTTCCTGAACGATCGCCATTTTCGAATGGAAACGATCCGATCCGTGGCCGCCACTTTAAAGGGCGGAAAATTCATGGCGCCCATAGATATCAAGGACGCACATTTACACATACCCATCCTCCCCGCTCACCAAAGATTCCTAAGGTTTGCGGTAGAAGATCGCCACTTTCAATTTGTGGCTCTGCCGTTTGGTGTAGCCACCGCGCCCATAGTATTCACAAAGGTGCTAGCTCCTCTGTTAGCAAACCTAAGAACACAGGGCATTGCGGTAACAGCCTATCTGGACGATCTACTAGTAATAGATCAGTCAAAGGAGGGATTGGGTCACGCTGTACACACTACAGTAGGATACCTGGAGCATTTAGGATGGATTATAAATTTACAAAAATCCTCTCTCCAGGCCCAAAGAAGGATAGTGTACCTGGGCATGATCATAGATACAGCCCAAAACGGGGTATACCTGCCAGAACCGAAGATACAGTCTCTGAAAGACCTGATCCACAAGGTCAAAGCAAACAAGAGGCCGTCTATTCGCCTTTGCATGAGACTATTGGGAAAGATGGTAGCCTCCTTCGAGGCGGTCCCTTACGCCCAGTTTCATTCGAGACTACTTCAAGGCAATATTTTAGCTTCCTGGAACAGGAAGAGCCAAGCTCTGGATATACCCATGCGCCTGTCCTCACAAGTACGCCACAGCTTCGATTGGTGGCTAGAAGCCAGGAATTTACGGAAGGGAAAGTCCTTCCTCCCAGTGGCCTGGAAGGTGGTATCTAGGGATGCCAGCCTATCGGGCTGGGGTGCAGTATTCGAAGAGGCTTCTACCCAGGGAACCTGGGCCAAGACTCAGGGGATCCTGCCCATCAATGTGCTAGAGATCCGGGCGGTATATCTAGCCCTCAAAACCTGGACATACAGGTTACAGGGCTACCCAGTTCGGGTTCAATCCGACAATGTTACTGCAGTAGCTTACATCAATCACCAAGGAGGCACCCACAGTCGGGCAGCCCAAAGAGAGGTGAACCGGATCCTGGCATGGGCAGAAGAGCATGTACCTTGCCTTTCTGCAATCTTCATTCCAGGGATAGAAAATTGGCAAGCAGACTACCTGAGTCGTCAGCAGCTGCTACCAGGAGAGTGGTCTCTTCACCCCGAGATCTTTCAGGCCATATGTCTGAGATGGGGAAACCCAGATGTAGACCTGCTAGCTGCCAGGTTCAACAAGAAATTGGACAACTTTGTGTCCAGAACGAGAGATCCTCTAGCCTACGGGACAGACGCTCTAATAATACAGACGCTCTAATAACTCCATGGAATCAGTTCTCACTGATCTATGCATTCCCTCCGATCCCTCTTCTACAAAGACTGCTTCGCAGGATCAAGGAGGAGGGAATACCAGTAATCCTAGTGGCCCCAAACTGGCCCAGGAGGCCTTGGTACGCCGAGATTGTAAAAATGGCGATAGGAAGGCCCTGGAAGTTTCCACTTCGACACGACCTGCTGTCACAGGGTCCAGTATTCCACCCTTCCTTACAAAGGCTAAAGTTGACGGCCTGGCTGCTGAGACCCACATTTTTAAAAAAGAGAGGGGTCTCTGGTCCGGCTCTTTCTACGCTCATTAATGCTAGAAAGCCAGCCTCCAGACTCATCTATCATACAGTCTGGAGAGCATATGTTTCCTGGTGTGAATCCAGAGGTTGGAATCCTCAGAAGTATGAAATAAGTAGGATTCTTGCTTTTTGCCAGTTAGGAGTGGATATGAATTTAGCCCTTAGCACCATCAAAGGGCAAATATCGGCTCTATCAGTCTTCTTTCAGAGACCATTGGCATCTCACTCCCTAGTTCGGACATTCATTAAGGGGGTACTGAGGATAAATCCTCCAGTTAGGACTCCCTTGTGTCCATGGGATTTGAATTTGGTATTGTCAGTGTTGCAAAAGCAACCTTTTGAACCTATTCGCCATATTCCTTTAATTATATTGAGTAGGAAGTTGGCCTTTCTGATTGCTATAGCTTCTGCTAGGAGAGTATCAGAGCTAGCAGCTCTTTCTTGTAAAGAGCCTTATCTAATTTGTCACAAGGACAAAATCGTACTACGACCCCATCCGGCTTTTCTACCTAAGGTGGTGTCGGCTTTTCACTTGAATCAAGACATTGTTCTGCCTTCCTTTTTTCCAAACCCGCGGACGGCGGGGGAAAAATTATTACACTCTCTAGATCTAGTGAGAGCGGTAAAGGTGTATCTGCAAGCAACCGCTCAGATACGTAAAACAGATGTTTTGTTTATTTTACCAGATGGGCCCAAGAAGGGCCAAGCGGTATCAAAGTCCACCATTTCCAGGTGGATTAGACAAGTAATTATTCAAGCTTATGGTTTAAAGAACAGGACTCCTCCTTTTCCTGTTAAGGCGCACTCTACCAGGGCGATAGGTGCTTCATGGGCAGTGCACCACCAGGCTTCGATGGCTCAGATCTGTAAAGCTGCAACTTGGTCTTCAGTCCATACATTTTCCAAATTCTATCAAATAGATGTGAAAGGACATGAGGATTCCGCCTTTGGGCGAAGTGTGCTGCAGGCAGCAGTATAGGGCTTCTGGTCCGCAAGCGGCCTGTTTTGATCTGTGTCTCCCCCCCTTCATATGAGCATTGCTCTGGGACGTCCCATTATGTAATGACTAGCTCTGTGTCCCGTGGTGTACGATAAAGAAAATAGGATTTTTATAACAGCTTACCTGTAAAATCCTTTTCTTGGAGTACACCACGGGACACAGAGGTCCCCCCCTTCTTATGGGAACCTTACTGCTTTGCTACAAAACTGAGGTACTTCCCTGATGGGAGGGGTTATATGGAGGGGAACTGTCTTCCATTGGTTGTGCCAGTGTCCAATCACCGCTGGTGACCCTTAACCCATTATGTAATGACTAGCTCTGTGTCCCGTGGTGTACTCCAAGAAAAGGATTTTACAGGTAAGCTGTTATAAAAATCCTATTTTTTCTCGACGGGTTTCTTGCCGAGCTTGACGAGATTCTTGCCAAGCTTTCCTTGCATACACACTGTGAATCCAAAATCTCGTCGTTGTAAAGCGCGGTGACGTACAACACGTACGACGGCAGTATAAAGGGGAAGTTGTATTCCAATGGCACCACCCCTTGGGCTGCTTTTGCTGATCTCGTGTTACCGCATGTTAGTAAAAGTTTGGGGAGAGACGAGATTCGTGCTTTCAGTTCATTACAGCTTGACAAATGTGCTATCTCCATTACGAACGTTAGTTTTACAAGAAGGTGCGCTCCCGTCTTATACTTGATTCTGACCATGCGCGGTTTTTGAAGACTCGGAAAAGCATACACACAAACGGTTTTCTCGTCCAAATACAGTCTGACGAGAATCACGACGAGAAAAAAGAAAGCAGGTCTTCTTTTTTTTCTCGTCAAGATTATGGGCAGTTTTCTTGACGAGAAACCTGAAAGCCTCGTACACACGCATGGTTTTCTCGGCAAGAAAGCTCTCCCAACAGTTTTCTTGTCGTTTCTTGCAGAGAAAACCGGTCATGTGTACGAGGCTTCAGCGGCGCTGGCAGAGCAAGTTTGGGCACCTGGCTGTGACAGCTTGTGGCTTCACAGCTGGGTGCGCACTGCGCATGTGCAAGTCGCACAGCGCCTCCCCATTGGTTGGGCAACTTTCTGGGACCTGTGACCTGTCCCAAAAGATTGCAAGGAGGGAGGGGGAGAGGAGAACTTCCGTTTTGAGCTGCCTAGGCGGCTCGAGTGGAAGTGGGAGCAGGTACTCATCAAAACTAGGTACCTGCTGGCATATTTGGGGGGGGGAGGGGGAAGGAGTGCTTAAATTTGAACTTCCCCTTTTGGCTGGAGCTCTGCTTTAAATGATAGCAGGTGTATACTGACTCCTATTTAACATGAGTTTGAATGTGATTGCTTAATTCTGAACACAGCTACATCCCCAGAAATAAGAGGGTGTGCACACTTATGCAACCACATTATTTTTATTTTTTATTTTTACTCCTCCTAAAATATTTCAGTTTTGTTTTTCAACTGAGTTGTACAGTTTATAGGTCACATTAAAGGTGGAAAAATTTCTGAAATGATTTATCTTTGTCTCATTTTCTTACACCACAGAAACGCAGTACAAACAGTACTGTGCAAAAGTTTTAGGCGGGTGTGAAAACAATGCTGTAATTTAAGAATGCTTTCAAAAATAGAAGTGTTAATAGTTTATTTTTAACAAAATGGAAAGTAAATGAACAGAGGAAAAATCCAAATCAAATCAATATTTGGTGTGACCTCCCTTTTGCCTTCAAAACCGCATCAGTTCTTCTAGTGACACTTGCACACAGTTATTGAAGGAACTCGGCAGGTAGGCTCTTTCAAACAACTTGGAGAACTAAACACAGATCTTCTGTGGATGTTGCTGCCTCAAATCTTTCTGTCTCTTCATGTAATCCCAGACAGACTCCATGATGTTGGGATCAGGGCTCTGTGGGGGCCAAACCATCACTTCCTGGACTTTTTGTTCTTCTTTATACTGAAGATAGTTCCTAAAGTGTGAGTAAACTCCCATGCATAATTTTTACCTATAGGTAAGGCTTACCTATAGGTACTGTAAATTATAACCTAAACGTGCACCGCTTAGGAGATAGTTACTGTAGATGCAGCCGGTGACGTCACCAGCGCATGCACTCTGAAGGAACAGCATACCGCGTCGTTCCTTCATTTTCCTGTGTGATGTCATCACGGCTCCGGCCACTCACACAGTCAGAGTCCGCAAACCCAAAAAAAAAAGACCGGGTAAAGATGGAAGCGACTTAAGCAGTAAAAGCTTGCCGCTGGAGGGCTTTGTTCTAAGATACATTTTACATAATGTGCACATTATGACATTGCCTTGCAGGTTTAAAAAAAAAAAAGGCAGCAGTTTACTACCGCTTTAATGACATTGGCTGTATGTTTGGGGTCATTGTTCTGCTGCAGAATACATTTGGGGCCAACCCTATGCCTCCCTGAAGGTATGGCATGATCTGCTTGTATTTCTCAGCATTGAGGACAACATAGGTTCTGACCAAATCTCCATTTGCAGAAATTAAGCCCCAAACTTGCAAGGAACCTCCACCATGTTTCACTGTTGTCTGCAGACACTCATTGTACCGCTCTTCAGCCCTTCACCAACAAACTGCCTCCGGTTTATAGCCAAATATTTCACATTTTACACATCAGTCCAGAGCACCAGTTGCCATTTTTGTGCACCCAGTTCCTAGGATTTCCTGAATAGTTGAGTCGCTTAGCCTTGTTTCCACGTCTAAGGTATGGCTTTTGGGCCACAACTCTTCCATTAAGACCACTTCTAGACAGACTTCTCCAGACAGTAGATGGGTGTACCTGGGTCCTATTGGTTTCTGACGGTTCTGTGCTTGTGGCACTGTTGGACATCTTCCGATGTGAAAGGGTAGTAAGCATGATGTGTCTTTCATCTGCTGCATTAGGTTTCCTTGGATGACCACTGCTGCTTCAGTAAAAGCTGGAACTCACTGATTTATATTAACAATGGGATTCTATCAGCAAAGCTGAAAAGGTTACAATGCATATCATGTAAAAAATGATACTAGAGTGCCACTTGCTGGCTGGATAGGGGACTGCATACAATTTTACATACTTTCTACTTGCCTGTTTTAAAAACAAACAATATATACAAAACTAGATTGCATTCCTGTTTGATGTGAAGCTGTGTTTTACTTAGGCAGGGTAAAGAAACTGGTTCACTTTAACATCAGCCTCACCAGCTGCACATACTAACCCTGCCTGCACTCCCCTGCCACTTTGTTTTCCTTACTCTAAAATGATGACGGGCTCCTCAACATCTTTGTCTTAGAGACCCTGTCACCTTGTGCATTCAAGGCATAGTGACAAGGCTTGCTTAAAGCCCACACACCTGCCTAAACTTACCTTTACACGCAACTCCTTCCTACATGGCTGCCACTGCCAATTGCCCGATGATTCCAGCTGTAGGGGAGCATGTGATCCCCCTCCCATGATGCAGTGCTTAGACCTAGCAGCCAGTTGTTAGACCCAACCACAGTCACATGATTGGGGGTGTGATATCACTGGGTATTCTGTAGTGACTATAGGAGCCTTGCTCTTTTATACCATTGCACTATGGGGACCTCTAATACTGGCTCGCTGCGCTTTCACATCTAGTGTGGAATATCCATCTTCCACTCATGCTTTAATTACTGGCCCTTGGATTTGATAGGCTGCAACACCTTTTGCTTACATGGCAGTCCTTTTACCCATCAGAACCACACCCTGGGGCTGGTTATTCTCCCACGTAGCGGCAGGATCATACCACGTGGGGCTACCCACTATTGCACTTCTATGTAGTGTTTGATATAGCTGAACTTAAAAACTTGTGGACAGAATAACTTTATGGAAAAAGTAACTCTTCTGGTCACTTGTTTAAGAGAGAGGTCCTGAGAAAGCGGGAATTTCAACGAAACGCGCCGACCCAGTTTCCTTATCGCGACAAAAACCACATATCTTTTCGTTGGACGGTGTTTGTTGGTATGAATTTTGCAAGCATATGTAAAATATGTGTTTTTTTTTATACATTTTATTGGATGAAATAAAAATGTATTAGATTTTTTATAATATTGTTGCATTTTGTGTTCACTGGAGGGGTATTTAAAATCCTATTATGTATTTATCTATTACCTAAGGTGGTCAGTGGTGGGCCTTAAAGAGACTCCAAATGGGTAAGGTGACAGGGTCACTTTAAAGTGAATCTGTGCTCCATTTTTAACGAATATCCTAATTGTGGTTGTGAACGTATCCTCCATGTGTGCAGTATATACAATGCAATGTGGATCCTCATATAATTTGTGTGTATTGTCATCGGTTTGCAGAGTGAGTACATCGCCCCATGTGACTGCAGACGGGAATTCATATCCGGATTCAACGGTTCTGCCGGTAAGCACGGTGCTGGATGTTTTTTCCCAGAATGTGACTATAATTCATTTTATCCTTCTGTCATGTCAGATCAAAAAATAAATGACTGCGCTATCTGTGAAACAATAGGGGGTATGTGATGTAATCCGGAATTATAAATCAAATATGAGACTGCTGCAACTTAATGTGAGATGCACACAATAAACTAAACAAAATAAAATTAAGCTGCGCTAATGAATGATAATGGTTAAATGTGTGACATAAAAACCAAGAAAAAACATTGTATATACACCGTATATACTCGAGTATAAGCCGACCCGAATATAAGGCCAAGGCACCTAATTTTACCACAAAAATGGGAAAACTTATTGACTCGAGTATAAGCCTAGGGTGTCCATCTACATGCCTCACTTTGCCTCACTGTGTCTATGTGCATGCCTCACTGTGCCCATGACTCACTGTGTCCATGACTAGACTGACGTTTAACATGGGAGTCTATGGAAGGGGTGCCCGGCTTTGAAAAATCTTTGCTCCCCGGCTGTAGGTCCCCCAAACAACAAACATTGCACACTTGTAGAGGAGAAATGGGGCTACATGTGTGCCAAGTTTTGGGGTCCAGGGGACCTACGACCAGCCGGTACCGGGTCCCCAAAATCACCGGAGAAATGACCGTTTAACATGGGAGTCTATGGAAGAGGTGCCCGGCCGTAGGTCCCCTGGACAACAAACTTTGTTTGCACACTTGTAGAGGAAGAGTGGGTCTACATGTGTGCTGGCCGGTAGCGGGTCCCCAAAGTCCAGGAGATCAGGCACAAAAAGGTGACTCTAGTATAAGCCGAGGGGGGCATTTTCAGCACAAAAAAATGTGCTGAAAAACTCTGCTTATACTTGAGTATATACGGAACTTGAAATAAAAAATGATTGAAGTGAAAGACACACTGAGTGTCTACAGTACTCATGAAAGTTCAAAAAAAGAATGTCCTTGGCAAATAAAAGCCGAATCGTGTCAGATCAGGTGCTGCATTATTTGGTTGGTTATTTTAGATGAAAGCTCTTCACTTCTGCATGGGTGTGAATGTCATGGTCAGCCCTGCACTCTGGTATTTTCAGGGTCCTGGCTTCAGTTGCCACCATGTGCATGGAGTTTGTATGTTCTCCTGTCTATGTGGGCTTCATTTTGGGTGATCCAGTTTCATCCCACAACACAATTTGCTGGGATATTAAAACGGTACTAAAGTGATTGTAAAGTCTTGTTTTTTACCTATAAAAATAACAAACATGTTAAACTTGCCTCCTCTGCAGTGGATTTGCACAGAGCAGCCCGGATCCTCCTCTTCTCGGGTCCTTCTTCGCTGTTCCTGGCCCCTCCCTCCTGTCGAGTGCCCCCACAGTAAGCAGCTTGCTATGGGGGCACCAGAGCTGAGTCACGGCTCCATATGTTCATTCAGACACCGTGCCCCGACCCGGCCCTGTCCCCCTCTCCCCCCTGATTGGCTAGCTGACTTTGATTAGACAGCAGCTGGAGCCAATGGCGCCACTGCTGTGTCTCAGCCAGTCGGAAGGGAGAATCTCGGACGGCTGAGACACTCGTGGACATCGCTGGACAGAGAATGGGGCTCAGGTAAGTATTGAGGGGGCTGCTGCACACAGAATTTTTTTTTTTTATCTTGATGCATAGAATGCATTGAGATAAAAAAAAACTTTTGACTTTACAACCCCTTTTAAATCCAAAACCAAAAAATGTAATGTACTGCAGCTTACCAATCATTGAATGCGGTGGCTGCATTCATTTTCTTTTCCCCTGGTGATCTGGCCAGGTGAAAACACACCTCCTATATTAGTGAGAGACAACTCTGGAGGAATGAGAACAGGAGGCACAGCAGCATTGTCAGTCCGGGGGGTTGGGGGTAATGTGTAACCACTTGCCTACCGGGCACTTATACCAACTTCCTACCCATGTCTAGTTTCAGCTTTTAATGCTGTCACACTTTGACAATTGTGCCGTCATGCAACACTGTACCCAAATGGACATTTTCTTCATATAATTTTTTTTTTAACACAAATAGAGCTTTATTTTAGTGGTATTTAACCACTGATTTTTTTATTTTTAGCTAAACAAACAAAAAAATAAAAATGAAAAATAAAAATAGTTTCTCTAAGGCTTCATGTACATGGGACGTTGTTCAACCTCTCCTAAACAATTTAACTTGACAGCTAGAAACCAGTGTCTAAAAAGGGCTGTTTAGCCGCGTTTACATGCTGCGTTTAGCAGCGTTTGCATCTAGAAGCATTTGAAAAAAATATATATTTTTTTTTGTTAAAACGAAAAACGTCTGTAAACAAAACGCTGCTAAACACGAGTTGCCCTGTTTAGCCGCGTTTGGCGCTTCAACTGCCTCTAAACTCAGCTTCTGAACGCATTTTTTTTTGGGTTCAAGAAAAAGCCTCTAAACTCAACTGCCTAGAAACGACTATAAACGAACCAGTGTACATGTACTGATAAGATAACAGAGGAGGGTTCAGGAGCAGTTGAAAAAAATGCCCAACTGCCCCTAAACGTCCGTTTACCAGCAGCAGTGTAGATGAGGCCCAAGGCCCCATGTACACTGCTGCTGCTAAACGGACGTTCAGAGGCAGTTGGATGCTTTTTTCAACTGCCCCTGAACTCATTCAATGTTATCTTATGTGTCTATGTACACAGGGTCGTTTACAGTCGTTTTTAGGCAGTTGCGTTTAACAGCCTTTCTTTGAAGGCAAAAAAATTAGTTCAGACGCCGAAGTTTCAGACGCCAAAGCGTTTCGTTTATAGGCGTTTTTAATTTTTGGTAATTTGAAACAGTGTTGCATGACCGTGCAATTGTCATTCAAAGTGTGACAAGGCTGAAAGCTGAAAATTGGCCTGGGCAGGAAGGGGGTGAAGTGGTTAAAAACAAATCTTGGAGTGTTAGGCGTTTCGTTGTCTGGTCACCCTTTAATTAGAGATATATACTTTGGAATTTATAGTGGGAACCCCCGCCGAGGGGAACAGGAACACATCACTTTGGGGGTCTAGTAAATGGCTCTTTGTGGAGGTTTTATGTCTGCTTTCACGTTTTGTAGCCGGCTATTATCGGACTTTAGAATTTATGGCACAAAGGACTAGTGTGTTCTTTGCAGTTGATATTAAACGTGTATATTATTAGACCAGCTGAGATCTCTGAAGACCGAGGGTGTCCAAGTTTTTTAAAAAATAAAAAATAATTCTAATGAGAGTAAACGATGCCTCAGGCTTGGTGGTCGGTGGGAGTAAAAAAATTACATAGAGCCTGTGGTCAGTAGGTGGAGGAATAGTGTCCCATCATTGGTGTCAGTGGGAGGAATAGTGTCCCATCATTGGTGTCAGTGGGAGGAATAGTGTCCCATCATTGGTGTCGGTGGGAGGAATAGTGTCCCATCATTGGTGTCAGTGTAGTAGACTTACAGTACAGCAGTTGCACCTTAATAACTGCTTTAATAGAAATCTCTCTATACATTCTTGACACCCACAGATCTAAACCTCTAAATAAAGTTGGGATCATCATTCTTTTCCCTTTAAGATAGAGAAGATTCTCTGTCAGGTTCTTATTGCTCTATCCCTACTGTGTGGTTTTATCATATTTTACAAGGACTAAAAGTGATGGGAAAAATCTTCATTCTGTTTTGGTGACAAGCGTCCTAATTGGTCATTCCCCGGCTCTCCTGACCAGTGTGTGAGATTCTGCACTGGTGGCTTCTGGAGCAATAAATCGTTCTGCAACTTGTTTCCACTAATGGCTTTTTTTGGTTGGAATTCTAAATCAAGTTTCCGGCTGGCCCGGTCTCCTGGGCGCTGACAGCTGAATGGTAATATTGCATAAGGTGATTAGTTCTCCAATCAGACTTCCACTTTGGCAGCAGAACAATGCTGACTCGTCAAATGAAAATGTCTTTAAAAACGTGAACCCGTGTTTGCTCATCATGCGTTGTAGTACACTGATGTGGGGGATATGCCTTGCCTGGCTCATACACTTTAAATAAAGGTTAGATAAGTTGAGCCCTAGCCTGCAGTATAAAGGGCTGTTGATCATCCGTGAGCGGCTGTAATGGCCGGACCCGCCACCATCACAAATGCAGGCGCATTACTGTGTGCAGTTATTATACTGAGGGATAAGAAATTTGTTTTAAAAAATGTGGGTGGATACCTAAATTAATTTAGGATTCTTTCTCTTGTGGTTGCAGGGACAGCAATAGTGACGGAGCAGAGCGCCGCCATGTGGACAGACGGACGCTACTTCCTGCAGGCTGCTCAGCAAATGGACAGCAACTGGACGCTAATGAAGATGGGTGAGGTGGATCCTGGTTTTCTGCATCTCAAGCTAAAGTTGAACTCCAGGCAAACCACTAAATGCACAGATAAACATGCTTATAAAAGCGCTGTTTTACCTGCCAAAGGATTTGCATTTCTGTCCATCCAGTCCTTAAATGTACACAGCTCTGCCCTGTCTGGCAGGGGAGGGGACCTGGTTTAGCTCTTCTACAGTTAAACTTTCTCTTACCAATTCCCCCGCCCCCCCAACCTTGTTACTGGACAGCAAAAAGGAGACGCAGGTCACTGATGACCTCATTATTTTCACTCTGCTCTCTCCTTCTATGAGCATGTTCTGTGCACTGCAGCACACCTGATTGGTTCTTTTTGCTTCCCCCTAGAACAGTGGTTCTCAACTCCAGTCCTCAGGGCCCACCAAAAGGCCAGGTTTGCAAGATAACTGAAATACCTCACAGGTGATATAATTTGCTGCTCAGGGATTGCAGTATTCTAGTCTGCATCTCCCCAAGGTAATACTTAAAATCTGGCCTGTTAGTGGGTCCTGAGGACAGGACTTGAGAACCACTGCCCTAGAAGCTTGCTGTATTTTAAGTTGTTGATAACCAACTCAAATGTAAATTCTTGCATTTCAAAACATACATTTAATGAGTACAGACTAGAGCTGCATTATTTGTCTTTTATATCTGCCTGGAGTTCAGCTTTTTTCCCCCTAACTTTTGTCAGGCTGGTTTTTCTTTATTTTATCACAGTGCCATCAAGACACCCCCGGTCCTGGGGTGAATGTACTCCTATGTAGGAGCAGCGTCCTCACCCTAACCACTTGCCGACCACGCTATAGTCAAATGACGGTTACAGCACGGATGGCCAGTTTACAGAGCGGGCGGTGCGCTCTGTGATTGCAATGTCCTCAGGACACTGCTGATCACAGATTGAGATAAAGAGCAAATCGGCAGCTGTTTACCATGTGATCAGCTGTGTCCAATCACAGCTGATCACGATGTAAACAGAAGCCTGTTATTGGCACTCATTTCCTTGCGCTAACAGCGGAGAGGAGAGCTGATAACTGGCTTGTTTAAAAGGGACATCTACACTAATGATCAGGGCACTGATTATCTGTGCAGTCCCAACAAGGATCAGTGCCTGCTCATCGGTGCCACCCGTCAGTGCTGCCTACCAGTGCCACCCATCAGTGCAGCCTCAGCGGCGCACATCAGTGCAGCCTACCAGTCTCACACATCAGTGCAGCCTCAGCGGCGCCCATCAGTGCAGCCTCAGCGGCGCACATCAGTGCTGCCTATCAGCAGTGTTAATTTCGTCAGCGAAAAAGTTTTCATCAGTGGTATTTCTTTCTCGTACATCACGGGACACAGAGCGGCATAGTCATTACTATGTGGGTTATATAGTTTACCTTCAGGTGCTGGCACTGGCAACTTCCAAACCGGAAGTACCCTCCCCTATATAAGCCCCTCCCATCCGGGAGCACCTCAGTTTTTTGCCAGTGTCTAAGGTGTTGGCCAAGAAGTAACATGTGTTTTTTCACTAAGCTTGCGTATAGGTTCTTTTGGGCCTCAGTAAGCTATTCCGGATCCGACCAAAAAAGCTTCATAGCTAAACGGTCGGTACCCGGGCCTTGCAGAGAAGAGCAAGGTTTTGCCTGTAATGCTTCTCTTAGGAAGGCTGGACCCTGGGATCCAGAGCTCTGGTCATACCCATGACCAAGATGTTTTCTGTGCAGGGTGCTATACAGGTCCAGGGGAGTGGAATCCTTGGGAACCCGGTCCCTGAAGGTTTGATTACAATGCCTGCCGTGATAGGTGAAGTTTGGGCTTCTGTGGACCAAACAAAGTCCTGCGGCGGGGAAAAGGTAAGTGGGGGCCCCTCAGGAACTTTGTTCTATTGGGGGACCCCCAAGCCTAATATGTCTTTCTGCCTGTTACCTAACGGTATTCCCGCTAAATATCTGTGCATGCCTGTAACTACTAAAAAATGTAATAATTTTAATAGTGGTCAAGAAAAAAATAAAAATAAATGGTTAAACCGCGGTACCTGTGTTAAACCACTAGAGGCCGCTGTGGAACGTTGTTTTCTTGTCATGTGGATTTTTTCTTTCCAAGTCAAAATCCAGGCAGATGGTGAGTTCTCTGGATGGGAAACTGTTTCCTCTGCCATGTTGCAATGCTCGTCCATCCCCCGGCCCTGTGGCAAACAGGGCCCTGGCTTCTGTCCCTAGTTCCTTTTTCAAAAAGAGCGCCGAAGGCGCACGTGCCCGTGCGCGTGCACGCGCCTCTATTTATAGAGGTGAGCTGGAAAAAGGGGCGGAGCTTGGTGGATGACGCTCTGTGCGCGCCGCAGCGCTTCTGCGCATGTGCGGGCGTCCCAGCATGATAAAAAGCACAATTAGGTGTTGTCAGCTGGTTATGGAAGGCAGAAACAGAGCTGGCAACATTTAGAAAGGCATACAGCAGGCGGTTGATGCAGGCATCCCCATAGAAAGGCACATTAGTAGACACCAACTGTTTATATAGCAGCAATTGTGCTAGACTATTGTCAGTAAGTGGTGTATTTCGGCTGGAATACCTCAGCTTTGGGCTTAGGAATATGCCGTCTAAAGTCTCCGGGACTAAGAATCCCAGGAAGCATAGGGGGTCTCCATCGGGCTCTGAGGATCTTGGGCATGCTTCGGCTGCACCAATCTCCCCTGAAGAATCAGAGGTTAGTGACCGTAGAGCACCCTCAGGAGTACCTGGTACTGTGGCTGTCCCCAGTTCACCTGCTCCTGTGTATATAACAGAGGAGGTTTTTTCCTCAGCTCTGGGAGGACTGGAAGAGAGATTGACAACATTGATCGCTGCTTCCCTGTCACAGGGAAAGCGCGCCCGATCTCCGTCTCCTCCCTCAGAGTACCTGTTAGCAGAGCAACAGTCCCATACAGGGATCGACCTACCTGAAGGGGATCAGGATGAGGTTGATTCTGTTGTAGAGGAATCAACAGTGGAAGAGCCATTCTCAGCATCACATGCTGAAAGATTATGGGTTCAGTCCCTGACTAACATGGTCCGATCAGCATTTAAAATGCCCCTTGCGGAGCCATCATCCACTTCTGTCTCCTCGTTGGGGTCGCTAAAAGCTCCCCAGACTGTTTGTTCCTTTCCAATCCATCCTTTACTGGAAGGGCTCATTTACCAGGATTGGGAACATCCTGATAAAATATTTACTCCTCCCAAGAGATTTCCGGTGGTCTATCCCATGGAGGATAAGTTCATCAAAAAATGGAGGGTCCCTACAGTGGACGCAGCCATCTCTTGTGTGAATAAATCACTGACATGTCCAGTAGATAATGTCCAAATGTTCAAGGACCCAATAGATAAAAAATTGGAGTCCTTATTAAAATCTGCTTTCTCTACAGCAGGCTTGGTGACACAACCAGCAGTGGCAGCTATTGGGGTCTGCCAAGCAGTGAAGGATCAGTTGAAACAGGTCTTAAGGGACTTGCCAGATCAGCAGGCCCTTGCCCTAGCTGATCTACCTAGAGCCTTATGCTTTGCGGTTGACGCCATAAAGGATTCAATCCATCAGGCCTCCCGCCTTACGCTGTCTGTAGTACATATGCGCAGGCTTCTATGGCTCAAAAACTGGTCTGCTGAAGCTCCCTGTAAAAAATTGCTGGTTAGCTTCCCATTTCATGGTGAACGCTTTTCTTTTTCGTACATCACGGGACACAGAGCGACTTAGTCATTACTAATGGGTTATATAGTTTACCTTCAGGTGTTGGCACTGGCCAATTCCAAACCGGAAGTACCCTCCCCTATATAAGCCCCTCCCACCCGGGAGCACCTCAGTTTTTTGCCAGTGTCTAAGGTGTTGGCCAAAGAGTAACATGTGTTTTCACTGGGCTTGCGTACAGGTTCTTTTGGGCCTTAGTAAGCTGTTCCGGATCCCACCAAAAAAGCTTCATAGCTAAACGGTCGGTACCCGGGCCTTGCAGGAAGAGCAAGGTTTTGCCTGTAATGCTTCTCTTAGGAGGGCTGGACCCTGGGATCCAGAGCTCTGGTCATACCCACGACCAAGACGCTGTCTGTGCAGGGTGCTATACAGGTCCAGGGGAGTGGAATCCTTGGGAACCCGGTCCCTGAAGGTTTAATTACAATGCCTGCCGTGATAGGTGAAGTTTGGACTTTTGTGGACCAAACAAAGTCCTGCGGCGGGGATCAGGTAAGTGGGGGCCCTCAGGAACTTGGTTCTATTGGGGGACCCCCAAGCCTAATTTGTCTTTCTGTCTGTTACCTAACGGTATTCCCGCTAAATATCTGTGTTTGCCTATAACTACTGAAAATGTAAAATTTTAATAGTAGTCAAGAAAAAAAAAAAAAAAACAGGGACCGCGGTACCTGTGTTAAACCACTAGAGGCCGCTGTAGTCCATTTTTCTTGTAATGTGGATCTTTGGTTTTCTCAACTCAAAAGATCCAGGCAGCTGGTAAGTTTCTCTGAGGGAATCCACTTCCTCTGCCCTGTTGCTGCGTTCATCCACCGCACAGGCCCTCCGGCAAAAAGGGCCCTGGCTCCTAGTCCTCTGTTGGTTTTCGAAAAGGGCGCCATTGGCGCACGGGCGCGCGCGCGGGCGCGTGCACGCGCCTCCTATGAAAAAAAGGGGCGGGGCGGGTGGATGACGCTCGATGCGCGCCGCGGCGCTTCTGCGCATGTGCGGGCGTCCCAGCATGGTTAAAAGACACAGTACAAGTGTCAGCTGCATGCAAACAGAGCTAGCAACAAACAGTGGCACACAGAGGCGGTTGATGCAGGCATCCCCATAGAAAGGCACTTTAGTGGACACCAGCTGGTATATAGCAGCACCTGTGTTAGACTATTACCAGCAAAAATTGGTGTATGACGACGGGAATACCTCAGCTTTGTGCTTAAAGGATATGTCGTCCAGACGCTCCGGAAATAGATCTTCCAGGAAGCCAAAGGGGTCTCCATCGGGCTCTGAGGATATTGGGCATGCTTGCACTGCACCAATCTCCCCTGAGAATGCAGAGGTCAGTAGCCGTAGAAACCCCGCAGGAATGCCTGGTGCTGCGGCTGTCCCCAGTCCACCTGCTCCTGTATATATAACAGAGGAGGTTTTATCCTCAACTCTGGGAGGATTAGAAGAGAGATTAACAGCATTGATCGCTGCTTCCCTATCTCAGGGAAAGCGCGTCCGATCTCCGTCTCCTCCTTCAGAGTGCCTGTTAGTGGAGGAACAGCCCCACACAGAGATCGACCTACCTGAAGGGGATCAGGATGAGGTTGATTCAGTTATGGAGGAATCAACAGTGGAAGAACCTTTCTCAGCTTCTCAGGCTGAAAGATTATGGGTTCAGTCTCTGACTAACATGGTCCGATCAGCATTTAAAATGCCTCTGGCGGAACCACCATCCACTACGGTTTCCTCGCTGGGGTCGCTAAAAGCTCCCCAGGCGGTCTGTTCCTTCCCAATCCACCCTTTATTAGAAGGGCTTATTTACCAGGATTGGGAGCATCCTGATAAAATATTTGCTCCCCCCAAGAGATTTCCGGTGATCTATCCCATGGAGGATAAGTTCATAAGAAAATGGAGGGTCCCTATAGTGGACGCAGCCATCTCTTCTGTTAACAAATCACTGACATGTCCAGTAGATAATGTTCCAATGTTCAAAGACCCAATAGATAAAAAATTGGAGTCTTTACTAAAATCTGCTTTCTCTACAGCAAGTATGGTGACACAACCTGCGGTAGCAGCGATTGGAGTCTGCCAAGCAGTGAAAGATCAGTTGAAACAAGTCTTAAGGGACTTACCAGATCAGCAGGCTCATGCCCTAGCTGACCTGCCTAGAGCCTTGTGTTTTGCGGTGGACACCATAAAGGATACAATCCAACAGGCCTCCCGCTTTACGCTGTCTATAGTACATATGCGTAGGCTTCTGTGGCTCAAAAACTGGTCTGCTGAAGCTCCCTGTAAAAAACTGCTGGTTAGCTTCCCATTTCATGGAGAACGCTTATTTGGAGAAGATCTGGACAAATATATCCAGAAAATTTCTGCCGGTAAAAGTTCACTCTTACCGGTTAAGAACAAGGGTAGAAGTCCTTCTTTTAAGAGGCCTACCTCTCCAGTCCCGGGCACATCGGCTGTGAAGCAGTTCCGACGGCCTCCGCGGTCAAATTCAGGGGGCAGAAATCAGGGACAATCACAGGGTAACAAGAAGCCCTGGATCAAGAGAAGTACAAAACCTCCCCCTAAGGCATGAAGTATTGCCCCCGCTCAATCGGGTGGGGGGAAGACTTCAGTTGTTCACAGAGACCTGGCGGGACACCATCAGAGACAGATGGGTGCTCTCCGCAGTAAGTCTGGGATACAAGCTGGAGTTAAAAGGCACTCCTCCTGCCCAATTTATGAGGTCAAACGTGCCAAGAGATCCCCAAAAGAGAGGATCCCTCCTTCTGGCACTAGAACAACTATTGCTCCAAGGGGTAATCATGAAGGTTCCCCTGGAAGAAAGCGGATTCGGGTTTTACTCGAACCTTTTCACAGTCCCCAAACCAAATGGGGACGTGAGGCCCATATTAAATCTAAAAGGGCTAAACAAGTTCCTAAATATCAGGACTTTTCGGATGGAGTCGATCCGATCAGTGGCCACCGCCCTACAAGGGCAGGAATGGCTAGCCTCGATCGACATAAGGGATGCTTATTTGCATATTCCCATCTTTCCGGCCCATCAGAAATTTCTACGCTTTGCAGTAGAAGGGCGCCATTTTCAGTTCAGAGCCTTACCTTTCGGTCTGGCCACAGCACCACGAGTGTTCACAAAAATTCTGGCCCCATTATTGGCCAATCTAAGAACACAGGGTGTAACGATAATGGCATATCTAGACGACCTGCTACTAATAGACCACTCAGTGGAAAAGCTGGAAGTAGCTATTCACAAGACAATCGAGTATCTGGAATATCACGGTTGGATTATCAACCGGGACAAGTCAGCTCTAAGACCAGTCAAAAGTCTGGAATACTTAGGGCTAAGGCTGGATTCAAATCAGAGAAAGATTTTCTTACCTCCAGAGAAGGTGTCGTCTTTAAGAAATTTGACCCACTTAGTGGGTACAAAAAGAAAACCATCCATACGTCTCTGCATGAGGCTGCTGGGAAAGATGGTGGCTTCATTCGAAGCGGTACCCTACGGTCAATTCCATTCAAGGAATTTGCAAAGGGCCATACTGTCAGCCTGGAACAAAAAAGTTCAGGCTTTAGACTTACCAATGTCCCTGTCCCCTTCCGTTCGCAAGAGCCTCCATTGGTGGTTGGTGCCCCAGAATCTGGAAAGAGGGAAACCCTTCAGTCCGGTTTCTTGGAAGGTGGTCACTACAGATGCCAGCCTCATCGGCTGGGGGGCAGTGCTGGAGCAATGGTCTCTCCAGGGCAGGTGGTCAGAAGCAGAAAAGGCCCTGCCCATCAATCTCTTAGAGATACGAGCAGCCCGGTATGCCCTAGTAGCATGGACATCCAAACTCCAGGGGTCCCCTGTCAGAATTCAATCAGACAATGCCACGGCAGTGGCATATATCAATCATCAGGGTGGCACCAAAAGTCGTGCAGCCCAGAAGGAAGCAAATTGCATCCTGGAGTGGGCAGAAAGATATGTCCCAGCCATATCCGCGGTTTTCATCCCAGGAGTGGAAAATTGGAGAGCGGACTTTCTAAGTCGCCAACAATTATGCCCGGGGGAATGGTCTCTTCACCCCGAGGTTTTCCAGGCAATATGCCAGCGGTGGGGAACACCGGATGTAGATCTGCTAGCATCCAGATTCAACGCAAAGGTGGACAGGTTTGTGTCTCGCACAAGGGATCCCCTAGCTTGCGGCTCGGATGCCCTAGTGTTCCCTTGGGATCGGTTCAAGCTGATATATGCATTCCCACCGCCACAATTGTTACCGCGATTACTCCGCAGAATCAGGGTAGAAAAGAAACCAGTGATTCTGGTGGCTCCAGCGTGGCCCCGAAGGGCATGGTACGCGGAGATTGTAAAAATGTCAGTGAGGAGTCCTTGGACCCTCCCACTTCGTCCGGACCTGCTGTCGCAAGGACCGATATACCACCCTTCCTTACCAGCCCTAGGTTTGACGGCCTGGCTATTGAAGCCCACATTCTGAAAAAGAGAGGGCTCTCTAATTCTGTGGTATCTACCATGATCAATGCCAGGAAACCGGTATCCAGGCAGATCTATTATAGGATCTGGAAAGCGTACATTACGTGGTGTGAGACCAAGAAATGGCATCCACGTAAGTACATGATAGGGAGGATTCTGGACTTCCTACAGTGGGCTGTAGATAGGAAGCTGGCCTTGAGTACTATCAAGGGTCAGATTTCGGCCTTGTCAATATTTTTTCAAAGGCCCTTGGCTTCGCATTCACTAGTCAAAGCCTTTATACAAGGAGTGATGCGTATTAGCCCTCCGGTTAGTATTCCCATATGTCCTTGGGACTTAAACCTGGTTCTGTCGGTTCTACAGAAACAACCGTTTGAACCATTACAACACATTTCCTTGGTTCTTCTCACCAGGAAATTGGTTTTCTTAGTAGCCATTTGTTCGGCTAAAAGAGTGTCGGAATTAGCAGCTATGTCCTGTAAGGAGCCATATCTGGTTGTCCATAAGGACAGAGTAGTATTACGTCCTCATCCAGCCTTTCTTCCTAAGGTGGTATCGAGGTTTCATTTGAACCAAGATGTGGTTCTTCCTTCTTTTTTCCCCAAACCTAGCTCAGTAGAGGAAAAGTTATTACATTCTTTGGATGTAGTAAGAGCAGTTAAAGCTTATCTAAAAGCCACTGCTCAGATTCGCAGAACGGATTCTTTGTTTGTTCTGCCGGAAGGCCCCAGAAGGGGTCAGGCAGCATCAAAATCTACTTTAGCCAAGTGGATTCGACAGGTCATAATACAAGCCTATGGCTTGAGAAAGAGACCGCCTCCGTTCAAAGTTAGGGCGCACTCCACAAGAGCGGTTGGAACTTCATGGGCAGTGCATCACCAGGCCTCCCTGGCTCAAGTATGTAAGGCCGCAACATGGTCTTCGGTACACACGTTTACTAGATTCTATCAGGTAGACGTTAGAAGTCAGGAGGATGTCGCCTTTGGGCGCAGTGTGTTGCAGGCCGCAAAAGATCCTCATGCCTGATGGCGCCCAGCTTATGTACCCCCCCCTCATTTGGCATTGCTTTGGGACGTCCCATTAGTAATGACTAAGTCGCTCTGTGTCCCGTGATGTACGAAAAAGAAAAAGGGATTTTTATAACAGCTTACCTGTAAAATCCTTTTCTTGGAGTACATCACGGGACACAGAGCTCCCACCCCTCTTTTTGGGACACTTATTGCTTGGCTACAAAACTGAGGTGCTCCCGGGTGGGAGGGGCTTATATAGGGGAGGGTACTTCCGGTTTGGAATTGGCCAGTGCCAACACCTGAAGGTAAACTATATAACCCATTAGTAATGACTAAGTCGCTCTGTGTCCCGTGATGTACTCCAAGAAAAGGATTTTACAGGTAAGCTGTTATAAAAATCCCTTTATTCGGGGAAGACCTGGACAAATATATCGAGAAAATTTCCAGCGGTAAAAGTACACTCTTGCCGGTTAAAAACAGAGTTAGAGGTCCCTCTTTTAAGAGGCCTGCTTCTCCAGTCCCTAGGACATCGGCTGTGAAACAGTTCCGACGGCCTCCTCGGTCAAATCCCGGGGGTAAAAATCAGGGACAATCGCAGGGTAACAAGAAACCCTGGGTCAGGAGAGGTACAAAACCTTCCCCAAAGTCAAATGCATGAAGGGTTGCCTCCACTCAATCGGGTGGGGGGAAGACTTCAGTTGTTCGCAGAGACCTGGCGGGACACGATCAGAGACAGATGGGTGCTCTCCGCAGTAAGTCTGGGATACAAATTGGAGTTAAAAGACTCCCCTCCTTCCCATTTTATAAGGTCGAACATGCCAAGGGATCCCCGGAAGAGAGGATCCCTCCTGTTGGCACTAGAACAACTATTGCTCCAAGGAGTAATTATGGAAGTTCCCCTGGAAGAATGCGGGTTCGGGTTTTACTCAAACCTCTTTACAGTCCCGAAACCAAACGGGGACGTGAGACCCATATTAAATCTAAAAGGGCTAAACAAATTCCTACATATCAGAACTTTCAGGATGGAGTCGATCCGATCGGTGACCACTGCCCTACAAGGGGAGGAATGGCTAGCCTCGATCGACATCAAAGATGCTTTTCTTTATCGTACACCACGGGACACAGAGCTAGTCATTACATAATGGGTTAAGGGTCACCAGCGGTGATTGGACACTGGCACAACCAATGGAAGACAGTTCCCCTCCATATAACCCCTCCCATCAGGGAAGTACCTCAGTTTTTTCGCCAGTGTCGAAAGGTGTTGGACGCGTTAGGAGGTGCTAAAGGAAAGCTCTACCAAAGAGACCCTCTGGGGGTAAAAGAGCTATGCTTTCGGATCCATCCAAGACGCCTACAAATGAGCTGAATCTGGATGGGATCCGGGCCTCATCCATGAGGCGTCGCCTGTAATGTCTCTCTTCGGAGGACTGGGCTCTAAGATCCAGCACTTTCGCTATTTCGCTATAAAGTCCTGGTAAGAGTCTTGTACAAGGCCCAGGGGAGAGGTATCCTTTAAATAGGAACCCATATCCCTGAAGGTTGGCACACATAGCCCACCGTGAAGGGTGAAGTTTGGTATCTGTCTGAAAACTTTCAGCAGAAAAACCTGCGGCGTGGATAAGGTGAGATTAGAAGGTCCATAACTAGGTTGGGACCTTTTTCAAAAAGTGGATGTCTTCTTTTTTTCCACCACTGGGGGGGAGTAAAGAGCTGAATATACTCACCTCACTCTGTTCAGTGTCGGCTTCGGCGAAGTACACTGCTCGTCACCTCCGCTGCTGAGCTTGCTTGAGCACCCCGCTCCTCCTTCCGGTGGCCGATACAGACACCTGCAGATGCAGGTAAGTGGGGACAGGGGCTGATGAGAGTCCTCTCTCACTATGGCCACCACCATATCGCTAAAGGCCGCGCGCGCGCTTTATCGGAGGGGGGGGGGCCGAGGCGTGCGCGGGCACGTGGCGCGCGCAGGCACAGAAACGGCGCCAAATTTAAAAGACTGTCAGTGTAAAAAGCACTGCAGCAGCAAGCAAGCTCGTTAGTTCTCTTGTTCCTGGCAGAGAAACACAGCAGCTATACAGGGACGTAAGACTCCATGTGGTTGGATTGGGTATTTCCTAGAAGACATCCATGTTATGCATAGTTATGTGTTAAAAGTTGCATACTTAATGTATTTGCTAAACTGAACACGGTAGTATATGCATTTAGGTACCTTGTATTTTGTCTAAACAGTAAGCCTTCCAGGGGAAGTAATGCGGACAAAAAGAGATAAAAGAGCACCGCCGCCTGAGACAGGGGGCTCTAGCTGTGCTGACTCGGTACCTTCCTCTCCTGTGTTGCCAAAAGCACCTGTACAGGATGAGCCATTACCTCTGTCAGGTATGGCGGCTTCCCCAGTGAAGCCTGGGCCTGCATATGTCACTGAGGACACTTTATCAGCTGCCCTAAATAATCTGGAGGAGAAAATTGCTACTTTAATCGCTAAATCCTCTAAAAAGGACAATAAGCGAAGCAGATCTCCTCCAGTATTGGACCTCCCTTCAGAAGTACCTGAGGAGGAGGAGGATGAGGAGGAGGCTACATCAGCAGAGGATGAGGAGTCAGACGGATCAGGGATATCGGATGAGCCGTTTTCGGTATCCCAGATTTTAAAGTCACAGGTGCAATGCTATGCAGGAGCCGTGCGAGCTGCATTTAGGTTACCCTCTTTGGAGGTAACAGAATCACCTGTCTCCTCCCTAGGATCATTAAGATCCCTGCAAGGTGCATGCTCCTTCCCGGTTCATCCGTTACTAGAGGATCTATTGTACGCAGACTGGCAACATCCAGATAAGCGTTTTTCACCTCCAAAAAAGTTTAACATTCTTTATCCTATGGAGGAAAATTTTTTAAAGAAATGGAGCCTGCCTACGGTAGATGCGGCTATTTCTTGTGTAAATAAAAACCTGACATGTCCAGTGGATAATGTACAAGTGTTTAAAGATCCTTCTGAGAAGAAGTTGGAATCCTTACTGAAATCCTCCTTCCTTTTGGCCGGCTCAATTATCCAACCTGCAGTAGCAGCAGTCGGTATGTGTCAGGTCGTCAGCCAACAGGTAAAGCAGGGGCTGAAGGAGCTGCCTTCAGAGCAGGCTAAAAATTGGGAGAATTTGCCTAAAGCCTTATGCTTCACAGTGGATGCCATGAGAGATTCTATCATACAGGCATCACGCCTTACACTCCAGCTGGTACAGATGCGCAGAGTACTTTGGCTTAAGCATTGGTCAGCGGAAGCCCCATGCAAAGAGTTGTTGGCAAGTTTCCCGTTCCATGGCGAACGCCTTTTTGGGGAAGATTTAGAAAGATATATCCAAAAGATATCAAGTGGTAAAACGACACTTTTACCTGAGAGAAAGAAAAACAAGAGACCTTGTTTTAAACACACTCTCTCCCCAGCTCCCGGGAAATCTGACTCCAGCCAGTGGCGACGGCCTTTTCAGCCGCCCAAAAAAGCCAAAGAACAGGCTCAGAAGAACAAGAAGCCGTGGGGTTCAAGAGCTAATAAGCAAGCCCCCAAAACCTCTCATTGAAGGGGCGCCCCCGCTCGGCCGAGTGGGGGGAAGGCTTCGTCAGTTCTCAGCGACTTGGCGGACAGAAACCCAGGACAAATGGGTGGTATCCACAATATCCTCAGGGTACAGACTGGAATTTCGAGAGATCCCATCTTCTCAATTCCGAAGTTCAAGACTCTCCAAGGATCCACAAAAAAGAGGATCCTTCTTCAAAGGTTTGAATCACTTAATAGCTCAAGGTGTGGTTACAGAGGTACCCCAAAAGGAGCAAGGTTCAGGTTTTTACTCAAACCTCTTTGTGATTCCAAAACCGAACGGAGAAGTCAGACCCATCCTGGATCTAAAAAATCTAAACCAGTTTCTGAACGTTCGCCATTTTTGAATGGAAACGATTCGATCCGTGGTCGCTACTTTAAAAGGCGGAGAATTCATTGCGTCCATAGATATCAAAGACGCATATCTACACATACCAATCCTCCCCGCTCACCAAAGATTCCTAAGGTTTGCGGTACAAGATCGCCACTTTCAATTTGTGGCCCTGCCATTTGGTGTAGCCACCGCGCCCAGAGTATTCACAAAGGTGCTAGCTCCTCTGTTAGCAAACCTAAGAACACGGGGCATTGCGGTAACAGCCTATCTAGACGATCTACTATTAATAGATCAGTCAAAGGAGGGATTGGATCACGATGTAGACACTACAGTAGGATACCTGGAGCATTTAGGATGGATTATAAACTTACAAAAATCCTCTCTCCAGGCCCAAAGAAGGATAGTGTACCTGGGCATGATCATAGATACAGCCCAAAACAGGGTATACCTGCCAGAGCCAAAGATACAGTCTCTGAAAGACCTGATCCACAAGGTCAAAGCAAACAAGAGGCCGTCTATTCGCCTTTGCATGAGACTATTGGGAAAGATGGTAGCCTCCTTCGAGGCGGTCCCTTACGCCCAGTTTCATTCGAGACTACTTCAAGGCAATATTTTAGCCTCCTGGAACAGGAAGAGCCAAGCTCTGGATATACCCATGCGCCTGTCCTCACAAGTACGCCACAGCTTCAATTGGTGGCTAGAAGCCAGGAATTTACGGAAGGGAAAGTCCTTCCTCCCAGTGGCCTGGAAGGTGGTATCTACGGATGCCAGCCTATCGGGCTGGGGTGCAGTATTCGAGGAGGCTTCTACCCAGGGAACCTGGGCCAAGACTCAGGGGATCCTGCCCATCAATGTGCTAGAGATCCGGGCGGTATATCTAGCCCTCAAAACCTGGACATACAGGTTACAGGGCTACCCAGTTCGGGTTCAATCCGACAATGCTACGGCAGTAGCTTACATCAATCACCAAGGAGGCACCCACAGTCGGGCAGCCCAAAGAGAGGTGAACCGGATCTTGGCATGGGCAGAAGAGCATGTACCTTGCATCTCTGCAATCTTCATTCCAGGGATAGAAAACTGGCAAGCAGACTACCTGAGTCGTCAGCAGCTGCTACCAGGAGAGTGGTCTCTTCACCCAGAGATCTTTCAGGCCATATGTCTGAGATGGGGAAACCCAGATGTAGACCTGCTAGCTTCCAGGTTCAACAAGAAATTGGACAACTTTGTGTCCAGAACGAGAGATCCTCTAGCCTACGGGACAGACGCTCTAATAACTCCATGGAATCAGTTCTCACTGATCTATGCATTCCCTCCGATCCCTCTTCTACAAAGACTGCTTCGCAGGATCAAGGAGGAGGGAATACCAGTAATCCTAGTGGCCCCAAACTGGCCCAGGAGGCCTTGGTATGCCGAGATCGTAAAAATGGCGATAGGAAGGCCCTGGAAGCTTCCACTTCGACACGACCTGTTGTCACAGGGTCCAGTATTCCACCCTTCCTTACAAAGGCTAAATTTGACAGCCTGGCTGCTGAGACCCACATTTTGAGAAAGAGAGGGGTCTCTGGCCTGGTTCTTTCTACGCTCATTAATGCTAGAAAGCCAGCCTCCCGACTCATCTATCATAGAGTCTGGAAAGCATACGTTTCCTGGTGTGAATCCAGAAGTTGGAATCCTCTGAAATATGAAATAAGTAGGATTCTTGCTTTTTGCCAGTTAGGAGTGGATATGAAATTAGCCCTTAGCACCATCAAAGGGCAAATATCGGCTCTATCAGTCTTCTTTCAGAGACCATTGGCATCTCACTCCCTAGTTCGGACATTCATTCAGGGGGTACTGAGGATAAATCCTCCAGTCAGGTCTCCCTTGTGTCCATGGGATTTGAATTTGGTATTGTCAGTGTTGCAAAAGCAACCTTTTGAACCTATTCGCCATATTCCTTTAATTATATTAAGTAGGAAATTGGCCTTTCTGATTGCTATAGCTTCTGCTAGGAGAGTATCAGAGCTAGCAGCTCTTTCTTGTAAAGAACCTTATCTAATTTGTCACAAGGACAAGATCGTACTACGACCCCATCCGGCTTTTCTGCCTAAGGTGGTGTCGGCTTTTCACTTGAATCAAGACATTGTTCTGCCTTCCTCTTTTCCAAACCCGCGGACGGCGGGGGAAAAATTATTACACTCTCTAGATCTAGTGAGAGCGGTAAGGGTGTATCTGCAAGCAACCGCTCAGATACGTAAAACAGATGTTTTGTTTATTTTACCAGATGGTCCCAAGAAGGGCCAAGCGGTATCAAAATCCACCATTTCCAGGTGGATTAGACAAGTAATTGTTCAAGCTTATGGTTTAAAGAACAGGACTCCTCCTTTTCCTGTTAAGGCGCACTCTACCAGGGCGATAAGTGCTTCATGGGCAGTGCACCACCAGGCTTCGATGGCTCAGATCTGTAAGGCTGCAACTTGGTCCTCAGTCCATACATTTTCCAAATTCTATCAAATAGATGTGAAAGGACATGAGGATTCCGCCTTCGGGCGAAGTGTGCTGCAGGCAGCAGTATAGGGCTTCTGGTCCGCAAGCGGTCGGTTTGATCTGTGTCTCCCCCCCTTCATATGAGCATTGCTCTGGGACGTCCCATTATGTAATGACTAGCTCTGTGTCCCGTGGTGTACGATAAAGAAAATAGGATTTTTATAACAGCTTACCTGTAAAATCCTTTTCTTGGAGTACACCACGGGACACAGAGGTCCCCCCCTTCTTATGGGAACCTTACTGCTTTGCTACAAAACTGAGGTACTTTCCTGATGGGAGGGGTTATATGGAGGGGAACTGTCTTCCATTGGTTGTGCCAGTGTCCAATCACCGCTGGTGACCCTTAACCCATTATGTAATGACTAGCTCTGTGTCCCGTGGTGTACTCCAAGAAAAGGATTTTACAGGTAAGCTGTTATAAAAATCCTATTATTTGCACATTCCCATCTTTCCAGTTCTCCAAAAATTTCTACGCTTTGCAGTAGAAGGGCGCCATTTTCAGTTCAGAGCCTTACCCTTCGGTCTGGCCACAGCACCAAGAGTGTTCACTAAAATTCTGGCCCCATTATTGGCCAATCTAAGAACACAAGGTGTAACGATAATGGCATATCTAGACGACTTGTTGCTGATAGACCACTCAGTGGAAAAACTAGAAGTGGTCGTTCACAAGACAATCAAGTATCTGGAATCTCACGGTTGGATTATCAACCGAGACAAGTCAGCCCTAAAACCAGTCAAAAGTCTGGAATACTTGGGGCTAAGGCTGGATTCAGACCAGAGAAAAAATTTCTTGTCTCAAGAAAAGGTGTCGTCTTTGAGAGATTTGATCCACCTAGTGGGTACAAAAAGACAGCCGTCCATACGCCTGTGCATGAGGCTGCTGGGAAAACTGGTGGCATCATTCGAAGCAGTACCCTACGGTCAATTCCATTCAAGGAATTTGCAAAGGGCCATACTGTCAGCCTGGAACAAAAAAGTTCAGGCCCTAGACTTACCAATGTCCTTGTCCCCTTCCGTTCGCAAGAGCCTCCGTTGGTGGTTTGTTCCCCAGAATCTGGAAAAAGGGAAATCCTTCAGTCCGATTTCTTGGAAGGTGGTCACTACAGATGCCAGCCTTATAGGCTGGGGAGCAGTACTGGAGCAATGGTCTCTCCAGGGCAGATGGTCGGATGCAGAAAAGGCCCTGCCCATCAATCTCTTAGAGATACAAGCAGCCCGGTATGCCCTAGTAGCATGGACATCCAAACTCCAAGGGTCCCCTGTCAGAATTCAATCGGACAATGCCACGGCAGTGGCATAAATCAATCATCAGGGTGGCACCAGGAGTCGTGCAGCCCAGAGGGAAGTAAATTGCATCCTGAAATGGGCAGAAAGATATGTCCCAGCCATATCCGCGGTATTCATTCCAGGAGTGGAGAATTGGAAGGCGGACTTTCTAAGTCGCCAACAATTATGCCCAGGGGAATGGTCCCCCGAGGTTTTCCGGACAATATGTCAGCGGTGGGGAACACCGGATGTAGATCTTCTAGCATCCAGATTCAACGCAAAGGTGGACAGGTTTGTCTCTCGGACAAGGGATCCCCTAGTTTGCGGCTCGGATGCCCTAGTGTTCCCTTGGGATCAGTTCAAGCTGATATATGCATTCCCACCGCCACAATTGTTACCTCGATTACTCCGCAGAATCAGGGTAGAAAAGAAACCAGTGATTCTGGTGGCTCCAGCGTGGCCCCGAAGAGCATGGTACGCGGAGATTGTAAAAATGTCTGTGTGGAGTCCTTGGACCCTCCCACATCATGCGGACCTGCTTTCGCAAGGACCGATATACCACCCTTCCTTACCAGCCCTAGGTTTGACGGCCTGGCTATTGAAGCCCACATTCTAAAAAAGAGAGGTCTCTCTAATCCTGTGGTAGCTACCATGATCAATGCCAGGAAGCCGGTATCCAGGGAGATCTACTATAGAATCTGGAAGGCGTACATCGCTTGGTGTGAGGCCAGGAAATGGCATCCACGTAAGTACGTAATAGGTAGGATTCTGGACTTCCTACAGTGGACTGTAGATAGGAAGCTTGCCTTGAGTACTATCAAGGGTCAGATTTCGGCCTTGTCAATATTTTTTCAAAGGCCCTTGGCTTTGCATTCACTAGTCAAAGCTTTTATACAAGGAGTGATGCATATTAGCCCTCCGGTTAATATTCCCATATGTCCATAGGACTTAAACCTGGTTCTGTCGGTTCTACAGAAACAACCATTTGAACCATTACAGCATATTTCCCTGGTTCTTCTCACCAGGAAATCGATTTTTCTAGTAGCCATTTGTTCGGCTAAAAGAGTGTCGGAATTAGCTGCTATGTCCTGTAGGGAGCCATATCTGGTTATCCATAAGGACAGAGTAGTGTTACGTCCTCATCCAGTCTTTCTTCCTAAGGTGGTATCGAGGTTTCATTTGAACCAAGATGTGGTTCTTCCTTCCTTTTTCCCCAAACCTAGTTCGGTAGAGGAAAAGTTATTACATTCTTTGGATGTAGTAAGAGCAGTTAAAGCTTATCTAAAAGCCACTGCTCAGATTCGCAGAACGGATACTTTGTTTATTCTGCCGGAAGGCCCCAGAAAGGGTCAGGCAGCGTCAAAAGCTACTTTAGCCAAGTGGATTCGACAGGTCATAATGCAAGCCTATGGCTTGAGAAGGAGACCGCCTCCGTTCAAAGTTAGAGCGCACTCCACGAGAGCAGTTGGAACTTCATGGGCAGTGCATCACCAGGCCTCCCTGGCTCAAATCTGTAAGGCCGCAACATGGTCTTCAGTACACACGTTTACTAGGTTCTACCAGGTGGACGTTAGAAGTCAGGAGGATGTCGCCTTTGGGCGCAGTGTGTTGCAGGCCGCAAAAGATCCTCATGTCTGATAGCGCTCAGCTTATGTATGGTGTATCCCCCCCCTCATTGGGCATTGCTTTGGGACGTCCCACATAGTAATGACTATGTCGCTCTGTGTCCCGTGATGTACGAGAAAGAAAATAGGATTTTTATAACAGCTTACCTGTAAAATCCTTTTCTTGGAGTACATCACGGGACACAGAGCTCCCGCCCCTCTTTGGGGACACTTATTGCTTTGCTACAAAACTGAGGTGCTCCCGGATGGGAGGGGCTTATATAGGGGAGGGTACTTCTAGTTTGGAAGTTGCCAGTGCCAGCACCTGAAGGTAAACTATATAACCCACATAGTAATGACTATGCCGCTCTGTGTCCCGTGATGTACTCCAAGAAAAGGATTTTACAGGTAAGCTGTTATAAAAATCCTATTTTTTGCTGTGACGAAAACGAAACCAAAAATGCACCACATTTTCGTCCACTGTCGAAAACTACGACGAAAATCAATTCTGTTTTTGTTAACGAACAAAAACAAAATGAAAATGTGAGGCAGGGACCTTTTTACCCTTGTGAACCAACTTCCGGTTTACACGGAGCTCCGCCTGCTTCCACTCCCAGCAAGCAAGTGCATGTGCAGCCAGCATTACAGGCCTCCGAATCCGCAAATGACCGTCCAGAGCAGCACTGTGTATTCCAGGCCTCCCGAGTCCCAAAGAGTCCCACTCCTGAGTCACGATGGCGACCGTCCAGAGCGGAGAACACCCACTGTGAGTGTGTACATTACAATTACAGGCCTGAGGCCTCCCCTCAGACCACTGTCCTTCCAGAGAACTGTGTGTGCATTACAGGCCTCCTCTGACCACTGGCACCCAGGGCACTGTGTATTACAGGCCATTCCTCAGACCTGAGACAACCATCCAGCACTGTGAACTGGCAGCATTACCATTCTCCTCTGACCACCGGCATCCAGAGCACTGTGCATTCATTACAGCCCTTCCCAGTCAGATCTGAGACCACCATCCAGCACTGTGCAGCATTACAGGCCTCCTCTGACCACCGGCACCCAGAGCACTGTGTATTACAGCCCTTCCCAGTCAGATCTGAGACCACCATCCAGCACTGTGCAGCATTACAGGCCTCCTCTGACCACCGGCACCCAGAGCACTGTGCATTACAGCCCTTCCCAGTCAGACCTGAGATCACCATCCAGCACTGTGCAGCATTGCAGGCCTCCTCTGACCACCGGCACCCAGAGCACGGTGCATTACAGCCTTTCCCAGTCAGACCTGAGACCACCATCCAGCACTGTGCAGCATTGCAGGCCTCCTCTGACCCCTGGCACCCAGAGCACTGTGCATTACAGCCCTTCCCAGTCAGACCTGAGACCACCATCCAGCACTGTGCAGCATTGCAGGCCTCCTCTGACCCCTGGCACCCAGAGCACTGTGCATTACAGCCCTTCCCAGTCAGACCTGAGACCACCATCCAGCACTGTGCAGCATTGCAGGCCTCCTCTGACCCCTGGCACCCAGAGCACTGTGCATTACAGCCCTTCCCAGTCAGACCTGAGATCACCATCCAGCACTGTGCAGCATTGCAGGCCTCCTCTGACCACCGGCACCCAGAGCACTGTGCATTACAGCCTTTCCCAGTCAGACCTGAGACCACCATCCAGCACTGTGCAGCATTGCAGGCCTCCTCTGACCCCTGGCACCCAGAGCACTGTGCATTACAGCCCTTCCCAGTCAGACCTGAGACCACCATCCAGCACTGTGCAGCATTGCAGGCCTCCTCTGACCACTGGCACCCAGAGCACTGTGCATTACAGCCCTTCCCAGTCAGACCCGAGATCAACATCCCTCACTGCACTGGTATTATTATAGGCCTCCTCTGACCAGTGACCACCGGCACCCAGAGCACTGTGCATTACAGGCCATCCCTTAGACCTGAGACCACTGTGCGCAGCAGTACAGACCTCCTAAGACCACCGTCTAGAGCAGGGGTCTCAAACTGGTGGCCCTCCAGCTGTTGCAGAACTACAATTCCCATGAGGCATTGCAAGGCTAAACAGTTACAAGCATGACTCCCATAGGCATGATGGGACTTGTAGTTCCGCAACAGCTGGAGGGCCACAGGTTTGAGATCCCTGGTCTAGAGCAATGTGCGCATTACAGGCCTCCTCATACCTTCCAGAGCGGCTAAATCTCTTATCTGTGAGTTTGTTCAAACCTTAATAACATATTCGATTTTTTTTTTTTTTTTTAAGGGGTATATAATGAGTTTTTGAAATTCTTAAATAATGCATTACAATTTAACTAAACACATTAGATTTTAGTTGACTGAAATAATTTTATTCGACTAACGTACTGGAGATTTTAGTTAAATTAGTAAAAGTTAGTTATATACCACTAAAACTAAAACCATTGCAGATAACTAAAACGGGATTAAAACTAAAATGGCATTTTAGTCAAAAGATTATAACTAAAACAAAATTTAATACCAAAACTTACACAGCCTATCAGTGCCCATCAGTGAAGGAGAAAAATTACGTGTTTTACAAAATTTTAAAACCGACTATGAAAGTTTTTTTTTTTTCAGTCTTTTTCCATTTCTATTTAGCAAAAAAAAAAAAAAACCCAGTGGTCATTGAATACCACCAAAGTAAAGCTCTATTTGTTTGAAAAAAAAAAATGGGTACAGTGTAGCATGACCGCACAAATGTCATTCAAATTGTGACAGCTCTGAAAGCTGAACATTAATCTGGGCAGGAAGGGGGGTAAAAGTGCCCGGTAGGTAAGTGGTTATTAAACCAAAAATTTAATATATTGCAGCTTACCAATCATTAGATGTGGTGGCTGCATTCGTTTTCGTTCTATAGGCTCCCTCCCCCCCTTTGTTTTTACTTGGTGATCTGGGCAGTAGCACATCACCGTTATTAGAGTGCCCCCAATCTGCATGAAGGAGCACAGGGGGTACCTTTTGGACAGCAGCATTGTCAGTCCGGGGGGGGGAGGAGATGTACTAGCGTATCTAAATACACTAACAAATTGAAACCAAACTCTAGCTCACACTTTATAAGCAGTTACAGCAAACGTTTTTTTTTTTTTTTTTCCTTTTTGAATAAAGGTTTTACGTAAATAAAAGCTGATCACTGTAAGCTCCCCTGTCAGTGGTAAATGGTTGGTCTCATCTCTGTATACTGATACATCTGGAAGAGATCTTGCGCCTTAACAAGCTTTATTGTAAAAGATCAGAGGAACAAATGAATCATAAAGAGAAAAATTACATACTAAATGCCGGTCTAAAAAATAAAATTTTTCTTGGCTTGAGTAGGCACCAAAACACAGATTGGTGACCGCAGGGGCCCAGAGGGCCACAAAACAAGTGCCAAAAGGGAAGACTGTTTAATAAAGCCCTGGGAAGTAGGAAATGCTGGTGTTCTCATAATTTCCAACTCTACTAAAAAAGCAAATAACCCCACCAAATTTGGGCTAGACTTACACAACATGTTCTTTCTCGTTACAGGTTTAAAGGACACGCCCACACAGGAGGACTGGCTAATCGGTGTGCTTCCTGAAGGCTCGCGGGTCGCTGTGGACCCCTTTATTATTCAAACAGGTAACGTGTTGTGCTTTTGCAGCCGAATGTTACTGGTGATGCCAATCCCCCGATTCACCAGTGGCAGGCTTGGCACTCTCCCAGACTGGTGCTTTTTGGTTTGCCCCTTGGCATCCACTGACTTGCTGGCAGGTAACCTACATAAAATGTGTACATACCCAGAAACCCGGCACAGGGATAGTAGGAACCCCAATAATAGGTGCAGCAGGGGGAAAAGACTTGGAAATTAGGTGCAGGGATGGTGGGAACCACTTATAATGAAAACAGTAGGACCCAAGAACGCAGTGCAGGGATGGTGGACACCCCTCATAATGGGCACAGCAGATGTGCAGACCTGGGAACTTGGCACAGGAATGGGGGGAACCCCTCATAATGGGCACAGCAGAGGTGTAGACCCAGGGACTCAGTGCAGGGATAGCGGGAACCTTTAGATAATGGGCACAGCAGGTGTGCACACCTGGGAACCAAGTGCAGAGATAGTGGGAACCCCTCATAATGGGTACAGAAGGTGTACAGACGTGGGAACTCGGCACAGGGATGGTGGGAACCCCTCATAATGGGTACAGAAGGTGTACAGACGTGGGAACTCGGCACAGGGATGGTGGGAACCCCTCATAATGGGTACAGCAGGTGTACAGACCCGGGAACTCACAAATACAGTCTGTGACCGATTATAAGAGGTTTATGTGCTTTATCTTTTCATCTATCAGACACTAAAGCTGGCCTTGGATGGATCAATTCTTGGTTGGTTCAGCAAAATTTCGATCCATCTATGGGCAGGCTGGTTGTACTGAGGATGATCCATTGATTTGACTTCAGTACAGCCAGCATGTCGGATTTTTTTTTGATGCAATTACTGCTGGTGGCTATAGCCGCTAGCAGTGAACATTGTGTTCTGCTGGCGGGGATGGCTCCCCACCGGCAGAACACAATAGTGCTTCGGGAGGGATTCACCCATCAACACTGGCTGTGTTGATGGGGCAATCGAGTGATTTTGCAGGAAAGAAAATTGCATCACCTATGGCTTGCTTGGATATCACTTTTGGAGAGACTACCCCTTTAAATTGAATAAAATGTGTAGAATGGAAGCTTGTGTTTAAGATGAAGCCTCAGGGCAATTTTTTTTTACATTTCTTTCAGTTTATATCCTTAGTGAAGTGTCCTTTTAACCACTTCGCACCCGGGCCAATTCTGACACTTCGCTCCTACATGTAAAAAGCCTAATTTTTTTGCTAGAAAATTACATATAACCCCCAAACAATATATATGTTTTTTTAGCAAAAACCCTAGAGAATACTATGGCGGTCATTGCAACTTTTTATCTTGCACGGTATTTGCGCAATAATTTTTCAAACGCATTTTTTGGGGAAAAAAATCGTTTTCATGAATTAAAAAATATTAAAACATTAAAGTTAGCCCAATTTTTTTTGCATAATGTGAAAGATGAAGTTACGCCGAGTAAATAGATACCTAACATGTCACCCTTCAAAATTGCACACGCTCGTGGAATGGAGCCAAACTTCGGTACTTAAAAATCCTCATGGGCGACGCTTTAAATTTTTTTACTGGTCACATGTTTTGAGTTACAGAGGAGGTCTAGGGCTAGAATTATTGCTCTTGCTCTAACGTTCCCTGCGATACCTCACGTGTGTTCTGAATACCGTTTTCATATGTGGGCGAGACTTACGTATGCGTTCGCTTCTGCGTACGAGCTACCGGGGACAGGGGCGCTTTACATTTTTTTTCTTTTTATTTATTGTTAATTTTACTTTAACCTTTTTAATTTTACACTTAAAAAAAAAAAAAAAGATCACTTTTATTCCTATTACAAGGAATGTAAACAACCCTTGTAATAGGAATAAGCATGACAGGTCCTCTTTACAGTTAGATATGGGGTCAATAAGACCCCACATCTCACCTCTAGCTGAAGCGGCGCCGGTTTTTTTGAATGCAGAGGCCGGGCGTGACGTCACAACATCGCGCCCGGCCTCCGAACGATCATAGAGACTCCGGCGACCATCTGGTCCGCCGGAAATCTCTATTGTAAGAAGCCGGGGCCGGCGGATCCTGTCACCGACTCTCTGATCGCTCAGGTGAGTCGGTAGAAGCACCGGAGGGCGGCGGGAGGGGGGGGGGGACGTCCCCGCTCGCCGCCTGTAAGAATGATCAAGCGGCGGAACAGCCGCTATGATCGTTCTTACGGTACACAGAATCGCCGGCTCTAAAAAACGATATCTGAACGATGCCTGTAGCTGCACCCGTCATTCAGATATCCCCCCTCAAAGTCAAGGACGTCCATTGACGTCCTTGGGTGCGAAGTGGTTAACATGGGATGTGGGAGGAGCTTATTAGAAGTAAATCAAAGGTACATTTCAGGTATATTACTGATGCGTTTTTTTCCAATTTTCTTTTTTTTTAGACCAGTGGAAGAGTATGTCCATGGCATTGAAGAACGCCGGACATCTCCTCGTACCTGTGCAGGAAAACCTCATAGATGCCATCTGGACAGACCGCCCAGAAAGGCCGTGTCAGCCGCTGATAACATTGGGTCTGAACTACACAGGTTGGTGTTACTGCTTTCGCTATTCCAATGCCAGGCCGCTGAGCTTAAAGGGTAAGTTTACCTTTTCATGAAAAATGGAAAGGTGAACTAACTCCAAATATCTCGGCCACTCCTAGACCTCTCTGCACATAGTGTCCATGATGCCCCGTCCTGCCAGGGTAGTAGTCTGTACACAGCCCTGGAGGGAGTGTTTATCATAATGCTCACAATGGCAATTTTTTGGAAAGGGATGTGGTGGCTGCATTACTTTTTAGGCTTTTTTTCATTTATTTTCACCTTGTAATCCTGACAGTATCGCACTTCCTGTCCTAGGGTGATAACGATCACTCAATGTACTGCATCTCTGGAGGATTGATTTGTCACCATCGGCTGCTCTCTTAATTTTGACTACAAACACCTCCTCCTCCTCTCCTTTATATAGAGAGCATTTCTTTGCAGTTAAAGCGGAGTTCCGGCGAAAAAAAAGTACAAATACTGCAGCTGCTGACTTTTACACTTACCTGTGCAGGGCACCCGTGTTGTCGGCAGCCGAAGCCGATCTGTCCGTCGGCTCTTGGGTGCTGCCGCCACCATCTTCGGTAAGGGGATCAGGAAGTGAAGCATTGCGGCTTCACTTCCTGGTTCCCTACTGCGCATGCGCGAGTCGCGCTGCGCGTTCCCACTGGTCCTTGCTGTGTGTTTGCCAGAAGACAGTGGGGGGGGGGGGGGTAGGCGCCGGACGTGGCGTAGGTCACTGCGGTGATCTATGCCCGGAAGTGGGAGGAAATACCTGTATTACACAGGTATCTGCTCCCTCCTCCCCCCTGAAAGGTGCCAAATGTGACACCAGAGGGGGGGGGGGAGGATTCCGAAAAGCGGAAGTTCCATTTTTGGGTGGCACTCCGCTTTTAAAGAAGATATCCAAGAAAAAAAAAAATTCCCCACGCAGTGGGGCTGTGCCCGCAGTGCAAGGGTTGACTACTTGTTTTTGTCTAGGGGTGAAGAGAGCAATGATATACAGTGCCTTGAAAATGTATTCATACCCCTTGAAAGTTTCCACATTTTGTCATGTTACAACCAAAAACGTAAATGTATTTTATTGGGATTTTATGTGATAGACCAACACAAAGTGGCACATCATTGTGAAGTGGAAGGAAAGTGATAAATGGTTTTCAACGTTTTTTTACAAATATGTGAAAAGTGTGGCTTGCATTTGTATTCAGCCCCCTTTACTCGGATACCCCTAACTAAAATCTAGTGGAACCAATTGCCTTCAGTCACCAAATTTGTAAATAGAGTCCACCTGTGTGTAATTTATTAGTATAAATACAGATGTTCTGTGAAGCCCTCAGAGGTTTGTTAGAGAACCTTAGTGAACAAACCGCATCATGAAGGCCAAGGAACACACTAGACAGGTCAGGCATAACAATTGTGGGGAAATTTAAAGCAGGGTTGGGTTACAAAAAAAATATCCCAAGCTTTGAACATCTCAAAGAGCACTGTTCAATCCATCATCCGAAAATGGAAAGAGTATGGCACAACTGCAAACCTACCAAGACATGGCTGTCCACCTAAACTGACAGGCCGGGCAAGGAGAGTATTAATCAGAGAAGCAGCCAAGATGCCCATGGTAACTCTGAAGTAGCTGCAGAGATCCACAGCTCAGGTGGGAGAATCTGTCCACAGGACAACTATTAGTCGTGCACTCCACAAATCTGGCCTTTATGGAAGAGTGGCAAGAAGAAAGCCGTTGTTGAAAGAAAGCCATAAGATGTCCCGTTTGCAGTTTGCGAGAAGCCATGTGGGGGACACAGCAAACATGTAGAAGAAGGTGCTTCAGTCAGATGAGACCAAAATTGAACTTTTTGGCATAAAAGCAAAACGCTATGTGTGGCAGAAAACTAACACTGCACATCACCCTGAACACACCATCCCCACCGTGAAACATGGTGGTGGCAACATCATGTTGTGGGATGCTTTTCTTCAGCAGAGACAGGGAAGCAGGTCAAAGTTGATGGGAAGATGGATGGAGCCAAATACAGAATAATCTTGGAAGAAAACCTGTTAGAGTCTGCAAAAGACTTGAGACTGGGGCAGAGATTCACCTTCCAGCAGGACAATGACCCTAAACATACAGCCAGAGCTACAATGGAAAGGTTTAGATCAAAGCATATTCATGTGTTAGAATGGACCAGTCAAAGTCCAGACCTAAATCCAATTGAGAATCTGTGACAAGACTTGAAAATTGCTGTTCACAGATGCTCTCCATCCAATCTGACAGAGCTTGAGATACTTTGCAAAGAAGATTTGGAAAAAATTTCACTCTCCTAGAAAAGCTAGTAGAGACATCCCCAAAAAGACTTGCAGGTGTAATTGCAGCAAAAGGTGGTTCTACAAAGTATTGACTCAGGGGGGCTGAACACAAATGCACGCCACACTTTTCCACATATTTATTTGTAAAAAAAATTGAAAATAATTTATAATTTCTCTTATCGTCCATGGACTGACACAGCTGGATACTGTAAACGTGTGGGTATATGTCCCTGCTCGCAGGAGAAGATCTACGCAGAATGTTAGATGTTAGAAACATACATTCTAGAACAAAACCAGAGCTGAACAGCCCCACCCAGGGGGGCGGTCCCTCCAGACATAACCCTCCTACCTGCAGCCAGCAGCCTCCGTTTTTTTCTGCCTAGCAGAAGGAGAAGACGTGGCTCTCTCAGGAGCTAGTCTCCTGGAAGATTTTAATTGTTATTCCTTTGGGAATTTTATTTTATTTTTGAGACCTTCAATCAACTGTCGGCTGGGCAACAGGTTGGGTACACTGGTATCCTCGTAGTCTTCCCTGTCCGACCATCGAGCGTGCTGATCCTCGCCATGTGTGCGTGAGACTCAGTTCACGACATGCCTCATGACTCCAGGGGTGGCCGGGTTGCTTTCATGCTCCCGCGGTCCTCTCAAGATTGAACAGTACCTGACGGACTGTTTCTCTCGCGGTGGACCGGGCCGACAGCTACGCAGTATGACTCTGTGATAGGTCTGTCTGAAACAAGCCAGTGGGTCCCTCTGGGACAGGTAAGTAGTCTCTCCTGATGCACGTGAGTACATGCTGGCTGTGTTTCTTTATATGGGGGGGTTCTCCCTGTCTCCCCCCTGTTATGCTGCTCTCTGCACCCTGTACTGGTGCTGTACTGTGTGGGGGTGCTTGGGGGGTCGCTCTGGCCTGATGGGGGGCGCTCATGTCTGTTGGTGAACTCTGGGAGAGGAGCAGTGTTCTGGTGTAGAGTGTGGGGACTTTATTGCGTGCGACATTAGCGCTGTTTTTTTAAATTCAAATAGTGCGCTCGGCGGCCATCTTGCCGTGGTTCAATGGCGCAGTTATACAGGCGGCCGGCACTTTCACTTTCGGCCTCTAGCGGCGCTGCTGCGGCGCAAATTTCCTCAGTCTCCTCACAGATTCTTCACTCTCCTCAGGCTTCACTCGTGCTGCAGCGCGGCTCATACAGCGGAACTGAGCGGTCCCTAAGGGTTGGTGAGTCCTCTGGGTATCCCCTCCTCAGCCTCAGCGCAGCCAGTGGGTGGACTGTATTATTCACTGTAATAGTGAATAAGGTCTCAGAGGGTGGCAGTATGGAGTCTGGTTCACCTGCTTCTCCACACTTGTCAGAGGCAACTGGCAGTGCTCCTGCGGTCCCTATGGACCAGTTGTCGGCAGTCCTGGAATCATTCCTTGTCAGAGTGGAAGCGCTGTGAGAGCGCAAGAGAGCTGTAAAGCGCCCCCTCCCCACACATTCTCCTGTAGGGGAGTGCTCTGTCTCAGATATGGACCTAGCTACTGCTGCTCAGGACCCTAGCTCTGAGGATTTCGATGTGTTTGGACAGGACATTCCTTGTGAGGAAGACCCCTGTCTTGAACCAGCAACTGACAGGGTGCTTATAAGTGAACTCATTGATGCTGTGAGGGACACTCTCAAGCTGAATGTTGAGGCTGAGGAACCTCAGGTGGAAGCTGTATCCTTTGGTTCCTTTAAAGCCGTTTCTTCAAAAAAGGTCTTTCTATATGTGCCTTTTTTTGATACATTCATTGACCAAGTCTGGGATAAGCTGCAGAAGACTTTGACGGTCCCAAAGCGCCTAGCCAAAAGGTACCCCTTTGAGGAGGACCTGGTTAAGACATGGACTCTCCCCCCTAGTTGTCGACCCCCCCCAGTCGCCCGTTTGAATAAGGCTACCACGCTCCCAATGGAAGGGACTCCTGCATTTAAGGATCCCACTGACAGGAGGTCAGAAGTGGTGAGTAGAACCTATGTTTACCTTATTGGGGTCTGCTTTTACGCCCTATAGTGGCGGCGATGCTTGTGTCTCAGACACTCACAGGATGGGCAAAGATTTTGCACCAGACAGTGCAGGAGCAAATTCTCCCTCCTGAGACCATTGCCCTGGCTCACCAACTTGCGCAGGCTTTAGTCTTCGTGTGCGATGCCACTTTGGATGCCTCCCCTCTAATATCAGGGGCCTCTATCTCTGCTGTGGTGCTGCGTCACCTTATCTGGCTGAAATGCTGGTCGGCCGACCTAGCTTCCAAAAAGCTCCTGGCTGACTTGCTCTTTTAAGGGCGGTAGAATGTTTGGGGCCGCCCTGGATGACATTATTAAGGATGTCACAGGGGGTAAGAGAACCTTCCTTCCTCCAGTCTATTAAGGGAAAGGAGCCCCACCGCAGGCCGGGCCCTTCCTTTCCGGCGAAGAAGACGTTTTTTCGTCAGTCAAAATCCACGGGTAAGCCCGCCCAGACTGAAAAAAGTGCGGCTGGGGGACAAAGGCATCCCTGGGTGCGCAAGCCTACCAAGCAAGTTCCCAAGCCCACCACCGCATGAAGTCTTGCCCCTGCCCAACTCTGGGGTGGGGGGACGTCTTCGCAGGTTCGCGGTGCGGTGGATCTCCGACCGGTGGGTGTGCGAGGTGGTCACCTCGGGATACAGGATAGAGTTCCGCTTGTGGCCCCCAAACAGGTTCTTTACCTCGAACCTCCCTCTCCGCCGGGCGGCCCTCTTGGGGGCCGTACAGGATTTGCTCGGGTGCGGAGTAATTGTGCCGGTTCCGTCACAAGAGAGGTTTCAGGGGTTTTACTCGAACCTGTTTGTTGTCCCGAAGAAGGACGGGGTCCGGCCAATCCTGGACCTCAAGGCCCTGAATGTGAAGGTACTAAAATTCCGTATGGAATCCATTCGCACGGTGATTGCGACACTCCAACAAGGGGATTTTTTGGCATCCTTGGATATCAAGGACGCTTACTTGCAAGTTCCAATCTGCGCAAGTCACCAGAGGTTTCTGCGCTTTGCCATAGGCGAAGTCCACTATCAGTTCGTGGCTCTTCCCTTCGGCCTAGCATCGGCACCACAGGTTTTCACCAAAGTGCTTGCCCCGGTTCTAGCTTTGCTGAGACAGCGAGGAATTGTTATCGTGGGCTATCTGGACGATCTCCTTCTCAGAGCAGAAAATGGCTCAGAATTGGAGGAAAATGTGACAATAGTCAGTCAGACCCTCCGAGACTTCGAATGGCTTCTGAACATGCAGAAGTCGGTTCTAGTCCCGACTCAACGATTGGAGTATCTGGGTCTGATACTGGACACTTCGGCAGCGAAGGTGTTTCTACCCTCAGAGAAGTTACTGACACTTTAGTTGGCAGTGCGGGTTCTGACGTCCCGAAAATGGTCATCAATTCGCTTCTGCATGAGAGTCCTGGGACTAATAATGGCCTCCTTTGAGGCGATTCCGTATGCCCAATCACACACTTGGGCATTGCAGAAGGGAATTCTGTCTGTTTGGGACAAGTCCCCATTGTCATTGGATCTTCAGATTCAGGTGAGTCACTCTGTCAAGGCGTCCCTGACATGGTGGCTGAGATCCCCGGCTCTTCGGGCCGGGAAGTCGTTCCTCCGCATCCAGTGGACGGTGGTCATGACAGATGCCAGCCTGACGGGCTGGGGAGGAGTGTGGGGAGTCCTCTCAGCTCAAGGGCTCTGGACTCCGTACGAATCTCGTCTCCCAATCAACGTCCTGGAATTGCGGGCGATCAGACTGTGTCTCTCCACGTGGTCGAAGAGGCTACAGGGCCACTCGATCAGTATTCAGTCGGACAACGCCATGGCCATGGCATATGTCAACCATCAGGGGGGCACTCGGAGCTCAGCCGCGGTATCCGAGGTCGCCCACATCCTAAGGTGGGCGGAATGAAGCGTGGCGGCGCTGTCGGCCGTCTTTATTCCGGGCGTAGAAAACTGGCAGGCGGACTATCTGAGCCACCAGTCCCTGGACCAGGGGGAGTGGTCCTTGCATCCGGAGGTGTTTCAACTCCTTTGTCAGCGGTGGGGCACACCGGATGTGGACCTGATGGCATCTTGACTCAATCGCAAGGTGTCTAGGTTTGTGGCCGGGTCCAGGGACCCCTGGGCGGATGCCTCGGACGTGTTGGTGGCCCCGTGGGGTCAGTATCGCTTAATGTATGCTTGCCCTCCGCTGCAGTTGATTCCTCGTCTGCTGCGCAGGGTAGCAGCCGAGGGCATTCCAGTGATCCTCATTGCCCCGGATTGGCCTCGGCGTCACTGATACGCTGACCTGGTACGTCTCATCGCGGACGTCCCTTGGCACCTGCCCTTGAGGGAGGACCTTCTGTCTTAAGGTCCTATCTTTCATCCTGCTTTACAGTCTCTGGCTTTAACGGCATGGCTATTGAGCGCCAGGTACTGAAGGACCGAGGCCTGTCGGATTCGGTAATTTCAACCATGCTTGGGGCAAGGAAGTCTTCTAGAAAGATCTATCACCGTACCTGGAGAGCTTACACCTATGTGCGAAGAGCTAGACTGGCGTCCATGAACTTACTCTGTGCCCAGAATCCTGTGGTTCTTGCAGCGTGGTGTGGCACAAAGGCTAGCTTTGAGCACAATTAAGGGTCAGATTTCGGCCTTGGCCGTTTTCAAAGACCCCTAGCAGGTCATTCTTTAGTTAGCACTTTTGTACAGGGGTTCGCCATGTGATTCCCCCTGCCAAGCCTCCGCTCCCTCCTTGGGATCTGAACTTGGTGCTCTCGGTTCTTCAGGAACCTCCTTTTGAAAATATCAGAGATATTCCTCTTTTAACTTTGTCTCAGAAGGTGGCTTTCTTAGTGGCCATCACTTCTGTTAGACGGGTGTCTGAGTTGGCGGCTCTGTCAATCAAGTCGCCTTACCTGGTCCTCCATAAGGATAAGGCGGTGTTGCGACCGTCTTTTCTTCCAAAGGTGGTTTCGGCTTTTCACCTTAATGAGGACATTGTCCTTCCGTCCTTGTGCCCTCACCCATCGCATCCTAGAGAGTTTGCGCTTCACAACTTAGATGTGGTGCGAGCCTTACAGGTGTACCTAGCGGCTACTGCTCCTATTCGGAAGTCTGACTCACTGTTTGTGTCTGTCTCTGGTCCAAAACAGGGCCAAGCGGTGTCGTCTGCCACCATTTCTAGGTGGATCAGACAGACTGTTATACAGGCCTATGCCCTTAAGGGGCGGGCACCTCCCTTTCTGGTTACGGCACATTCCACCAGGGCAATTGGTGCTTCCTGGGCTTTCCGACATCAAGCGTTGGATGCAGAAGTGTGCAAGGCGGCGACCTGGTCGTCCGTTCATACCTTTTCAAAATTCTATAAGGTTGATGTGGCTGCATCTTCGGATGCTTCCTTCGGCCGCAAAGTGTTACAGGCCGCTGTTTAATGTTGCAACTCCTCCGTTGAGAAGCTCTGCTGGTTTGGAGTGAAGTTTTGGTTGTTCCTTTACTATTTGCTCCCACCCTTTTTTCTTATACTGCTTTGGGACGTCCCATACGTAAACAGTATGAGAGCTGTGTCAGTCCATGGACGATAAGAGAAAATAGGATTTTTGTACTCCCCGTAAAATCCGTTTCCCTGACGTCCATGGACTGACACAGCACACACCCTTCTTTTAAGGTTTGTACTGCTTTGTTACGAACTGAGGCTGCTGGCTGCAGGTAGGAGGGTTATGTCTGGAGGGACCGCCCCCCTGGGCGGGGCTGTTCAGCTCTGGTTTTGTTCTAGAAGGTATGTTTCTAACATTCTGCCTAGATCTTCTCCTGCGAGCAGGGACATATACCCACACGTAAACAGTATGAGAGCTGTGTCAGTCCATGGACGTCAGAGAAACGGATTTCACGGTGAGTACAAAAATCCTATTTTTCCTTCCACTTCACAATTATTTGCCACTTTGTGTTGGTCTATCACATAAAATCCCAATAAAATACATTTAAGTTTTTTGGTTGCCAACATGAGAAAATGTGGAAAATTTCAAGGGCTATGAATACTTTTTCAAGGCATTGTACTTACCTAATCCATCCCTGCTGCTCCTGCTCCCCCCCCCTCCCCCCCACCCAAGACGATAGCGGTCTTGTGCATGGAGTGTTCCTGACATCATCACGCCCATAGGCTGGTTCTGGACGTGAAGAACAGTCCATCCCTGGATGTGGGGAAGCCCTGTTTTTCTGGAGGATCGAAGGATCAGGTGAGTATAGCCCCTGCATGGGGAAAAAACATTCCTGGAGTTTTTCTTTAACAGAACATAGCCAATAAAGCATTTATTTGTGCTATTTTCTGAAATATTAGTTCAGTCCACAGGCATTTACAAGGACACTGGATTTCTAGCAGGATCGACAACTTTTTTCTTTTTTATATAAAATAATTTTTGGTAGAGGTTCTGTGTTTGATATGCCAACATCCTATAATTTACATACATCACATCAACAGAGTTGTAGCCATGGCATTTTTTTTTAGGGCATATAGAAAATGGTACTACATGGACAATTATATAAAAACACAAAATTTATTGTACATAAAATGTAAAATCCCATATAGCACCACGTCCATTGTAAGGTTCACATATTATTTCATCCAGTAATGCGCATGTGGACTCAACTCGTTTCGAATGATCTTTTTCAGGCGCTCATGTAAATGAATATCTACAAATCTAACATCGTTAGAAATATGATATGATATTTGTAACTATAGGTAATATTTGTAGATATTCATTTACATGTGCTCCTGAGGAAGAGCATTTTGAAAGGCAATGGAAAACAAAACAAATGCAATCCCCCACTGGTAATCTGCAATGTATTCAGCTTTTGTTCTTGGGTTTAAATAAAATAAATCCTGCCTAAGAGCCTGTGCAGTTGTAATGTAATCAAGGCTATGCCTTGCCTTGCCTGCCCTATGTTTCACTGTCCAATGGGAGTGCTCCAGTTACCAAAAAGGATGCTGCTGTTGGACAGAAGATGGCAGGTGAGCAAAGCCTGGTGCTGAAGTCAGTGAATTCAGGCCCTTAAGCCGGCCATAAAGTGTTAGAATCCTGGCCAGTTCAGCAGGGACCGGCTGAGATTCGAAGAATGAATGGGCAGGCTGATCGCTCAATCAACTTGGGTACAACTAGCCTGTCGGATTTAACATGCGATTTATTGCTAGCAGCCGTTACAGTGGTAGCAATAATCATTGTGTTCTCCCGGCATTTCCCCCAAACCCCCCCCCCCCTCCACTGGGAGAACACAATGGATCTGACTGTGTTGGTGGGGGAATCTAGCAATTTGCTTTCCTGCAACCCGTGGTTACAGGATAGGAAATCGTTTGCCTTGGCAACAAAGTGAAATCAGTTTAACAGGGCTTACAGAACTCTCTGGCTAATAAAGGAATGGCAGGTACATTGCAGTATCTACTCTAGTCTAAGGCAGCCAATACGTTTTGTTCTTCTTTTTTTTTCTCTTTCGTTCAACCAGAGTGTTTAATGAAAAAAATGACCTGATTCCTCCATCCACACATTCAATGTGGGGAATCCTCCCACTGTGGTATTGTGTTCTGACGACGGAAAGCCTTCCTCACCATCTGAATGCAATGATCAGCGCCACTGGCTATAGCCAGTGGTACTGATCGCTGTATCGAATTCTGTATAAGCAGGGTGCTTCTACATGGATTGAAATTTAAATGGTTCCTGCTGAACAGGCTGATCCATGCATGGCCGGCTTTGGACAGGACTCTGTTTTGCCTGTGATCTGATGATCCTGAACCACATCTGCTGGTGATGCTGGAACACCCTCCTTAATGTCTCCCACACACAGGAAAAAAACAACCTCATACTAAGAAGTTTTGCACTGTTATTACAGGTGTGTCGTGGCAGGATAAGATTGTGGCACTTCGGGCCAAGATGGCAGAGAGAAAAACTTCATGGATCGTCCTGACTGCACTGGATGAGGTTGCATGTAAGAGATGTTTGTCCTTCTCTCATATATTGTAGATCTTACGAGGCATACACACAAGATCTTCCAGCAGTGCCATCTCTGCTGTTGGAGGCGGATGTCTGACCTCAGTACAGGCACTATGAAATGAAATCAAAGGTCATCCAGAAAATTTGTAGGGAGAGTTTATACTGCAAATGTTTCAGGTTCTGCACCCCCCCTTTTATTTTATATAAGTTCTCTTTTTTAACAGTTTTTCTATATTCTAAGGTTGAGTGTGTAGTTAACAATCAGCATGGGGTGTGCCCATGACTAATATGTCTGAAAGTGACAGCTAGGAAGGGAGATAGTGTTTTTATTGTTGTATTATTACCCCGTATGTGAGGGAGAGGACCTGGCAGTTTTGGGAATATATTTGATTACGCTGGGTTAGGTGGAGGTTCCAGGAATCTACTTGTGATTCTACTTGTGATTCCACTTTGGTCAATTCCGGATATGGACAGTCAAATCTTAGACCAGGGGTCTCCAAACTTTTCAAGGCTCACATATTCTAAATATATATATATTTAGAATATGTGAGCCTTGAAAAGTTTGGAGACCCCTGGTCTAAGATTTGACTGTCCATATCCGGAATTGACCAAAGTGGAATCACAAGTAGAATCACAAGTAGATTCCTGGAACCTCCACCTAACCCAGCGTAATCAAATATATTCCCAAAACTGCCATATATATATATATATTATTTGTGGGTAAAAAGTCCCCTTCGGTGTCGCCCCCCCCCCTTTGCATCAGGTTCCCCATCCGAGTCCCCCCTTACATCAGGTTCCCCATCAGAGTCCCCTCTACATCAGAAGCAGGCACCGTAAGCAGTCTCTGCTGACCTTAACCCTTATTCAATGCATGCTACTGACCCTAACTGCAGGCCGGATGTGGCCCTTGGTTCATAGTTTGAAGGCCCCTGCCTTAGAGGGGAATTGACTTGGTCACCCTCTGCTGTTGTAGGACAAATGTAGTACAGGATTGACCAGGGATATCCAGCAAGTAAGTATCGGTGTTGGTAAATATTTTTGTGGCTGCTGTTCCAGTAGCTGAAATTTTGACTCGGAACAGCACAAAAAAACACCAACACCCTGATAGAGGTAAACTAGTATATTTAGTGATGTGTGTGTCTCCTGATTGAGATTTTCAGCATGTGTTCACTTCTCTCTGATTAGGGTTGTTTAATCTCAGAGGCTCTGATGTGGAGTATAACCCGGTATTCTTCACTTATGCCATTGTGGGAACAGAAGCAATCAGGTGAGACTGAGCTTTGATCGTCTTTTTACTTGGAGACACGTTTTAAGGTGGTCGTACACCAGTTCATCAGGAACCAGAGGAAATTCGCTCTGTGGGAGGCCCTGCTTCATTCAACAAAAGCCTGATCATTTGATTGACTTTTATAGAAGCATCCTGCTGGAAAAACTCTGTCCAATCAGCAGCTGTATCCAATCAGATGCAGCCACTGCTTGGGTATTCTTAGAGCCGTTGGAAACTGTCAGAATACAATTTGTCGATCTCCAATGTTTAGTGTGGATGGAGGAATCTGTTAAACTTCCTTTTATTCAAGGCATCCACTACTCTCTTAGTAAATTAAGGTTAGTAGTTTGAACTTTCCTCCTGATATTTTGAGGTCATGTCCCTGTGTTCTTCATCTTCGCTTCATATTAAAATTGTACATATTAAGTTCCTGAAGACGCTCTTGATATGTTTTATCCCCCAGACCTTTTACCATTTTTGTTGCCCATCTGTGGAATGTTCTTCCTTATTAACATCCCTTTGTAGGTGAGGTCTCCAGAGCTGCACACAGTATTCTAAATGAGGTCTAACTAAAGATCTATATAGAGGAATCAGGACCTCCTTCCTCCAGCTGGTGATCCCACTAGTAATAACTAAAGATCTATATAGAGGAATCGGGACCTCCTTCCTCCTGCTGGTGATCCCTCTAGTGATTAGATAAAAAATGTACTGAATGGAAATTTTGGTACCGAAACTTAAAATGCAGGATGCACTTAGCCAAAAACAGAAACCGAAAATTACAGTTTTTTTTAAAAAATATTTCAATTTTTTTTATATATAATTGTAGTATATTCGACTTTTTAATTAATATCATAATTTTTATTTTTTTTATTTTTTTTAATCAAATGTTTTATTTCCCAAACAAGCATACAATTTTCCAATACACAAACATTTTCTTTGTTCAGTACAATCAGTTCACATAAAACATACATATATAGGCAGTATATAAAAAGTTCCTGAGCATTTACAGAGACTGTTGCTGTGTAGTATTAATATCATCAATTTAAATAAATATGAATTTATTGGCGCCCATTATTGGCACCTTTAGGGCAAGAAAAGCTCAAGAAAAATGTATCCCTTTAAGTTCTATATATGTCTTCACAGTGGTCCTTTACGCTTGCATTGTGGTGTTAAAAATCCAGCTTGGTGCATTTTTGGTCAATTAAAAGAAACGCACCTCCCTAGTTCAAATGCTCTGAAAGCGCATCATTACCGCACCTGTGTTGCGATTTTAATGCGTTTTTTGAGTCACATGACCTATGAAAAGCACACCATAAGCACGGTTATCACGGTAAAGTCGGCCCAAAATCTCTGTAAAATCTATACAAATTTGTAGTAAAATCGTCACAAATTTGCGGCAAAAACACGGTGTGTTTTCAGTGCCATTATCGCCACCTTTTCTATTATCGCCATTTTGCCGATAACACCTATTTTGGCCGAAATGTTTTGGAGGCCGAAATTTCGGTGCATCTGTAATAAAAATCTATATAGAGGAACCATGACCTCCTACCTGCTGGTGATCCCTCTTGTGATACTAAAGATCTATATAGAGGAATCGGGACCTCCTTCCTCCTGCTGGTGACCCCTCTAGTGATAACTAAAGATCTATATAGAACAATCAGGACCTCTTTCCTCCTGCTGGTGATCCCCATAGAGATATAAAGATGTATATAGAGGAATCGGGACCTTCTTTGTTCTGTTGATGATCTCTCTAGTGATAAGTAAAGATCTATAAAGAGGATCCCTCTGGTGATGCACTCCAACAAGTTCACACAGTTTGCTAATTTTGCTGAAAAAAAGAACCCCTAAATCTTTTTCCTCTGTATTTCTGGACAGAATTGTACCCCCGATGGAGTACTCTATCAAAGAATTATTTTTCCATACCTGCATTATTTTGCGCTTAGACATGTTGAGCTTTGACCAATCTTCCATCAATGCCTAATCATGTTCTATGTTGTGCCCTCTTTGTCTTTTCACAGGCTTTTTATTGACGGTGAGCGTCTGGCTGACCCAGCGGTCCGGGCGCACTTGCAGCTGGACTCATCTCCAGCCGCTGAGTTCAGGATCCAGCTGGAGCCATACGGGTCAATATTGAGCGCTCTGCAGGGTATCTGCGCTGGGCTCTCCCCCAAGGAGAAGGTGTGGATTAGTGACAAGGCCAGCTACGCACTATCTGAAGCTATTCCCAAGGTACTTGCTATATTCTACATATGTATGGCCAACTGTCCCTTATCTATAACCTCTGTATTTAATACTAATTGTTTATTTGTTTCATGTGTTTGAAATACTCAGACTCAAATGTACCTGTCGCAGTACACGCCGATATGTCTGGCAAAGGCTGTGAAAAACTCTGCAGAGATTGGAGGAATGCGGAGAGCCCATGTAAGTCTTTTTTAAAGAATGTTAGGAACAAGTAGCAGGAACTGTTAAAGTCCAAATCATGCACCTTGACACACAATGAGGTTAATTTACTAAAACTGGAGAGTGCAAAATCTGGTGCAGCTGTGCATGGTAGCCAATCGGCTTCTTCAATCAAGCTTTGACAAAAAAACTTGGGGAAGCTGATTGGTTTCCATGCAGAGCTGCATCAGATTTTGCGCACACTACAGTTTTAGTAAATCAACCCCAGGGAGTCACCATGACAGTAAGGATAGGGAAACCTCCCTAGTGAAGGAGTCTTTTGTCGTCTTCCCTGCATAGGAGGGGGGTCCTTCTTCCATTGTCCACATCGCTGCTTGGATGAAATGTCCTATTGGCTGTCCAGCTTCAGGGTTGTCTCGGGCTCCAGAAGATTGCACAGAATGATGATGTCACAAAGCTAGGGATGGTCAGTGCAGGCACACATTGCAGCACTGGATCACTGGCATCCACTCCTGAAAGCTGGTATGGCGAGGTTTACGTACGACAGACTGAGCAAATGAAAAATGCTATTAGGGCCAGTTCACACAACATGCTGTGCAGGTTTTTTTTTCTGCATCAAAAACGCATGGAAAGTAGGTTATATGGTTTCCAATGGTATAGTTTACACCAGTGTGGTCAGTTTTTCAATTCTAGAAATAAAAGTAGAAGTTGCTGAATTTTTCCTGCACTGGACTTTACTGGAACGCGGTAAAATGCATCAAAAACGCACTGGAATGCATTGGAACGCATCAAAAATGCACCGGACACCAGGGGTACAGTGGAAAAAAAAAAGCATCTGGAATACATCCGGAGATGCACAGGAACGTACCAAAAATGCGTTAAAAACGTGCATACAGAAACGCATCCGGAGTGCGTTTTTGTGGTGTGAACCAGCCCTTCGTTTTTTTTTTTATAAATGGGTGGGAAAAAGAGGGGCTTTGTGTGCTGCTGGAGATGGACTTTAATTTGAACCTGTGACATGTTTGGAACATGCAGTGAAAGCTTTTTAAAACAAGCCCTCATTCACCCCTGCAGCTATAGACATTGTGGAGAAATGCACAAAAAAAACCCCCTGGTATGGGGGTACATGTGACTCACCCTCTTCCTCCCAGGATACAGTGCTTAGGCCACAGTGGCCAATCGCCAAGCCCAAACACTGTTGCGTTGTTTGGATTTCCAGCTCTAAAGGAGGCGCATGGTAGCATTGGGGGGGGGGGGGGGGGGCGCTGTTCTTTCAAGAGAACCTTTCAAGGAGATCATACTACCTTCAGAAACTTTTCTTAAAGAGTATATAGGCATCATGCACGTAGACACCTGAGGCTGTATGATGTGAAATACGGGTGTATTCCCCACCACGGAGTTGCAGATGCTGCATACAGCTGCCCATAGAAATCAATGGCTGTACGCTAGTATACTCCAATATGTGTGGAAACACACACATGACTCATGCATACAAATGTACAGCTGCGGGTGCAGACTGGACCTTTGGACGCGGTGTATGTGATTGCGAACACTTGTAGTCTATACTTGGAGCACTTCAGAATGGGTGGTTATGATGGATGTAATTCATATAACATGCTGCAATGTAGCCACTGATCTCAATGAAGTGCCGTGCCTTGCTGTTCTCTGGCAGGTTCATCATGTGTTTTGGGCGATCTATAGAATTGTCCTCCACTCCAAAGTGTGCACTGCTCTGTTTCCTGAGGATCAGATGCTCTAAGTATAGGTGTAATAGGGTGCAAAAGGTGGAGAGAGTCTTTAAAGTGTTACTAAACACACAACAGTAAAATCAGTCTGTATATGTAGTAAAGCATGCTGGTTATACTTGCTGTGGAACCTAAGGGGTTAATCTTCTGCATTGTGTAAAAATGCAGTTTCAACCGGTCTTCTCTGATCCTCCCTGTTCTTCTACTGTCCCCAATCTATCTGCTGATAGAACAGAGGCTAGGGGGCAAGCTGCACATGCTCAGTTTGGTTTGTATTGCTAGAGAGTTTTTTTTTTTTCTTGGGAGAGTGCATGTGATCAGCACAGGGCCAATCAGCACTGTCCAGACAGGGTCAGGGGTCCTGCATCCTTAAAGGACAATTTGGGGAGAATGAAAACTCCTACAAGCTTTAAACAGACACTATAGACTGCTATATACTGCTGATGAGAAACGGTATTTAGCAGTTTATTTTTACTAAAATAATTGCATTTCCATGTTCTGTGTACTGTGGGAGACCAGATATAGTGAATGCAGGGTCCTGGGTTTAGTAACACTTTAAGTGTAGAGACCCGTTGAGGTGCAGCTGTTCACTTCTCTTGTTCGTGTTTTGTTCGAACAATTGCCCATGGTTTAAAATGATTAGCATCACAGACAGAAGAATGTTACGCTGCACCACATCTATCAGGGAACGATTTAGTATGAGGGCAATATCGTATATTTTTTAAAAAATTTGCAGGCCGAAAAAAGTCAGTTTTATAAATAAAGGAATATGTTTTATTTGGAGCTTTTTTGTAATCGACATGATATGATTTACAACAGAAAAGAACCTTAAAGCGGAGTTCCGACTAAATGTATTTATTTTTAAATATGGATACTTGCCTGTCCAGGGCGCCCGCGATGTCCTCACCTGAAACCTTAGCTATCGGGTGGAGGCATCGCCATCTTCGATAAGGGAATCAGGAAGTGAAGCCTTGCGGCTTCACAGCCTGGTTCCCTACTGCGCATGCGCTAGTCGCGCTGCACGTCCTCACTGGTCCCTGCTGTCTTCTGGGACCCTGTATGTCTTCCAGAAGACAGCTGGGGGGATGGAGGAGGGGCCGGACATGGCGTAGATCAGTGTTTCTCAACTCCAGTCCTCAATGCGCCCCAACAGGTCATGTTTTCAGGATTTCCCTCAGATGAAACGGCTGTGGTAATTTACTAAGGCAGTGAAACTGATCAAATCACCTGTGCAAAAATAATGGAAAGCCTGAAAACATGACCTGTTGGGGCGCCTTGAGGAGAAACACGGGCGTAGATAGCCGCGTCTACTGCGGCTATCTATGCCCGTAAGTGGGAGCAAATACCTGGATTAGACCGGTATCTGCTCCCCCCTGAAAGGTGCCAAATGTGACACCGGAGGGGGGGGGGAGAATTCCGAAAAGCGGAAGTTCCATTTTTGGGTGGAACTCCGCTTTAAGTGATATGAAGAAAAAAAAATCCAAATAAATCTTGAGCCACTAAAGAGTTAATAAAGGCAATATTTTTTTTAATTTAACAAACATTTTATACTTGCCTTCTCTGTGCAATGGTATTGCAACGATCCTCCTCTTCTAGGGTCCCCTCCTGGCACTTTCCTCCTCTTCTGTGTCTGCTCCCATAGTAAGCGCTTGCTATGGGGCATAGCAGGCTATGTGCGTCATACTCCTTGTCAGCTCATACTCCTTGTTTTTTACCTTAATGCATACAATACATTTAAGGTAAAAACAAACCACCTGAAGCATTTAGAACCATTTTAATAAAGGTCCAACAAAAATTAATTCAGTCTGCACATTTCTCATCAGAGTCCCTTTTTTAAAGCAGAACTGCATCTAAAGACTCCCCCATTTACTTCCTGGAATCCGTCTGCCCTTAGCCCAGGCATGTGCTTAGCTGCGAAAACCCCCCTTGCGCTTCCGAAGACTCCTCGGATGTATTTTTTTTTAACAAGAAAAATGTTTATTCAGATTGAACAGTACAAGCGATGCATAGACACAGTTAGTCATAGAAAAAAGCATTATGCAGATTTATCCTAGGTTAGATGTCCTGCAGATATAAACAGGAGGGAAGTGTTGAAAGGCTAGTATACACAATACAGCGAGATATCGTTATGGAAACAAGAAATCCCAACAGGGTTGGTCGGGGAGGTCCAGGGGGGAAGGGGGGGGGGGAAGGAGGGGAGCAGGAGGAGTGAGGAACGGGGGGGGGGGGGGGCAGGGGGGGAGGGAGGGACCTCATCTAATCAGTCAAATACACCTTGAACAGATAGCGAATAGCTCACTGGGGATCTAACATTGGGCCGTTGTTCTCATTGTCACCCATGAACTCGGTGCCCCAAGAATCTATCCACCCCGACCATATCTTATCAAATTTAGTAGGACAGTTTCGACTAGCAAAGGTGATCTTGTATAGTGGCAGCACCGAGTTCAATACCAAGCGCCACGAGGACACCGTAGGAGGTACCGCGCTCCTCCAGTGGAGGAATATCTCCCTACGGGCATAAAAAGTAGCGTATCTAAGGAAGAGTTTAGTGTATTTACCCCTCACCCCAGGATTAAAGACATTCAGCAGTAGTGATTTAGGGTCAGTTTCCAAATCCAGAGAAGTCACCCGAACGAGGTCATCCACCACTCCCGACCAATAGTCTCCGAGGCGGAGGCAGGACCAGACCATGTGGAAAAAGGGGGCAGCCCGTAGGCCACATCTGGGACAAGCCACCGGGGTGCTAGGATTCATAATTGTCAACCGTTTTGGAGTGAAATAGGCTCTGTGGAGGAATTTGACCTGCATAAATCGGTCCCTAGCCGAGACCATAGTGGTAACGAAGGAGGACACACATGTCTCCCATTCATCCTCTGACAGATCAGGAATGTCCATCCTCCATTTGTCCATAGTTTTTTCCAGTTTCTTTGTGGGAGTAATGGACAAACGGAGGTATAGGGAGGACAGAGGTTTGTCTATGATCTTGGCATTAAGAAACCCCATCCACAGAGTCTGATTCCAGCGTGAGAGGTGATGGGAACTGTTTCCCGTAGGCATGCCGGAGCTGGTAGTATCGGAACAACATCCAACCCGGCAGTGAGTAGGCAGCCTGGAGATCGGAGAAAGATCGCAGCCTGCCACCCCTGACAATGTGCCTCAGCTTCACTATACCCTTTCTCGCCCAGATCTGCGGATCCGGGACGGAGTTCATGTGCGGCAGATTAGGGTTGCCCCAAAGGGGAATATGAGGTGAGAATGTCTCGGGGGAGCCGAAACGGGATCTGGCCCTGTGCCATATCGTGATGGTTGTACGCATCAAGTCCGTGATGCCAGGGTGGGACCTCGCCCCCCTGAACACCACGTTACTAAGGGAGGAATATGACCCCATTATGGCCGCCTCCAGAGTCACTGCCGGGTTGTCGCGGGGCTGGGAGAACCACCATCTAACCGTCACCAGGACGGCCGCCCAAAAGTAGACCTGGAAGTCCGGCAGGGATAGTCCCCCCCCTAGCAATGGGAAGCTGAAGGGTGGAGACAGCCAGCCGCGGGGGCCCCCCATTCCAGATAAAGGAGGATATTATACTTTTTAGCTTGGTAAAAAATGAGGCGGGGGGGATCAGAGGGGAATTTCGGAAGAAGTAGAGAAATTTAGGCAAATACACCATCTTAATCAAGTTCACCCTACCCACTGGTGAAAGGGGGAGAGTCCTCCAGGTTATACATTTCTGCGAAAAGGTTTTCAGCAGTGGTTGGAGATTCAGCTCATAGTATGAGGACAGCGGGGTCCTGACCGTAACTCCCAGATATTTAAATTCAGGTGTCCAATTTAGGGGGGTGCTCGTCGGCGGGTGAGGGCCCGACGCATGCAGCGAGAAGAGGAGTGATTTTCCCCAATTAACCTTAATGCCCGAGAACGAGGCGAATATATCCACTATTTGACGTGCAGGTGGAAGGGAGGAAGTATCTTTGAGGAAAAGGAGGGTGTCATCGGCATAGAGGGATATTTTATCCGTAACTGCACCTATCCGAATCCCCTCTACCGAGGGAGCAGATCTGATGCGGGCCGCCATGGGTTCCATGGCTAGCGCAAACAGACCGGGAGAAAGCGGGCAGCCCTGCCTAGTGCCCCTAGACAGGGGGAAAGGTAACGACAGCGAATTATTTGTGCGTATACGGGCTGTGGGATTGTGGTATAGCATCTGAATCCATCCAATAAATCGGGGGCCAAACCCAAATTTATGCAAGACGGCCCAGAGGTAGCGCCACTCAACCGAGTCGAAAGCCTTCTCGGCGTCTAAGGAGGCTACCACCTCTGTGCCGCCCTCACTTGCCCTGGAGAGATGAGTGAGGAGACGACGGATATTAATATCAGTTCCTCTGCCCGGCATAAAGCCAGACTGATCTGCATGTACCAATGCGGTGATCACAGTGTTCAGTCGTCCGGCCAGTATTTTGGCCAGCAGTTTGGCATCTACGTTGAGGAGAGAGATTGGGCGGTACGAGGAACACTGTTCAGGGGCCTTGCCTGGCTTAAGGATGACAACAATCACCGCCTCAGCCATTGTCGGGGGGAGAGAGTTCTCCTCCGCGGCCTTTTGGAGCATAAGTTTAAAGGATGGGAGAATTTCTGTTGCATATGCTTTAAAGAATTCGGCAGGGATGCCATCAGGACCCGGCGTTTTGCCGCCTTGCAAGGACGCTACCGCTCGTTGAAGCTCCTCCAATGTGATAGGGCCATCCAATGCCTCCCTGTACGAGGATGTCAGGCACGGAAGCTCCGTCTCATCGAGGTAGGCTGTAAGCTCTGCATCCGTGCAAATCATCCGAGAGCTGTAAAGCTCCTGATAGAAAGATGCAAATCTGGCATTAATAGCACTGGGGTCCGTCAAAGCCGCCCCATCAGAGTCACATATCACCGAGATGGTCACTGGAGAGGAGTTCTCCCGTGCCAGCCATGCCAGCATACTACCCGTCTTCTCCCCATGTTCAAATATTCTTTGGGACTGATGCAGAAGCGCATTTTTTGTGGCCGCTGTTCGGAGCAGGAGAACATCCCTCAAAGCTGCCTGGAAATCTGAATAAACCCTGGGGGACCCAGTATTTGAGTATTCTACTTCGAGTGCAGCCACCCTCCTCTCAGCCCCCAGGGTGTCCTCTCTCAGATCCCTCCGGACCCCACGAATGTGGGACTGCAGACTACCTCTAGTAAACGCCTTAAATGCGTCCCATGACGTGGTCAGAGCTATAGAGTGGTCCAGGTCCTGTCAATAACGTATCGCCTCGGATCTATATGGCTCCGAGATCCTCGAATAGGATAACCAAAACCTAGACAGTCTCCACAGGCTCTCCCCCGGTGCACTGGAAACAGAGTTGGGAGAATAGAGATGTCCCGAACCCTAGAGAGGACAGACCCCCCAGCATAGGCAAGGTCTATACGTGAAAGGGTCTTGTGTGAAGCCGAGTGGCAAGTATAAGCCCGCTGGGAAGGGTTACGCCACCTCCACACATCAGTCAGGTTGGAAGCCTCCGCCCAAGATAGCAGCTCCGAAGATGAGCCCGCTACGGGTGAAAGTCTGTCCACTCCAGAGTCCGGGACGAGATTAAAGTCGCCCAGTATCACCACTTTATCTGTGGCAAAGGTGGCTATCTTAGAGATCAGTTGATTAAGTAGTCGCGCGGAGGCCGGAGGGGGCAGGTACACTCCCACCACCACCAACTCCAACTGGTCCACTATAGCATGCAGTATAACAAAACGGCCGTCTGGATCTAGTTCTAGTGCCAGCAGTCGAAACGGTAGGGATTTACGTACAAGAATGCTGACCCCTCTGGAGTAATTGGTATGCGTAGAGTGGTATAGATGCCCCACCCAAGGTCTCCTAAGACTCAAAAGCTTGCTGCCCGTTAAGTGCGTCTCCTGCAGTATGCAAATATGGGGGTGATATTGTTTAAGAAATTGAAACACCAGTGACCTCTTCACAGAGGAGTTCAGCCCCCCTGACGTTCCAAGATATTATTACATTCAGCCATAAGCATCTAGGATCACATATTCAGCCCAGTATCTAGCCTTCATGGGTGGATGCAGAGTCCGGCCACAAAGGTCAGGACAGAGCATCTCAAATATTCAATGACATACATAAATACATCGCTTGTGAAAAATCGGTAAAAAAACAAGGTATAACAAAACATTCCCACCCAACCCCCCACCCCCCACCCCGCCAGCCCCAGCCCCAACTTTGGGGAGGCTTAGGATCCCAACTCAGAACCCAGGCGAACACGCCTGCAATGGGGAAACGCGCGCGGAACGGCATCCACAGTCCAGCAATCAGATGATGTACAGTTAGTCCCTTGCCAGAGACCGGATCAGATATATGGGTGCAGTCTCCCGGCAGCCGCCGGGGGTAGAGAAACTTGAACAATAACGTTGCATGAGCTACCAAAATTGCCGGCCTTGGCCAAGGGAGGGGGGGGGATATAACAAAGGATCAACAGTTATTCGACCCTCCAACCAGGGTACCCCACCCACCCCCGGAAAGAACCAGGGAGTAACGACCCCCAACCCCCGCAGTTCATAAAGTAAAATGTTAGTCAACACATGGGACCCTCCCGGAGGGGGGGGGGAAGGGGGGAGCACGGGCCAAGCACAGGCCAATGTAGAAAGGAGGCACGTCCATAAGGCAGCAGGTGGCATGGCTCATGTAGAAAAAACAATTTGACCCCTCAGTAGTAATGGTACTTATCCGCGAGGTAGCGTGTCGATCCACATGGAGGCCTCCTCAGGAGATGCGAAGAATTTCACCGACTCGCCGTCCTCCACTCGCAGCCTGGCCGGGAACCGCATGCTGTACTTAATCTGCTTGGCTCGAAGTTTGGCTCTCACTGCGTCGTAAGATTTCCGTTGTTTCTGAGTTTCCAGCGAGTAGTCTGGGAAGATCAGGAGCTTGGCGTTCTCAAATCGCAGTTCACCTTGGGCTCTCGCTTCCTTCATTACTGTATCGCGGTCACGGAAGTGAAGCAATTTGAAGATGAAAGTACGGGGTGGCGCTCCTTGCGGCCCCCTCGTGGAGGGTATGCGGTGGGCTCTTTCCACCTTAAAAAACGGGGAGAAACGTGCCGAGGGGAGGATAATTTGCAGCAGGCGTTCAGCAAAGGCGGTGGGATCCGCACCCTCAGCCCCCTCCGGAAGACCCAGCACTCGCAGGTTGTTCCGCCTATTGCGATTCTCAGCATCCTCGGCTCGGGCCTCCAGCGCCCTAACCTTAGTTTTCAGTACATGCATATCAGCCCCCTGGTCACGTACCGTGTCTTCCGTTTGAGAGACCCTCTGCTCCACTTCAGTCATGCGACCTCGAAGGGTGTCAAAGTCTTTCCGGATAAACTCTACATGGGTCTGAATATGATCCACTTTGCCAGTCAGAGCAGTGATGGCCTGCATTACGGCCTTAAAGTCAGCCGCCGTTGCCGGCAGCCGATCAGGATCATCAGCCTGGTTCTCCATCTGGGCAGGATGTTTAGACGAGGCCGTGGCTGCGGCCCTGCCTGCAATGTCCAGTTTTGCAGCCTTTTTGCCTGTCCTCCGTTGGGAGCTGCCCCTTCTCATACCCCAGGAGTACTATTGAGGCTGGGGGCACACAGGAGGAGGGGGGGAGGGGGGGGGTCTCCCGTAGCAGGCCTGCTTACTGCCAAGGCCGGATCCCACGCCGGGTGTAGCAAGATGGCCGCCGACCTCCACAGCTAGGCCCAAGCCGCGGTGTTTCCTAAATGCGGCAGCCGCGTATCGGATCGCGGGCTCGCGGAGGCCGCCGTACAGCCGGAGAGCGGCGAATCCGCGGTCGCAGGTGCGTGGGCCTCCAGGGGGGTCCGGTTACCTGGATTAGGAGGCGAATCTGCGGCTGCGGCCCTGTCCGCGATGTCCGGTCCCGCGGCCCCCTCCCCGGATTTCAGGCAGACTTCCTCTCCCTCACAGGCCCCCAAGTCCGGGGGGGGACAGGAGAGTTGTTAGGTTTGATTTGTTGCAGATCTGCACCCTATAAATTGGGGATTTTGGCACCGGTCCTGGGGAGGTCAGACAAACACGTCTGCTCCCAGCACCATTCCGGACACGCCCCCACTCCTCGGATGTATGACATCATTTGCCTAGGCATAGAAACCAGGAAGTAACTGAAGAAATGTAAAAAAAAAAGTTTAAAACAAATCAATAAACCTTCCTATCCATTTACTGATGCTAGCAGCATAAGGGTTAAAATTAGTCAATGTTGATTAAAAGAGGGAAGTTCTGCTTTAAAGAGTTGTAAAGGCAGAAAGTTTTTTTATCTTAATGCATTCTTTGCATTAAGATAAAAAACCTTCTGTGTATAGCAGCCGCTCTCAGCCCCCCTAATTACTTACCTGAGCCCCATCTCTCTCCAGCGATGTCCACGAATGTCTAAGCCGTCTGGGACACTTCTCCTAATTGGCTGAGACACAGCAGTGGCACCATTGGCTCCTGCGGCTGCCAATCAGGGAAGAGAGGGGGTGGAGCCGGGTCGGGGCTCTGTGTCTTAATAGAGAAACAGAGCTGTGACTCGGCTCCGGTGCCCCCATAGGAAGCTGCTGACTGTGGGGGCACTCGATAGGAGGGAGGGGTCAGGAGCAGCAGAGAGGGACCAGAGAAGAGGAGGATCCGGGCTGCTCTGTGCCAAACCAACTGCACAGAGGAGGAGAGTATAACATGTTTGTTGTGTTTTTTTTTTTTAAATGGAACCTTTACGATCACTTTAACCACTTAACGACCGCCCACTGTAAATATACGTCGGCAGAATGGCACCGACAGGCACAATCACGTATATCTACGTGATCGCCTTTTGTATAGTTGGGGGGTCCGATCGGACCCCCTTCTTTACAGTGAGCGGTGGTTAATTGTTCAGGAGCGATCCGGGATGAGGGGACGGCCGTTCGATTCCGGCCACCCCCTCGCGATCGCTCCTGGCGAATGAGCGAGCTTCCTCTGCCTGTGTAATGTAAACACAGGCAGAGGAAGTGATGTCATCTCTCCTGCGGCGCTTACATATACCGAGCGCCGCACAAGAGAACATGCCAGGTTAGTGCACAAAACACTACACTGACACCAGGACACATAGGCACATAAATGCCCCCCCCCCAGACACCCCCAGATCACCCCCCAGTCACACCCAGATCACCCCCCAGTCACAGTGTCACTGATTGCAGTGACCATTTTACTGATCACTGCAATCAGTGACATTTGTGACTGTAAAAGTGTCACTAAAGTTAGTTTTAGGTCCAGTGTAGCCCCCTAACCCCCCTAATAAAGGTTTAACCCCCTGATCACCCCCCAGATAACCCTTTCACCCCCTAGCACCACTGTCGCTAAGCGATCGTTTTTCTGATCGCTGTCTTAGTGTCGGTGATGCCGATCGGTAGCCAGTAATTTTTTTTTAGGTTCCCTGTCAGGTTTTTATATAGCGTCAGGTACCCCCATAAATTACCTAATAAAGGTTTTAACCCCCTAATTGCCCCTAGTTAACCCTTTCACCAGTGATCACCATATAAGTGTTACGGGTGACACTGGTTAGTTAGTTTGCTTTTCTTTTTCGTACATCACGGGACACAGAGCGACATAGTCATTACTATGTGGGATTATATAGATTGCCTTCAGGTGCTGGCACTGGCAACTTCCAAACAGGAAGTACCCTCCCCTATATAAGCCCCTCCCATCCGGGAGTACCTCAGTTTTTTGCCAGTGTCTAAGGTGTTGGCCAAAGAGTAACATGTGTTTTTTCACTGGGCTTGCGTACAGGTTCTTTTGGGCCTCAGCAAGCTATTCCGGATCCGACCAAAAAAGCTTCATAGCTAAACGGTCGGTACCCGGGCCTTGCAGAGAAGAGCAAGGTTTTGCCTGTAATGCCTCTCTTAGGAGGGCTGGACCCTGGGATCCAGAGCTCTGGTCATACCCACGACCAAGATGTTTTCTGTGCAGGGTGCTATACAGGTTCAGGGGAGTGGAATCCTTGGGAACCCGGTCCCTGAAGTTCTACGTACAATGCCTGCCGTGAGAGGTGAAGTTTGGGCTCCTGTGGACCAAACAGAGTCCTGCGGCGGGGAAAAGGTAAGTGGGGGCCCCTCAGGAACTTGGTTCTATTGAGGGGACCCCCAAGCCTAATATGTCTTTCTGCCTGTTACCTAGACGGTATTCCCGCTAATAGCTGTATATGCCTAAAAAACTGCTAAATCCTAGAAATGTTTTTTCATAGAGGAAGTTAAAAAAAAAAAAAAAAAAAAAAAAAAAAAAAAAACAAGGTGCGGTACCTGTGTTTGTCCACTAGAGGCCGCTGTGGAACGTCTTTTTTTCTGGGACTATTCCTTCCATGGTAAAAGTCCAGGCAGATGGTAAGCTCTCTGTAAGGGAAGCTGCATCCTTCTGTCATGTTGCCTAGAAAGTCTCTTCCATCCCCGGGTCCTGGTGGAAACAGGGACCCTGGCTCCTCTCCCTGGATAGCGTCGATAGCGTGCACACGCTTTATTTTATAAAGACAGGCCGCAAAAAGGGGCGAAGCCGGGCGGATGACGCGCTCTGTGCGCCGGGCGCTTCTGCGCATGTGCGAGCGTCCCAGCAAGGTAAAAGGACTCAGTCCGATGCACTAGCTGTGGAGAACAGAGCAAAAGAGGGGGCTGGTAACATGTCATAGCAGGTTTACAGCAGGCGGTTGATACAGGCATTCCCCTAGAAAGGCACATTGGTAGACACCCACTGATACACATAGCAGCAAATTGCATTAGACTATTTCAGTAAAGGGTGTACTGCGGCTGGAATACCTCAGCTTTGGACTAAGGAATATGCCGCCTAAAAAACTCCGGGACTTACCTCTCAGGAAGTGTAAGGGGTCTCCATCGGGCTCTGAGGATCTGGAGCAGGCATCTGCACCTACCTCCCCTGAGAAATCAGAGGTTAGCACCCATAGAGAACCCCCAGGAGTGCCAGGTATTGTGTCTGTCCTCAGTCCACCTGCTCCTGTGTATATAACAGAGGAGGTTTTTGCCTCAACTCTGGGAGGATTGGAGGAAAGATTGGCAGCGTTGATCGCTTCTTCCCTACGGGAAAGAAAGCGCGCCAGATCTCCGTCACCTCCGTCAGAGTACCTGTTGGCAGAGCAACAGTCCCAAGAAGGGATTGACCTACCTGAAGGGGATCAGGATGAGGTTGACTCTGTCTTTGAGGAATCGACAGTAGAAGAACCATTCTCAGCATCACAAGCTGAAAGATTATGGGTTCAGACCCTAACTGACATGGTTCGATCAGCATTTAAAATGCCTCTTGTTGAACCATCAACTACTTCTGTCTCCTCATTGGGGTCGCTAAAAGCTCCCCAGACTAATTGTTCCTTTCCAGTTCATCCGTTACTGGAAGGACTTATATACCAGGACTGGGAACATCCTGATAAACTATTTGTTCCACCTAAGAGATTTCAGGTGATCTATCCCATGGAGGATAAGTTCACCCAAAGATGGAGTGTTCCTACGGTGGACGCAGCCATCTCTTCTGTGAACAAATCACTGACATGTCCAGTAGATAATGTTCAAATGTTCAAGGATCCAATAGATAAAAACAATGGAGTCCTTGTTCAAATCTGCTTTTTCCACAGCAGGGGTGGTTACACAGCCAGCAGTGGCAGCCATTGGGGTTTACCAAGCTTTGAAGGATCAGATGAAACTGATCTTAAGGGATTTGCCAGACCAGCAAGCCCAGGCTCTGGCTGATCTGCCTAGAGCATTATGCTTTGCGGTTGACGCCCCTAAGGATTCTATCCATCAGGCCTCCCGCCTTACGCTGTCTTTGGTACATATGCGTAGACTTCTGTGGCTTAAGAACTGGTCTGCTGAAGCTCCCTGTAAGAAGCTCCTAGTTAGCTTCCCATTTCATGGTGAACGCCTATTTGGCGAAGACCTGGATAAGTATATCCAGAAGATTTCCAGTGGTAAAAGTACTCTCTTACCGGTTAAAAAGAGGTCTAGAGGTCCATCTTTTAAGAGGCCTACCTCTCCAATCCCTGGGACATCTGCTGCTAAGCAGTTCCGACGGCCTCCTCAGTCAAACTCCGGAGGTAAAGATCAGGGACAATCACAGGGTAACAAAAGACCCTGGATCCGAAGAGGTACTAAACCAGCCTCCAAGTCAAGCCTATGAAGGGCTGCCCCCACTCAAACGGGTGGGGGGAAGACTTTGGTTGTTCGCAGAGACCTGGCGGGAGACGATCAGAGACAGATGGGTGCTCTCCACTGTAACTCTGGGATACAAGTTGGAGTTAAAAGAATCTCCTCCTTCCCATTTTATGTGGTCAGGCATGCCAAAAGACCCTCTAAAAAGGAGGTCTCTCCTGTTGGCGTTAGAACAACTATTGCTCCAAGGAGTAATTATGGAGGTTCCTATGGAAGAGTGGGGGTTGGGTTTCTACTCAAACCTTTTCACAGTCCCGAAACCAAACAGGGACATAAGACCCATATTTTATCTAAAGGGTCTAAACAAATTCCTGAACATCCGATCCTTTCGGATGGAGTCGATCCGGTCGGTAGCCGCTGCCCTACAAGGGGAAGAATGGTTAGCCTCGATCGACATCAAAGATGCTTACTTGCATGTTCCCATCTTTCCAGGTCATCAAAGATTTCTACGCTTTGCGGTAGAAGGGTGCCATTTTCAGTTCAGAGCCTTACCCTTCGGTCTGACCACAGCACCACGGGTGTTCACAAAAATTCTGGCCCCACTGGTGGCCGATCTAAGAACACGAGGTGTAACGATAATGGCATACCTAGACGACCTGTTGTTGATGGACCACTCAGTTGCCAAACTAGAGGTGGTAATTTTTGATACGATCAGGTATCTAGAATCTCACAGTTGGATCATCAACCTGGGCAAGTCAGCCCTACAGCCAGTCAAAAGTCTGGTGTACTTAGGGCTACGGCTGGATTCAGACCAGAGGAAGATTTTCCTACCTCAAGACAAAGTATCCTCTTTGAGGGACTTGGTCCGCCTACTTTGTGCAAAAAGACAGCTGTCCATACGCCTGTGCATGAGGCTGCTGGGAAAGATGGTAGCATCATTCGAAGCTGTGCCATACGCCCAATTCCACTCAAGGAATTTGCAGAGGGCCATACTGTCAGCCTGGAACAGAAAGGTTCAGGCTCTAGACTTCCCGATGTCCTTATCCCCTTCCGTTCGGAAGAGTCTCTGCTGGTGGTTGATCCCCCAGAATCTCCAGAAGGGAAAATCCTTCAGTCCGATTTCCTGGAAGGTGGTCACTACAGATGCCAGCCTTATAGGCTGGGGGGCAGTACTGGAGCAATGGTCTCTCCAGGGCAGATGGTCAGATACAGAAAAGACCCTGCCCATCAATCTCTTAGAGAAACGAGCAGCTCGGTATGCCCTAGTAGCATGGACATCCAAACTCCTAGGGTCCCCTGTCAGAATTCAATCAGACAATGCCACGGCAGTGGCATATATCAATCATCAAGGGGGCACCAGGAGTCGTGCAGCCCAGAGGGAAGTAAGTCACATCCTGGAATGGGCAGAAAAGCATGTCCCATGCATATCAGCTGTCTTCATTCCAGGGGTGGAGAATTGGAAGGCGGACTTTCTGAGTCGCCAACAGTTATGCCCAGGGGAATGGTCCCTTCATCCCCAGGTCTTCCGAGCAATATGTCAGCGGTGGGGAACACCGGATGTAGATCTGCTAGCATCCAGATTCAACGCAAAGGTGGACAGATTTGTCTCCTGGACAAGGGATCCCCTCGCTTGCGGCTCGGATGCTCTGGTGTTCCCTTGGGATCAGTTCAAACTGATACATGCTTTCCCTCCGCTACAATTGTTGCCTCGACTCCTTCGCAGAGTCAGGTTGGAAAAGAGGCCGGTGATCCTGGTGGCTCCAGCGTGGCCCCGAAGGGCCTGGTACGCGGAGATTGTAAAAATGTCTGTGGGGAGTCCTTGGACCCTTCCACGTCGTTCGGACCTGCTTTCGCAAGGACCAATATACCACCCTTCCTTACTAACTCTAGGTTTAACGACCTGGCTATTGAATCCCACATCCTAAAAAAGAGAGGTCTCTCTAACTCTGTGGTATCTACTATAATCAATGCCAGGAAGCCTGTATCCAGGCAGATTTACTATAGAGTCTGGAAGGCGTATATCACTTGGTGTGAGGCCAGGAAATGGCATCCACGTAAGTACGTTATAGGCAGAATTCTGGACTTCCTGCAGTGGGCTGTAGACAGGAAGTTTGCCTTAAGTACTATCAAGGGTCAGGTTTCGGCCTTGTCAATACTATTTCAAAGGCCCCTGGCTATGCATTCACTTGTCAAATCCTTTGTACAAGGGGTGACTCGTATTATTCCACCGGTTAAAGCTCCCATATGCCCATGGGATCTAAATTTGGTTCTATCGGTTCTACAAAAGCAGCCATTTGAACCTTTGCGACACATTTCCTTGGTTCTACTTACCAGGAAATTGATATTTTTAGTAGCCATATGTTCGGCTAGAAGAGTGTCGGAATTAGCCGCCATGTCCTGTAAAGAGCCATATCTAGTCATTTATAAGGACAGAGTAGTGTTATGTCCTCATCCAGCCTTTCTTCCTAAGGTGGTATCGAGGTTTCATTTGAACCAAGATGTGGTTCTTCCTTCCTTTTACCCCAAACCTAGTTCGGTAGAGGAAAAGTTATTACATTCTTTGGGTGTAGTAAGAGCAGTTAAAGCTTATCTAAAAGCCACTGCTCAGATTCGTAGAACGGATACTTTATTTATTCTGCCGGAAGGCCCCAGAAAGGGTCAGGCAGCGTCAAAATCTACTTTAGCCAGGTGGATTCGACAGGTCATAATGCAAGCCTATGGCTTGAGAAGGAGACCGCCTCCGTTCAAAGTTAGGGCGCACTCCACGAGAGCAGTTGGAACTTCATGGGCAGTGCATCACCAGGCCTCCCTGGCTCAAATCTGTAAGGCCGCAACATGGTCTTCAGTACACACGTTTACTAGGTTCTACCAGGTGGACATTAGAAGTCAGGAGGATATCGCCTTTGGGCGCAGTGTGTTGCAGGCCGCAAAAGATCCTCATGTCTGATGGCGCCCAGCTTATGTATGGTGTACCCCCCCCCCCCCCCTCATTTGGCATTGCTTTGGGACATCCCACATAGTAATGACTATGTCGCTCTGTGTCCCGTGATGTACGAAAAAGAAAAAGGGATTTTTATAACAGCTTACCTGTAAAATCCTTTTCTTGGAGTACATCACGGGACACAGAGCTCCCACCCCTCTTTTTTGGGGACACGTATTGCTTTGCTACAAAACTGAGGTACTCCCGGATGGGAGGGGCTTATATAGGGGAGGGTACTTCCTGTTTGGAAGTTGCCAGTGCCAGCACCTGAAGGTAATCTATATAATCCCACATAGTAATGACTATGTCGCTCTGTGTCCCGTGATGTACTCCAAGAAAAGAATTTTACAGGTAAGCTGTTATAAAAATCCCTTTTTTATAGTGTCAGGGCACCCGCCGTATATAACCCAATAAAGGTTTAACCCCCTGATCGCCCGGCGGGTGATATCAATTAGGTTTTAGCGTCAGAGAGGGTCTGCGTCACACCCCAGGCAGCGTCAGGTTAGTGCCAGTAATGCTAACACCCACGCGTGAAGCATACACCCCCCTTAGTGGTATAGTATCTGAACAGATCAATATCTGATCTGATCAGATCTATACTAGCGTCCCCAGCAGTTTAGGGTTCCCAAAAATGCAGTGTTAGTGGGATCAGCCCAGATACCTGCTAGCACCTGCGTTTTGCCCCTCCGTCCAGCCCAGGCCACCCAAGTGCAGTATCGATCGATCACTGTCACTTACAAAACACAACACGCATAACTGCAGCGTTCGCAGAGACAGGCCTGATCCCTGCGACTCCAGTGCTGTAGGAGGTGATTTCACCACCACAGTTAAAAAAAAAAAAAAAAAGCATATATGCCGAAGCATGGGGGCAGCAGGGGCGGAGGAGCGATTTTTTTTTCCCTAATACCGCGTACATACGGTCGAAATTCAGATGGAGGCTTGCCCATGGAAAAGTCCGACCATGTGTGTGCGACATAACTTTTTTGCGGGAGGATGCCCCCATGCTTCGGCATATATAAATGGTGCATGTATGTCCATCATTAGAAGTGTGTGGATGAAGGGAGGTATTCTAATGGTGGGCATACCCACCGATCAATCTTTTTTTTTCGTTCAGCCAACAGGCTGCATGAAAAAAAAGATTACAATACATGTCCAACAAGGACCAGCAACGTACTGGTATGTTGCTGGACTTTGAATGTTTATACCAGAATGATGCCTGCGGGTTTAGGTATCATCTTGGTATCATTCTTTTCAGCCAGCGGCCGGCTTTCATGTAAAAGCAATCCTAGTGGCTAATTAGCCTCTGGACTGCTTTTACAAGTGGTGGGAGGGAATGTCCCCCCCCCCCCCCGGATATAGAAAGCGCCATTGGGAAAGCATTTTATCACACCGATCTTGGTGTGGTCAGATGCTTTGAGGGCAGAGGAAAGATCTAGGGTCTAGAAAACCCCAGTTTTTTCAAAAAAAGAGTACCTGTCACTACCTATTGCTATCATAGGGGATATTTACATTCCCTGAGATAACAATAAAAATGATTTAAAAAAAAACAGTTTAAAAATAAAATAAAAAAGCAAAATTAATAAAAAAAAAAAAAGCACCCCTGTCCTGCCCTGCTCTTGCCCAATGGCGAACGCAAGCGTCGGTCTGGCGTCATATGTAAACAGCAATTGCACCATGCATGTGAGGTATCGCCGCAAAGATCAGATCGAGGGCAGTAATTTTAGCAGTAGACCTCCTCTGTAAATCTAAGGGGGTAACCTGTAAAGGCTTTTAAAAATGTATGTAGTTTGTCGCCAATGCGCGTTTGTGCGAAATTTTAAAGCATGTTGTGTTTGTTATCTATGTACTCGGCCTAAGATCATCTTTTTTATTTCATCAAACATTTGGGCAATATAGTGTGTTTTAGTGCATTAAAATTAAAAAAAGTGTATTTTTCCCCCAAAAAATGCGTTTGAAAAATCGCTGCGCAAATACTGTGTAGAAAAAAAAATGCAACACCCACCATTTTAATCTGTAGGGTCTTTGCTTTAAAAATATATATAATGTTTGGGGGTTCAACATAATTTTCTTGCAAAAAAAACAACTGTTTTCATGTAAACAAAAAGTGTCAAAAAGGGCCTTTGTCTTCAGGTGGTTAGAGTGGATGTAAGCTTCCTAATGTTGTGTATAAAATGCCAGAACAGTTCAAAACCCCCCCCCAAATGACCACATTTTGGAAAGTAGACACCCCAAGCTATATACTGAGAGGCATGTCGAGTCCATGGAATATTTTATATGTTGACACAAGTTGCGGAAAAAAGACAATTTATTTTTTATTTTTTTGCACAAAGTTGTCACTAAATGATATATTGCTCAAACATGCCATGGGCATATGTGGAATTACACCCCAAATTCTGTTGCTTCTCCTGAGTACGGGGATACCACATGTGTGAGACTTTTTGGGAGCCTAGCCGCGTACGGGACCGCAAAAACCAAGCACCGCCTTCAGGCTTTCTAAGGGTGTAAATTTTTGATTTCACTCCTCACTGCCTATCACAGTTTCGGAGGCCATGGAATGCCCAGATGGCACAAAACCCCCCCAAATGACCCCATTTTGGAAAGTAGACACCCCAAGCTATTTGCTGAGAGGTATTGTGAGTATTTTGCAGATCTCGCTTTTTGTCACAAAGTTTTGAAAATTGTAAAAAAATAAAATAAAATTTTCTTTCTTCATTTTCTTTTGTTTACAAACGTTTTTTTATTTGGGTTAAAAGGTGGTACAAAACCGACATGACAAAAGTAAAAAAATCAATTCCATAGCGTCAGATACATTTTCAAAAACAAATGAGAGCTATAAAATACTCACCATGCCTCTCAGCAAATAGCTTGGGGTGTCTACTTTCCAAAATGGGGTCATTTGGGGGGGTTTTGTGCTATTTTGGCATTTTATGGCCTTCGAAACTGTGATAGGTAGTGAGGAGTGAAATCAAAAATTTGCGCCCTTAGAAATCCTGAAGGCGGTGCTTGGTTTTCGGGGGCCCGTACGCGACTAGGCTCCCAAAAAGTCCCACACATGTGGTATCCCCGTACTCAGGAGAAGCAGCAAAATGTATTTTGGGGTGCAATTCCACATATAACCATGGCATGTGTGAGAAATATATCATTTAGTGACAACTTTTTGTAATTTTTTATTTTTTTTTAGTCATTATTCAATCACTTGAGACAAAAAAAAAAAATATTCAATGGGCTCAACATGCCTCTCAGCAATTTCCTTGGGATGTCTACTTTCCAAAATGGGGTCATTTGGGGGGGTTTTGTACTGTCCTGTCATTTTAGCACCTCAAGAAATGAGATAGGCAGTCATAAATTAAAAGCTGTGTAAATTCCAGAAAATGTACCCTAGTTTGTAGACGCTATAACTTTTGCGCGAACCAATAAATATACGCTTATTGACATTTTTTTTACTAAAGGCATGTGGCTGAATATATTTTGGCCTAAATGTATGACTAAAATTGAGTTTATTCAATTTTTCTTATAACAAAAAGTAGAAAATATCATTTTTTTTTCAAAATTTTCGGTCTTTTTCCATTTATATCGCAAAAAATAAAAATGGCAGAGGCAATCAAATACCATTAAAAGAAAGCTCTATTTGTGGGAAGAAAAGGACGCAAATTTTGTTTGGGTACAACATTGCATGACCGCACAATTTACAGTTAAAGCAGTGCAGTGCAAAATTCTGAAAACTGCTCTGGTCCTTAAGCTACCAAATGGTCCGGGGCTTAAGTGGTTAAATCAGGGTCCCCTTCAGAGTCTCCCTTACATCAGTGTCCCATCAGAGTCCCTCAAATCAGAATGCCCCCTTACTGCAGAGTCCACAGAAGAGTCCCCCTTACATTAGGGTGCACATCAACTGCGGACCAGATAGAACGGTGTAGCAGGCTGCAGTTGGGGAGACCCTTGACCTAATTTTAATTTTATAACTAATGAAATAATTTTGTCATTGTAATAAATAAATCAAATATAAAATATAATAGATAAATCATAATTTAAATTTAGACCATTGTTATACTTGTGCTTAAGGAACATAGTGACAGAGTCCCTTTAGAGTCAGAAAGAGCAAAAACAAAGTGTCTCTCTCTCTCTGTTAATAAATTCTTGTACCTATAACCTTGGTATTGTTGCCATTAGGATATCACTTGTCTGTGTTTTTAGATTAAGGACGCCGTGGCCCTCTGTGAGCTGTTCTGCTGGCTGGAGAAAGAGGTAAGAATACTAATACCGGGGATGTGATCGTCCTCCCTTCTCTATGAGAAATCATTGTGTTATTAATAATGTCTGTTACTCTTTCGTCCATGGACCGACACAGCTTCTCTATTGACAAAGTGGGTATTATCCGTTAATTAGGAGTGACTAAGCAGAAAAACTTGTAAAAAGTGTTGCATCACACCTTCTACAGTACCGCCCAGGGGACGGACCCTCTGGGTATAACCTTTCAGTCTGCATCTCGCAGATCAGTTTTTTTCTGTCTAGCAAGGAGTAGGACATGGCTCCCTTCGGGCCCATTGGTCCGGGGGAAAAAAAAAAAAAAAAAAAATTATATATATATATATATATATATATATATATAAAATTTTTTTGCTACATTTGTTGTTTCCTGCGATCTTCGATCAACTGCCGACTGGGTGACAGGCTGGATCCTCGATCCTTGTAGTCTCCCCAGTTTCGGCCATCGAGCGTGTGCCGACCCTAGCTACGCGCTGGGTTTTCCACGACATGCCCGTCGCTCCACGGGTGGCTGGTGAGCCTACGCTCCAGGGCCTGCATCGGACCGCTCAGCTTTGGCTGACCTTACGGCCAAATCGCAGCAGCCTGGCCGGTGAGCTTACGCTCCAAGGCTTGCATCGGACCGCTCAGCTTCGGCTGACCTTACGGCCGAGTCGCAGCAGCCTGTCCGGTGAGCGTCACGCTCCAGGGCATACATATGATCGTCCCTTTTGGGTCCAATCACAGCATGCCTGGCCAACAGTCACCTTCCGTGCGCGGACGATGATCTGTTTGGAATGTCTTCCAGCATAATGCATGCAGGATAGGTAAGTAAAACTCCACTGCCTCGGCTGGGTGATTTAGCTGGACATTCCTGGAGAGATCAAGTAAGTGGTTGTGGCCCCTTTCTCCCCTCTCTCCCTGCCTTTCCCTCCTCCCTGGGCTTCTAGCTAAAGGTTGCTGGGTGCTGGGGGTCACCTAGGGGGTTCCACTGGAGCGGGGGGCTGGCTGTAACTAGCATTTAAAAGAAATGTCATTTCTGCTTACCTGTGTGTGTGTGTGCTTCCTCCTCCATGCTGTCGGCGGCCATTTTGAGGTGGTCCATGCCAAGTTTGGCCTCTTGTGACTGCCCGGCGGCCATCTTCCTGTGGTTCGGCCACACCCACTGGCCCCTATCAGGTGATCGGCGGCCATGTTTGTCCACCCTGTATGTATACATTGCCATTCGGCGGCCATGTGGGCTACGGCTGCTTGACCTCTAACTTTGTGGGCTACGGCTGCTTGACCTCTAACTTTGGCTCCGCGGCCATTTTCTTGGAGCCCACATTATCTTCCATACAGACGTTTTTGGCAGCCATTTTGCGAGAGCCTCCGGCCTCTAGGGTGCATTACTCTGGCGCGAAAAATTCACACAGGAAGTGCTGATAAAAGAAGCAGACTGACACAGCAGCAGGGGGACAGCATCACAGACGCAGCACACGGCAGCATAGCAGTACCTATCCAGGGTGGTGAGTCCTCTGGGTGACCTAGCGTCTCTGCAGCACAGGAGGGTGGCCTATTGATATCTTGCCTGGAGCCCTGTGGGTGTCAGCGTGTGGTCAGCATGGCATCTGAGCCAGATGTCTTCTCCCCTGAAACACCAGATTTAGCAGCTGGTGTCCCTGAGGTGTCTATGGAAGCTATGTCGGCAATCCTAGAGGCGTTTGCTGCCAGGGTGGAAGCAGCACACGGGAATACAGGGGGTAATAAGCGCCCCTGTCCCCTGCAATCTTCTGGGGATATTTTTGATGCAGAACCAGGTCCAGCTACGGCTCATGGCCCAGATTCTGATGCATCAGAGACTGCAGACCGTGACCGATCGGACAGTGAGGATGACTCCCAGTCCAGGTCAGTACGCGAGACGGCTTGGTATCTGACCTTATTACTAGGCTTGTGCAATTCGTTTCGTAACGAATCAAAATTCGTCCGAATTTAGCAACTTTCGGACATTCGGAAGCATTCGAATTTCCGAACAGAGCAATTACGAATAAAACCGAATCCGAAATAAATTATACCGCAAAATAGCGAATGCCCGAAGGTCTTCGGCATAATTCGTTATGAAAAAAGTTACGAATGTACGAATCCATTCGAAGCACAATAACACTCACTCTGCTCTCTGCTTCTCCCTCACCATGCTGAACTCCCTCTCAAAATGGTGTACAGGGGCGGAGCCTATAGCCGCATGTAAAAAACGAAAGTAAAATACGAGATTTCGAATCGTTACAAATAACCGCTATGTATTTAGAAAAGTACAAATCCATTCGAAGCACATTAGGCATAATAGGCAGCGTCGTTGTGAGAGAGACACGGAAAATTACGAATCAACGAACCCAAAAAAAGTTACGAAAGTAGGAGTTGTGTCCAGAATCAACGAAAAACAACGTACTCTACCGAAAGTACGAATTATAAAGCAACAAAAAATTCAACGAAAAATGTCGCTTGCAAAAATACGAATGAGTCCGAACACGAAAAATCCCGTCTAGCAAAATTACGAATGATTACGAATCAACAGGACCGGAAAGAAACGAACCGAAACGGAACAAATTTTTCCGTTGTGCACAAGTCTACTTATTACTGCAGTGCGGGATACGCTAAAGTTGGAAAATACTGCAGAAGTAGCAGATACTCCAGTCCCCTATGGTTTTCGTAAACCTGCCCGCACTGCTAAGGTGTTCCCTTGTGTGTCTTATTTTGACAAACTCTTATACAAGGAATGGGAGAACCCACTGAGGGTCTTTACAGCCCCAAAGAGGTTTGCAGTACGGTACCCCTTTTGAGGAGAGTTTTCTGAAGATATGGACCTCTCCCCCTATAGTGGACCCTTCGGTGTCCAGACTTAATAGAGCCACCACTATTCCAGTAGAAGGGGCTCCTGTTTTCAAGGACCCTGTGGATAAGAAGGCTGAAGCACTCGCTCGCTACCTATACTCAGTGGTAGGCTCGGCAGTACGCCCGGCATTGGCGGGGGCCCTAGTGTCTCAGACACTTACTGAATGGGCAAAATTGCTACTCCAGGGATTAAAGGAGCGAGATGCTCCTCCTAATGAGATAACTTTGGCCGACCAGTTGGTCCAGGGCCTTAAGTTTGTCTGCGAGTCAGACATGGATACTATTCCCCTGCTGTCAAAAGCTTCGGTTTATGCAGTAGCAATATGCCGCCTGATCTGGCTAAAGGGCTGGTCTGCGGACCAGACTTCCAAGAAAGCCCTGTTGGGTCTTCCTTTTAAGGGCAACAGACTTTTTGGGGCTTCTCTGGATGACATCATCAAGGATGCCACAGGAGGTAAAAGCACTTTGCTTCCCCAAACTAGCAAGGGTAAGGGGCCACGCCAAGAGCAAGGGCCCTCCTTTACTGCATGCAAGCGGTTTTTTCGCCCCCTTAGGGCGACAGGGAAAAGACCCCAGGCCGATAAAGCGCCTGCCCAAGGACAAGAGCGTCCTTGGTCCCGCAGACCCAACAAGCCTGCGGACAAATCTGCGTCCGCATGAAGGTCCGCCCCCACCCAGCTCTCGGGTGGGGGGACGTCTTCGCAAATTTGCGACTCAGTGGACTGCTCTAGTCTCCGACAGGTGGATTTGCGAAGTAATCTCCTCAGGCTACAAGATAGAATTTCTCTCTTGTCCACCGGACAGATTCATCACCTCCAATCTCCAGCTACTACCGACCCGTCGAGAGGCCCTGTATGGGGCGGTCCAGGGTCTACTGGAACGCGGGGTAGTTATTCCAGTTCCAGAACAGGAACAGGGTCAGGGTTTTTACTCAAATCTGTTCATTGTGCCGAAGAAGGAGGGAAGGAGGGGGTTCGGCCAATCTTGGATCTCAGAGCCCTCAATTGCTTTGTGAAAGTACAAAGATTTCGGATGGAGTCGGTTCGATCTGTAGTCACGGCTCTCCATCCGGGGGACTTTCTGGCCTCCTTGGACATCAAGGACGCATACCTGCATGTCCCCATATACTCCAGACACCAGAGGTTTCTGCGATTTGCTATTGGGAAGAACCACTACCAGTTTGTGGCCCTCCCGTTTGGCCTTGCCTCAGCACCCAGGACTTTCACCAAGGTGCTCGCTCCGATTCTGGCACTTCTAAGACAGCGGGGTATCGCTATCACAGGTTACTTGGACGACCTTCTGCTGAAGGCCCCTTCAAGCTCAGAATTAGAGGCAAGCGTGTCCATTACCCGTCAGACTCTTCGAGACTGTGGTTGGATACTAAACACGCAAAAGTCAGTATTGGTGCTCACTCAACGCCTAGCGTACCTGGGGTTGATTCTGGATTCCTCAGAGGCAAAGGTATTCCTCCCTGTGGAGAAGTTGCAGACCCTCCGGGCTGCAGTACGGCAGCTGACTTCCAGGAATTGGTCGTCACTCCGTTTTTGCATGCAAGTGTTGGGCCTCATGGTAGCCTCCTTCGAGGCGGTCCCATATGCTCAATACCACACTCAAGTGTTACAGAAGGAAGTTCTGTCCAGATGGAACAGATGCCCTTCATCTCTGGATTATCAAATCCGAGTGAGCCACCTAGTCAGGAGATCCCTGGTATGGTGGCTGACAGCACCGGCTCTAATGGCCGGGAAGTCATTTCTTCCGGTTTACTGGATAGTGATCACGACGGACGCCAGCCTTACAGGTTGGGGGGGAGTCTGGGGTGTCCAGTCGGCGCAAGGTCGCTGGACCCCAGAGGAAGCCCTCCTGCCGATCAATGTCCTGGAGATCCGGGCGATCAAGCTGTGCCTCTTCAAATGGTCTCAGAGGCTGCAAGGGCGTCCAGTCAGGATCCAGTCAGACAACGCCACAGCGGTGGCATATGTCAATCATCAAGGAGGAACAAGAAGCTCAGCTGCAGCATCGGAGGTTGCTCGCATCCTGAAGTGGGCAGAGAAGAGCGTACCGGCACTATCGGCCGTGTACATTCCGGGTGTGGAAAACTGGCAGGCGGACTACCGCCAGATGCTGGACCAGGGAGAATGGTCCTTACACCCGGAGGTGTTCCAACTCCTCTGCCAAAGATGGGGCACACCAGACGTAGATCTTCTGGCTTCCCGACTCAATCGGAAGGTATTGAGGTTTGTGGCCCGGTCAAGAGACCCATGGGCAGACACAACGGACGCGTTGGTAGCATCGTGGGGTCAGTATCAGCTAATCTATGCCTTCCCTCCCTTAAGGCTTCTTCCTTTTCTGCTCCGCAGAGTGGAGGCAGAGGGAATTCCAATGATCCTAATCACTCCAGATTGGCCTCAGCGTCCTTGGTACGCCGATCTAGTACGTCTGGTAGCAGATGTCCCCTGGCGCCTACCACTACGGAAGGACCTGCTATCGCAAGGTTCCATACTCCATCCTGCTTTACAGTCATTGGCTTTAACGGCGTGGCTGTTGAGAACCAGGTACTGAGAGACCGGGGCCTGTCAGACTCAGTAATCTCTACTATGAGAAGTGCTCGAAAACCGTCCTCTAGGAAGGTTTATCACCGCACTTGGAAGGCCTACATCTCCATGTGTGAGGAAATGAATTGGCATCCGCGTACCTATTTGGTTTCCAGAATCCTGCTGTTTTTACAGCATGGGGTGGACCAAAGGCTTGCCCTAAGTACGATTAAGGGTCAGATATCTGCCCTGGCTGTCTTTTTTCAGCGACCCCTGGCGACTCACTCTCTCGTGAGTACATTTGTGCAGGGGGTTCGACATGTGGCCCCTCCGGTCCGTCCCCCGTTACCTCCGTGGGACTTGACCCTGGTCCTCTCGGTGCTTCAGAAGGCACCGTTTGAGAAGATTAGAGATATTCCCCTGTTGACACTTTCTCAGAAAGTGGTCTTTTTGGTGGCTGTTACGTCAGTTAGACGAGTCTCTGAGCTGGCAGCCTTGTCCTGATTTTCCACAAGGATAAGGTGGTGCTGCGGCCGCAGTCTTCCTTTCTTCCGAAAGTCGTTTCGGCTTTTCATCTCAACGAAGACATTGTACTTCCATCCTTGTGTCCTCATCCGTCGAATCCTAAGGAGTCAGCGTTGCATTCCTTGGACGTTGTCCGAGCTTTGAGAGTATACCTATCTGCTACTTCCCTGTTCCGGAAGTCAGACTCACGGTTTGTTTCGGTGGCTGGTCCCAAGAAGGGCCAAGCAGTCTCATCGGCCACCATCTCTAGGTGGATCCGACAGATAGTAATCCAGGCTTACGCCTTAAAGGGTTAGGCACCCCCCTTTCCTGTCACGGCGCATTCGACCAGGGCAATAGGTGCCTCTTGGGCTTTCCGACATCAAGCGTCTGTTTCCCAACTATGTAAAGCGGCGACTTGGTCGTCCGCTCACACTTTCACAAAATTCTACAAGGTTGATGTAGGTGCATCTTCGGATGCCTCTTTCGGCCGCAAGGTTTTGCAAGCGGCTGTTTAGAGTTGCAACTCCTCCGTTGGAGTGCTGTTTTGTGTTTTGGGGTGAAGTTTGTTTTTATGCTGTTACCACCCCTCGTTTTTTCTCTGACACTGCTTTGGGACGTCCCACTTTGTCAATAGAGAAGCTGTGTCGGTCCATGGACGAAAGAGTAAATAGGATTTTTTACTCCGCGTAAAATCCTTTTCTCTGAGTCCATGGACCGACACAGCACCCACCCCTCCTTTTTAAGTTTTTGTACTGCTTTTTGACGAACTGATCTGCGAGATGCAGACTGAGAGGTTATACCCAGAGGGTCCGCTACTGTAGAAGGTGTGATGCAACACTTTTTACAAGTTTTTCTGCCTAGTCACTCCTAATTAACAGATAATACCCACTTTGTCAATAGAGAAGCTGTGTCGGTCCATGGACTCAGAGAAAAGGATTTTACGGTGAGTAAAAAATCCTATTTTCTGTTACAGATCCACAGTGACAGTATTACAGAGATAGGAGCTGCGGATAAAGCAGAAGAATTCCGAAGGTAAAATCCCATAACTGCAGCTACATTTCTTCAGTGCCCTGTAAACAAGGCAGATCTCTGTTCTGATGGGGGAGAAGAGATGGACCGTGCGTATTTTCAGCACTGATCACTGTATTGGGCCCCTTTCACACTTGTACGACCTAAAAGTCGTGCAACTTTGACGCAACTTTGCCAAGGCCTCGACGGGACTTGAAGCAATGCCAAGTCGCAGGATAAGTCGCACAAGTGTGAAAGGGGCCTTCGTGTTTCTGGTTCCCACAAAGTGTCAAGTGTCAGTGTTTTATAGCAGAAAGTAAAAAAAAATAGGATTTTTATAACAGCTTACCTGTAAAATCCTTTTCTTGGAGTACATCACGGGACACAGAGCGACATAGTCATTACTAATGGGTTATATAGATACCGTCAGGTGCTGGCACTGGCAACTTCCAAAACCGGAAGTACCCTCCCCTATATAAGCCCCTCCCATCCGGGAGCACCTCAGTTTTGTAGCAAAGCAATAAGTGTCCCCAAAGAGGGGCGGGAGCTCTGTGTCCCGTGATGTACTCCAAGAAAAGGATTTTACAGGTAAGCTGTTATAAAAATCCTATTTTCTTTCTCGTACATCACGGGACACAGAGCGACATAGTCATTACTAATGGGATGTCCTAAAGCAATGCCCAATGATGGGGGGGATACACCATATATAAGCTGAGCGCTATCAGACATGAGGATCTTTTGCGGCCTGCAACACACTGCGCCCAAAGGCGACATCCTCCTGACTTCTAACGTCCACCTGGAAGAACCTAGTAAACGTGTGTACTGAAGACCATGTTGTGGCCTTACAGATTTGAGCCAGGGAGGCCTGGTGATGCACTGCCCATGAAGTTCCAACTGCTCTCGTGGAGTGCGCTCTAACTTTGAACGGAGGCGGTCTCCTTCTCAAGCCATAGGCTTGTATTATGACCTGTCGAATCCACTTGGCTAAAGTAGATTTTGACGCTGCCTGACCCTCTCTGGGGCCTTCCGGCAGAATAACCAAAGTATCCGTTCTGCGAATCTGAGCAGTGGCCTTTAGATAAGCTTTAACTGCTCTTACTACATCCAAAGAATGCAATAACTTTTCCTCTACCGAAGTAGGTTTGGGGAAAAAAGAAGGAAGAACCACATCTTGGTTCAAATGAAACCTCGATACCACTTTAGGAAGAAAGGCTGGATGAGGACGTAACACTACTCTATCCTTATGGATAACCAGATATGGCTCCTTACAGGACATAGCTGCTAATTCCGACACTCTTTTAGCCGAACAAATGGCTACTAGAAAAATCAATTTCCTGGTGAGAAGCACCAAAGAAATATGATGTAATGGTTCAAATGGTTGTTTCTGTAGAACCGACAGAACCAAGTTTAGATCCCATGGACATATGGGAATATTAACCGGAGGACTAATACGCATCACTCCTTGTATAAAGGCTTTGACTAGTGAATGCGAAGCCAAGGGCCTTTGAAAAAATATTGACAAGGCCGAAATCTGACCCTTGATAGTACTCAAGGAAAGCTTCCTATCTACAGCCCACTGTAGGAAGTCCAGAATCCTACCTATTACGTACTTATGTGGATGCCATTTCTTGGCCTCACACCACGCGATGTACGCCTTCCAGATTCTATAGTAGATCTGCCTGGATACCGGCTTCCTGGCATTGATCATGGTAGATACCACAGCATTAGAGAGCCCTCTCTTTTTCTTTATCGTACACCACGGGACACAGAGCTAGTCATTACATAATGGGTTAAGGGTCACCAGCGGTGATTGGACACTGGCACAACCAATGGAAGACAGTTCCCCTCCATATAACCCCTCCCATCAGGGAAGTACCTCAGTTTTTTCGCCAGTGTCGAAAGGTGTTGGACGCGTTAGGAGGTGCTAAAGGAAAGCTCTACCAAAGAGACCCTCTGGGGGTAAAAGAGCTATGCTTTCGGATCCATCCAAGACGCCTACAAATGAGCTGAATCTGGATGGGATCCGGGCCTCATCCATGAGGCGTCGCCTGTAATGTCTCTCTTCGGAGGACTGGGCTCTAAGATCCAGCACTTTCGCTATTTCGCTATAAAGTCCTGGTAAGAGTCTTGTACAAGGCCCAGGGGAGAGGTATCCTTTAAATAGGAACCCATATCCCTGAAGGTTGGCACACATAGCCCACCGTGAAGGGTGAAGTTTGGTATCTGTCTGAAATCTTTCAGCAGAAAAACCTGCGGCGTGGATAAGGTGAGATTAGAAGGTCCATAACTAGGTTGGGACCTTTTTCAAAAAATGGATGTCTTCTTTTTTTCCACCACTGGGGGGAGTAAAGAGCTGAATATACTCACCTCACTCTGTTCAGTGTCGGCTTCGGCGAAGTACACTGCTCGTCACCTCCGCTGCTGAGCTTGCTGGGGCACCCCGATCCTCCTTTCGGTGGCCGACCAGACACCTGCAGATGCAGGTAAGTGGGAACAAGGGCTGATGAGAGTCCTCTCTCACTATGGCCACCGCCATAGCGCTAAGGGCCGCGCGCGCGCGCGGGAGCGCGCTTTATCGGAGGGGGGGGCGAAGGCGTGCGCGGGCACGTGGCGCGCGCAGGCACAGAAACGGCGCCAAATTTAAAAGACTGTCAGTGTGAGAAGCACTGCAGCAGCAAGCAAGCTCGTTAGTTCTCTTGTTCCTGGCAGAGAAACACAGCAGCTATACAGGGACGTAAGACTCCATGTGGTTGGATTGGGTACTTCCTAGAAGACATCCATGTTATGCATAGTTATGTGTTAAAAGTTGCATACTTAATGTATTTGCTAAACTGAACACGGTAGTATATGCATTTAGGTACCTTGTATTTTGTCTAAACAGTAAGCCTTCCAGGGGAAGTAATACGGACAAAAAGAGATAAGAAAGCACCACCGCCTGAGAGGAGGCTCTAGCTGTGCTGACTCGGTACCTTCCTCTCCTGTGTTGCCAAATGCACCTGTACAGGATGAGCCATTACCTCTGTCAGGTATGGCGGCTTCCCCAGTGAAGCCTGGGCCTGTATATGTCACTGAGGACACTTTATCAGCTGCCCTAAATAATCTGGAGGAAAAAATTGCTACCTTAATCGCTAAGTCCTCTAAAAAGGACAATAAGCGAAGCAGGTCCTCTTCCAGTATTGGACCTCCCTTCAGAAGTACCTGAGGGAGGAGGATGAGGAGGAGGAGGCTACATCAGCAGAGGATGAGGAGCCAGATTTTAAGGTCACAGGTACAATGCTATAGCAGTGCATTTAAGTTAACCTCTGCGGAGGTAACGGAATTACCTGTCTCCTCCCTAGGGTCATTAAGATCCCTGCAAGGTGCATGCTCCTTCCCGGTTCATCAGTTACTAGAGGATCTAATATACGCAAACTGGCAACATCCAGATAAGCGTTTCTCACCTCCAAAAAGGTTTAACATTCTTTATCCTATGGGGGAAATTTTTTTTAAGAAATGGAGCCTGCCTGCGGTAGTTGCGGCTATTTCTTGTGTAAATAAAAACCTGACATGTCCGGTGGATAATGTACAAGGGTTTAAAAGATCCTTCTGAGAGGAAGTTGAAATCCTCCTTCCTTTTGGCCGGCTCAATTACCCAACCTGCAGTAGCAGCAGTCGGTATGTGTCAGGTCATCAGCCAACAGGTAAAGCAGGGGCTGAAGGAACTGCCTTCAGAGCAGGCTAGAAATTGGGAAAATTTGCCTAAAGCCTTATGCTTCACAGTGGATGCCATGAGAGATTCTATCATACAGGCATCACGCCTTACACTCCAGCTGGTACAGATGCGCAGAGTACTTTGGCTTAAGCATTGGTCAGCGGAAACCCCATGCAAAAAGCTGTTGGCAAGTTCCCGTACCATGGCGAACGCCTATTTGGGGAAGATTTAGAAAAATATATACAGAAGATATCAAGTGGTAAAACGACTTTTACCTGAGAGAAAGAAAAACAAGAGATCTTGTTTTAAACGCTCTCTCTCCCCAGCTCCCGGGAAATCTGACTCCAACCAGTGGCGGCGGCCTGTTTTAGCCGCCCACAAAAGCCAAGGGGCAAGCTCAGAAGAACAAGAAGCCGTGGGGTGCAAGAGCTAATAAGCAAGCCCCCAAAGCCTCTCAGTGAAGGGGCGCCCCCGCTCGGCCGAGTGGGAGGAAGGCTTTATCAGTTCTGAGCGACTTGGGGGTCAGAAATCCAGGACAATTGGGTAGTATCCACAATATCCTCAGGGTACAAACTGGAATTTCGAGAGATCCCACCTTCTCAATTCCGAGGTTCAAGACTCTCCAAGGATCCACAAAAAAGAGAATCCTTCTTCAAAGGTTTGAATCACTTAATGGCTCAAGGGGTAGTTACAGACGTACCCCAAAAAGAGCGAGGTGCAGGTTTTTACTCAAACCTCTTTGTGATTCCAAAGCCAAATGGAGATGTCAGACCCATCCTGGATCTAAAATCCCTAAATCGGTTCCTGAACGATCGCCATTTTCGAATGGAAACGATCCGATCCGTGGCCGCCACTTTAAAGGGCGGAAAATTCATGGCGCCCATAGATATCAAGGACGCACATTTACACATACCCATCCTCCCCGCTCACCAAAGATTCCTAAGGTTTGCGGTAGAAGATCGCCACTTTCAATTTGTGGCTCTGCCGTTTGGTGTAGCCACCGCGCCCATAGTATTCACAAAGGTGCTAGCTCCTCTGTTAGCAAACCTAAGAACACGGGGCATTGCGGTAACAGCCTATCTGGACGATCTACTAGTAATAGATCAGTCAAAGGAGGGATTGGGTCACGCTGTACACACTACAGTAGGATACCTGGAGCATTTAGGATGGATTATAAATTTACAAAAATCCTCTCTCCAGGCCCAAAGAAGGATAGTGTACCTGGGCATGATCATAGATACAGCCCAAAACGGGGTATACCTGCCAGAACCGAAGATACAGTCTCTGAAAGACCTGATCCACAAGGTCAAAGCAAACAAGAGGCCGTCTATTCGCCTTTGCATGAGACTATTGGGAAAGATGGTAGCCTCCTTCGAGGCGGTCCCTTACGCCCAGTTTCATTCGAGACTACTTCAAGGCAATATTTTAGCTTCCTGGAACAGGAAGAGCCAAGCTCTGGATATACCCATGCGCCTGTCCTCACAAGTACGCCACAGCTTCGATTGGTGGCTAGAAGCCAGGAATTTACGGAAGGGAAAGTCCTTCCTCCCAGTGGCCTGGAAGGTGGTATCTAGGGATGCCAGCCTATCGGGCTGGGGTGCAGTATTCGAGGAGGCTTCTACCCAGGGAACCTGGGCCAAGACTCAGGGGATCCTGCCCATCAATGTGCTAGAGATCCGGGCGGTATATCTAGCCCTCAAAACCTGGACATACAGGTTACAGGGCTACCCAGTTCGGGTTCAATCCGACAATGCTACTGCAGTAGCTTACATCAATCACCAAGGAGGCACCCGCAGTCGGGCAGCCCAAAGAGAGGTGAACCGGATCCTGGCATGGGCAGAAGAGCATGTACCTTGCCTTTCTGCAATCTTCATTCCAGGGATAGAAAATTGGCAAGCAGACTACCTGAGTCGTCAGCAGCTGCTACCAGGAGAGTGGTCTCTTCACCCCGAGATCTTTCAGGCCATATGTCTGAGATGGGGAAACCCAGATGTAGACCTGCTAGCTGCCAGGTTCAACAAGAAATTGGACAACTTTGTGTCCAGAACGAGAGATCCTCTAGCCTACGGGACAGACGCTCTAATAATACAGACGCTCTAATAACTCCATGGAATCAGTTCTCACTGATCTATGCATTCCCTCCGATCCCTCTTCTACAAAGACTGCTTCGCAGGATCAAGGAGGAGGGAATACCAGTAATCCTAGTGGCCCCAAACTGGCCCAGGAGGCCTTGGTACGCCGAGATTGTAAAAATGGCGATAGGAAGGCCCTGGAAGTTTCCACTTCGACACGACCTGCTGTCACAGGGTCCAGTATTCCACCCTTCCTTACAAAGGCTAAAGTTGACGGCCTGGCTGCTGAGACCCACATTTTGAAAAAGAGAGGGGTCTCTGGTCCGGCTCTTTCTACGCTCATTAATGCTAGAAAGCCAGCCTCCAGACTCATCTATCAGAGAGTCTGGAGAGCATACGTTTCCTGGTGTGAATCCAGATGTTGGAATCCTCAGAAATATGAAATAAGTAGGATTCTTGCTTTTTGCCAGTTAGGAGTGGATATGAATTTAGCCCTTAGCACCATCAAAGGGCAAATATCGGCTCTATCAGTCTTCTTTCAGAGACCATTGGCATCTCACTCCCTAGTTCAGACATTCATTAAGGGGGTACTGAGGATAAATCCTCCAGTTAGGACTCCCTTGTGTCCATGGGATTTGAATTTGGCATTGTCAGTGTTGCAAAAGCAACCTTTTGAACCTATTCGCCATATTCCTTTAATTATATTGAGTAGGAAGTTGGCCTTTCTGATTGCTATAGCTTCTGCTAGGAGAGTATCAGAGCTAGCAGCTCTTTCTTGTAAAGAGCCTTATCTAATTTGTCACAAGGACAAAATCGTACTACGACCCCATCCGGCTTTTCTACCTAAGGTGGTGTCGGCTTTTCACTTGAATCAAGACATTGTTCTGCCTTCCTTTTTTCCAAACCCGCGGACGGCGGGGGAAAAATTATTACACTCTCTAGATCTAGTGAGAGCGGTAAGGGTGTATCTGCAAGCAACCGCTCAGATACGTAAAACAGATGTTTTGTTTATTTTACCAGATGGGCCCAAGAAGGGCCAAGCGGTATCAAAATCCACCATTTCCAGGTGGATTAGACAAGTAATTGTTCAAGCTTATGGTTTAAAGAACAGGACTCCTCCTTTTCCTGTTAAGGAGCACTCTACCAGGGCGATAAGTGCTTCATGGGCAGTGCACCACCAGGCTTCGATGGCTCAGATCTGTAAAGCTGCAACTTGGTCTTCAGTCCATACATTTTCCAAATTCTATCAAATGGATGTGAAAGGACATGAGGATTCCGCCTTTGGGCGAAGTGTGCTGCAGGCAGCAGTATAGGGCTTCTGGTCCGCAAGCGGCCTGTTTTGATCTGTGTCTCCCCCCCTTCATATGAGCATTGCTCTGGGACGTCCCATTATGTAATGACTAGCTCTGTGTCCCGTGGTGTACGATAAAGAAAATAGGATTTTTATAACAGCTTACCTGTAAAATCCTTTTCTTGGAGTACACCACGGGACACAGAGGTCCCCCCCTTCTTATGGGAACCTTACTGCTTTGCTACAAAACTGAGGTGCTCCCGGATGGGAGGGGTTATATGGAGGGGAACTGTCTTCCATTGGTTGTGCCAGTGTCCAATCACCGCTGGTGACCCTTAACCCATTATGTAATGACTAGCTCTGTGTCCCGTGGTGTACTCCAAGAAAAGGATTTTACAGGTAAGCTGTTATAAAAATCCTATTTTTAGAATGTGGGCTTCAATAGCCAGGCCGTCAAACCTACGGCTGGTAAGGAAGGGTGGTATATTGGTCCTTGCGAAAGCAGGTCCGGACGACGTGGGAGAGACCAAGGACTCCCCACTGACATTTTACAATCTCCGCGTACCACGCTCTTCGGGGCCACGCTGGAGCCACCAGAATCACTGGTTCCTTTTCTACCCTGATTCTGCGGAGTCATCGAGGTAACCATTGTGGCGGTGTGAATGCATATATCAGCTTGAACTGATCCCAAGGGAACACTAGGGCATCCGAGCCGCAAGCTAGGGGATCCCTTGTCCGAGAGACAAACCTGTCCACCTTTGCGTTGAATCTGGATGCTAGAAGATCTACATCCGATGTTCCCCACCGCTGACATATTGTCCAGAAAACCTCGGGGTGAAGGGACCCTTCCTCTGGGCATAATTGCTGGCGACTTAGAAAGTCCGCCTTCCAATTCTCCACTCCTGGAATAAATACCGCAGATATGGCTGGGACATATCTTTCTGCCCATTTCAGGATGTAATTTACTTCCCTCTGGGCTGCACGACTCCTGGTGCCCCCCTGATGATTGATATATGCCACTGCTGTGGCATTGTCTGATTGAATTCTGACAGGGGACCCTTGGAGTTTGGATGTCCATGCTACTAGGGCATACCGGGCTGCTCGTATCTCGAAGAGATTGATGGGCAGGGCCTTTTCTGCATCCGACCATCTACCCTGGAGAGACCATTGCTCCAGTACTGCTCCCCAGCCTATAAGGCTGGCATCTGTAGTGACCACCTTCCAAGAAATCGGACTGAAGGATTTCCTTTTTTCCAGATTCTGGGGAACCAACCACCAACGGAGGCTCTTGCGAACGGAAGGGGACAAGGACATTGTAAGTCTAGGGCCTGAACTTTTTTGTTCCAGGCTGACAGTATGGCCCCTTGCAAATTCCTTGAATGGAATTGACCGTAGGGTACTGCTTCGAATGATGCCACCATCTTTCCCAGCAGCCTCATATACAGGCGTATGGACGGCTGTCTTTTTTGTACCCACTAAGTGGATCAAATCTTTCAAAGACAACACCTTTCCTCGAGGCAAGAATATTTTTCTCTGGCCTGAATCCAACCTTAGCCCCAAGTATTCCAGACTTTTGACTGGTTTTTAGGGGTGACTTGTCTCGGTTGATAATCCAACCGTGAGATTCCAGATACTTGATTGTCTTGTGAACGACCACGTCTAGTTTTTTCACTGAGTGGTCTATCAGCAACAAGTCATCTAGATATGCCATTATCATTACACCTTGTGTTCTTAGATTGGCCAATAAAGGGCCAGAATTTTTGTAAACACTCGTGGTGCTGTGGCCGAACCGAAGGGTAAGGCTCTGAACTGAAAATGGCGCCCTTCTACTGCAAAGCGTAGAAATTTTTGGTGGACTGGAAAGATGGGAATGCGCAAATAAGCATCTTTGATGTCGATCGCGGCTAACCAATCCTCCCCTTGTAGGGCAGTGGCCACCGATCGGATTGACTCCATTGGAAAGTCCTGATATACAGGAATTTGTATAGCCCTTTTAGAATTAATATGGGCCTCCCGTCCGCGTTTGCTTCGGGACTGTAAAGAGGTTTGATTAACCTCCATAATTACTCCTTGGAGCAATAGTTGTTCTAGTGCCAACAGGAGGGACTCTCTCTTCCGGGGATCCCTTGGCACGTTTGACCTCAAAAATGGGAAGGAGGAGAGTCTTTTAACTCCAAACTGTATCCCAAACATACTGCGGAGAGCACCTATCTGTCTTGATCGTGTCCCGCCAGGTCTCTTGCGAACAACTGGAGTCCTCCCCCCACCCGACTGAGTGGGGGCTTCAATGAATTTAACTTTGGGGGAGGTTTTGTACCTCCCCTGACCCAGGGTTTCTCATTACCCTGCTATTGTCCCTGTTTTTTACCCCCGGGAATTGACCGAGGAGGCCGTCGGAACTGTTACACAGCCGATGCCCCAGGGACTGGAGAAGCAGGCCTCTTAAAGAGGGACCTCTAACTCTGTTTTTAACCGGCAAGAGCGTATTTTTACCGCTGGAAATTTTCTGGATATATTTGTCCAGGTTTTCCCTGAATAAGCGTTCACCATGAAATGGGACGCTAACCAGCCATTCTTTACAGGGAGCTTCAGCAGACCAGTTTTTGAGCCATAGGAGCCTACGCATATGTACTATAGACAGCGTAAGGCGGGAGGCCTGATGGACTGAATCCTTTATGGCGTCAACCGCAAAGCCTAAGGCTCTAGGTAGATCAGCTAGGGCAAAGCCTGCTGATCTGTCAAGTCCCTCAAGACCTGTTTCAACTGATCCTTCACTGCTTAGCAGACCCCAATAGCTGCTACTACTGGTTGTATCACCAAGCTTGCTGTAGAAAGAAGCAGATTTTTATAAGGACTCCAATCTTTTATCTATTGGGTTCTTGAACATTTAGACATTATCCACTGGACATGTGAGTGATTTATACATACAAGAGATGGCTGCGTCCACTGTAGGGACCTTCCATTTTTTTTTTTTTTTTGATGAACTTATCCTCCATGGGATAGACCACCGGAAATCTCTTGGGGGAATAAATATTTTCTCAGGATGTTCCCAATCCTGGTAAATGAGCCCTTTCAGTAAAGGGTGAAGTGGAAAAGAACAGACAGTCTGGGGGCTTCTAGCGACCCCAACGAGGATACAGTAGTGGTTGATGGTTCCGCAAGGTGCATTTTTAAATGCTGATCGGACCATGTTAGTCAGAGACTGAACCCATAATCTTTCAGCTTGAGATGCTGAGAAAAGGTTCCCCCACTGTTGATTCCTCTATAACAGAATCAACCTCATCCTGATCCCCTTCAGGCAGGTCGATCCCTGTATGGGACTGTTGCTCTGCTAACAGGCACTCTGAAGGAGGAGACGGAGATCGGGCGTGCTTTCCCTGACAGGGAGGCAGCGATCAATGTTGACAATCTCTCTCTAATCCTCCCAGAGCTGAGGAAAAAACCTCCTCTGTTACATACACAGGAGCAGGTGAACTGAGGACAGCCACAGTACCAAGTACCCCTGCGGGGTCTCTACGGTCACTTACCTCTGAACTTCAGGGGAGACTGGTGCAGCAGAAGTATGCCCAAGATCCTCCGAGCCCGATGAGACCCCCTTCGCTTCCTGGAAGATTCAGTTCCGGAGCTTCTGGACGGCATATTCCTAAGCCTAAAGCTGAGGTATTCCAGCCGTAATACACCACTTTTACTGAGAATAGTCTAGCACAATTGCTGCTATATCACAGTTGGTGTCTACTAAAGTGCCTTTCTAGGGGATGCCTGCATCAACCGCCTCTATGTGCCTTTATATTGTTGCTAGCTCTGTCTGTGCACTTCAACAGCCAGCTATAATGTGCTTCAAAACACGCTGGACGCCCGCACATGCGCAGTAGCGCCGCGGCGCACACCTGAGCGTCATCCACCCACTCCGCCCCTTTTTCCAGATCGCCTCTATGAATAGAGGCGCGTGCTCGCGCGCGGGCACGTGCGCCTTCGGCGCCTTTTTTGAAAACAACAAGGAGCTAGATGGGAGCCAGGGTCCCTTTGCCGCAGGGCCCGGGGATGGATGAGCGCAGCAACAGGGCAGAGGAGACAGCTTCCCAGCAGAGAACATACCAACTGCCTGTATTTGATTCTGGAAGAAAAAAATCCACATTACAAGAAAAAGAACCATAGCGGCCTCTAGTGTCTAACACAGGTACCGCGGTCTTACATTTTTTTTTTTTTTTTTTTTGCCTACTATTAAAATTTTTACATTTTCTCAGTAGTAACAGGCATACACAGAATATTAGCGGGAATACCGTTAGGTAACAGACAGACAAATTAGGCTTGGGGGTCCCCCAATAGAACCAAGTTCCTGGGGGCCCCCACTTACCTGTTCCCCGCCGCAGGACTTTGTTTGGTCCACAAAAGCCCAAACTTCACCTATCACGGCAGGCATTGTAATCAAACCTTCAGGGACCGGGTTCCCAAGGATTCCACTCCCCTGGACCTGTATAGCACCCTGCACAGAAAACATCTTGGTCGTGGGTATGACCAGAGCTCTGGATCCCAGGGTCCAGCTCTCCTAAGAGAAGCATTACAGGCAAAACCTTGCTCTTCTCTGCAAGGCCCGGGTACCGACCGTTTAGCTATGAAGCTTTTTTGGTCGGATCCGGAATAGCTTACTGAGGCCCAAAAGAACCTGTACGCAAGCTCAGTGAAAAACACATGTTTCTTCTTGGCCAACACCTTAGACACTGGCAAAAAACTGAGGTGCTCCCGGATGGGAGGGGCTTATATAGGGGAGGGTACTTCCGGTTTTGGAAGTTGCCAGTGCCAGCACCTGACGGTATCTATATAACCCATTAGTAATGACTATGTCGCTCTGTGTCCCGTGATGTACGAGAAAGAAAAATGTTTTTCTTTTTCAAAATTGTTGGTCTTTTTTTGTTTATAGCGCAAAAAATAAAAACTCAAATACGATCACAATATGATCAAATACCACCAAAAGAAAGCTCTGTTTGTGGGAAAAAATGACATAAATTTTATTTGGGTGCAGTGCAATTGTCAGTTAAAGGGGTTGTAAAGGTTCATGTTTTTTCACCTTAATGCATCCTATGCATTAAGGTGAAAAAACATCTGATGATTACCGCCCCCTGTTTTACTTGCCTGAGCCCTGGAAAGTCCCGCGTCGCGAACGCGCTCGATCATTGCCTGGGCTTCTCGGCTCTTCATTGGATAGATTGATAGCAGCACAGCCATTGGCTTGCGCTGCTGTCAATCAAATCCAATGACGCGGGGGGCGGGGCCGAGTCCTGCAATTGGCGGCTATGGATGCCGAATGCAGGACTCAGGAGCGCACCCGCAAGGTAACCCCCTTGGGAGAGAGCTTCCCAGAGGGGGTTATCTGAAGCGGGGAGGAGCCGAGACAGCCGCCGAGGGACCCCAGAACAGGAGGATCGCGGCCACTCTGTGCAAAACGAACTGCACAGTGGAGGTAAGTATGATGTTTGTTATTTAAAAAAATAAAAATAAAACCTTTACAACCACTTTAAAGTAACAGCGCCATATCACAAAAAATGGCCTGGTCTTGAACGGGGATAAATCTTCAGAAGGTCAAGTGGTTAAAGGGGGGCTGGGCGAGAAGGAGTTAATGCGGAGGTCCCGCGAAATAAAATATTAAAAGCCAGCAGCTACAAATACTGCAGCTGCTGACTTTTAATAAATGGACACTTACCTGCCCAGGGTGCCGCGATGTCGGCAGCAGAAGACGAGTGCTCACTCGTCTCTCGGCTGCCCCCGCCGCCATCCTCGGTGAGGGAATCAGGAAGTGAAGCGTTGCGGCTTCACTGCCCGGTTCCTTACTGCGCATGCGTAAGTGGTGCGTTCCCAGTGGTCCCCGCTGTCTCCTGGGACCAGTGTGTTTTCCAGAAGGCAGCGAGGGGGGGACGGGAAGTGGAGCGACTCCCCGGAAGTGTATTCTACAGGTATCTGCACCCCCTCCCCCCTGAAAGATGCCAAATGTGACACCGGAGGGGGGGAGGGCTCCGAAAAGCGGAAGTTCCATTTTTGGGTGGAACTCCGCTTTGGACTAACTTATTACACATTTGGTAAATTCTGTGAAAATAAAATCATATTTATAGAGTTTTATTTTATTTTGCAAATTTTTTTTTTTTTTTTTTTTTTTATTGTGTATATATTGTTATCACAGCAGAGAGAAGAATGTTGCGCTGCTTTTTATTTAGATTTTTTTGTGTTCCAGCCAACAGCATGACTTCAAAGAGCTCAGCTTTCCCACCATCTCCAGTACGGGACCGAACGGGGCAATCATTCATTACAAGTAAGCTCTGCTTTGCTTCCATTTCTTGATGGTTACGGGAGATCTGTACTGAAAATCTACAAACTGCCATTGCTCTCCTTGCTCTGAATCAGTAGCTCAGAAGGTATTGGAGCCAGGCAACTGGCGTTTTCATAGGGAGGTCAGCGATGACAGCACCTGTATTAAGTTCACAGCAAAGGCCGCCTTATAAATAGGCAGCCAGTGCAGCTCAGCAGCCCAAAGGAAACTGAAAATATCCTTTCATAATATCATGTTCTGTACACTGGTGGATTTTTTATTTTTTTTTGTTGGGTAAAGATTTCTTTATATTTGCAGGGTTATTTTGGTTAACCCTTTCCTGCCGAGTGTACGCACATATGCGGCCTCACCGAAGTGGGTCATACACTCTATGGGGCTACTTATGTGCACTGCTCTGTTTTGTGCTGGGAGCGCTCAGCTCAGTGCTCACCCAACACAGAGACCAAGCTGTCACTGACAGATCCAGGTCTCGTACTAATGATCCTGAGGTGGGAGAACTGGCTCTCGATCGCATGATTGCTGTGATAGCCTATGATTGGCTGTCGCAGTGATCAGTTGCTGCATAGCCCGTCCCTGTACTCTTTCTCTTGAATTGAGAAAATGATAAGTTGCATCTTTTGTTCTTTGCCAGAGGAGAAGGTTGAAACATAAATAATATTGTATAAAAAATATAAAATCAAAGATACAATAGCTAGAACATGATTTGATCTGGGTAAGTGTAAGGGTTAAAGGTTGGGGTCAATGTGTTTCATGTTTTATTTGGTGTTAGTTTTAGTTGGTGTCCATATGTTTTAGGTAGGATTAAAAAAAAAAAAAAAGCTTCTACTACGCCTCAGCAGTACAAAAAACACAATAAAATGAACTTCAAATTGGGCAACGAGACTATCGCCCGGTAGCATCTACCCCCTTCAATACCTTTTCTTCAGTAATCTTCATACCAAAACCATGGGTTTAGTCCTTACCAACTCAGCAACCTCACAGCAAAGTCCTCTCTTGCAGTGCTTCACCCCTGAGCAGCTCTTTGGATTACCCATTATATTTACAACATGCCTGCTGCTGTTTTAGGGTGCCAGCAACTCCTGCTTCTGTGCAGGATGCTGCAGTGGTAAGGGACGGTGTTTCAATCTCTTAATGCTGCAGCTCCTCTTAAGCGGCATCCTGGGTCCTGCTCTGAAGCTCCTATCTGCTGGGCTGTGGCTTGACAGCAGGAGCCTGTAGTTATCATTTATGTGTGTCTGCCTTTTATGGATACTTGGTGCTTTCCCACCTGTAGGACTGCAGCTTGACCGCTAATGCGGTTTTACTTTCTGCAGAGCTGGTGCTGATTGTTTAGTTAGTGTGCTAGTGGGCTTTGGTGAGATATCAGGGGTAAACATCTCCCATTTTGAGACAGGGAAAGGGACTGAGGACACAGATTCCCCAGTCCCTTTCTAAGATAAATGGACAGGAGACAGAGGCTCCTATTCATGCATAAACTGAAGCAGAGTAAACACAGTTAACGATGCTCAGTTATGAATGGACAGAGTCAGTGATCAATGACTCTGTGTATTCGGAAAAGGAAGGAGCTGGTAAATGACAGATTTGCCAGCTGCTTCCTCCTCTCTCCATCCTGACAGATGCAGGGGGGACCGGAGAAGGACACAGGAGACAATCGGGCATGATCGGTCCAGCAGTGGGGGCAGTTACAAGCGCCAATCTTCCTGACCGCCGCAGGAGGGAGAGGAGGAGAAGCGGCTATCAGAAAAGCTATATAGGGAGATCGGTGCTTGTAACTGCCCCCGCCGCACCAATCATCTGTGAGGCTGCCCGGCCCCCCCTGTTACACTGAGGATGCTGGGTGTCCTGGCCGCCTGCCAGGTATCGGATCAAGCATCGGAGCATTTTATCGGTACCATTACTAGTATTGGTATTGGTGCAACCCTAGTCCCCATAACATAAAAAGAGGGTGTTGACATGCGTGGGTTTTTAATACAAAAACGTGCTGCGCTGTCACTTTAAGTGAATAACATTTCAAATTAATATTATTGAAAGTGCGTATCACAATTATAATTTAAGTCCACCAAAGGTGTTAAAAAAAAAAGTCCATATCATTAATAACCCAGAGAGCACACCACTGCTGTGTACGAGCCACCAAGGATCCACACCACTGCTTACCGGAAAGCTATACTCCAGACGCAGGGAGGCCTAACAGCGCTTTAAGGGAAAATCCCAAAACACAGCTTTTTTTGTGCGATCACACAGCTCCAGGTTCAGTTCAGCATAGATTGCCAGTCAGAGTATTAATCAATTAAACAAAGGAAAGGGGAAGGGAAATCGCCATTGCAGTATATTTAAAAAAAAAAAAACATTCTCGCAAATGTATGTATACAGCATATCAAAAATCATCTGCCAAACACCCTGATGATGATGACTTAATTGCTTTAGCTCCACCCTTTGCATTTCGTCCGAAAGCACGTCTTCACAGGGACTTTCGGAGATCAGTAGGCTTTTGTTCCTGTTGCAGTCCAAGCAAAGGGGTCTTGCTCTCCCTATTTTACCTGGAATGTAAATTTTCATCCTAAGTTTGAGTTGCAGCATTGTTGTCGGCTCTGTAGCATTTAGAGTCAGGTCTGAATTGGACAGATAGGCTACTAGTGTGTCATTTACTGAACTTGTTTCTCGACAGCAATTTTAAAGAGTAGCAAGTAATGACCTTTATTATTATACACTGATGTCAGTGCTTCATTTTAAAATGTAAGCTTTCACGGGCAGGGCCACCTCACCCTCATGGCTTAAATTGTATTGTAACTGTGCTGTCTCTCTTTGTATTGTAAAGTGCTGTGCAGACTGTTGGCGCTTTATAAATTCTGTATATTAATAATATCTAACTCATTTCTATATATATTTTTTTCTTTTAGACCGGATGCTGAGACAAACAGAAAATTGTGTGTGAATGAAGTTTTCCTCTTGGATTCTGGTGCCCAGTACAAGTAAGAGGATGTTTTTATGTTTCTACAGGTTTTTGTAAGATGCTATGATGGGGTTGGCATCCTAAAAAAATACACTAGAAGGCCAAATGTTTGACACCTGACCATCACATCTACCCATATGGCCAAAAGTACAGAGACCCCCCACTTGCAAATGATTGAGTTTAGGTGTTTCCAGTGAAGGGAACTGTTAGTGCTGCGCCATACAAAGACATTTTACACAATTGAGCTCTTCCAACCTTGTGGTAACACTTGGGTAAAGACTCTCTTCGGCTCCAGCGTGACTGTGCCCCTGTGTACAAAGCCAGCTCTATAAAGACATGGAGGTTGATTTACTAAAACTTGAGAGTGCAAAATCTGGTGCAGCTCTGCAGAAAAAAACAATCGGCTTCCAGGTTTTATTTTATTTATCTTAACCACTTGGCGACTGCCCTATAGCAGTTTTACTGCTACAGGGCGGCCACTGTGTGCAGGATTATTTATATATATATATATATATATATATATATTATGTATGTGTGTATGCGATCCTGCACTTCCGGGTAGCAGGTGTGAGTGTGCGCCATGATTCATCACAGCAGGAGCCGAAGGGCGGGTGCAGCGAACCCGATGTCCGCCGGCACTTGCCAATAATTTGGTACAGAGACAGAACGGCAGTTCTGACAGATTGCCATTCTGTCAGTAGGCAAGGCATAGATCCTGTGTCTCTGCAAAGCAGGGACTTATATCCATGTCTTCCCCTAGTACAAGCACCTCCCCCACAGTAAGAAAACGCCAGCTATGCACTCGTGTAACCCTTTAATCGCCCCTGATGTTTAATTCCTTCCCAGCCAGTGTCATTAGTACAGTGACGATGCATATTTTTAGCACTGATCACTGTATTCGTGTCACTGGTATCCAAAAAAGTGTCAGTTTCCGATAGTCCCCCACAATATCGTAGTCCCGCTGTAAGTCACTGATCGCCGCCATTACTAGTAAAAAAAAAAATATCCCATAGACACTATAATGTTTGCGCAAACCAATCAGTATACTCTTATTAGGATTTTTTTTTATACCAAAAATATGTAGCGGAATACAAATTGGCCTAAATCTATTAGGAAATTCGATTTTTTTTTGTCATTTTTTTTTATTGGGTATGTTTTTAAAGCAGAAAGTAAAAACTATATATATATATATATATATATATATATATATATATATATATATATATATATATATATATATATATATATATATATATATATAAAATTTATTTTGTATTTTTTTTTTTTCAAAATTGTCACCTTTTTTTGTTTTTAGCGCAAAAAATTTAAAATGGAGGTGATCAAATACCACCAAAAGAAAGCTGGATTTGTGGGAAAAAAGGACATACATTTTATTTGGGTACAGCGTTGCATGACAGCACAATTGTCAGTTAAAGTTACGCAGTGCCATATCGAAAAAATGACCTGGTCATGAAGGAGGGTAAATCTGCCGGAGGCCAGGTGGTTAATTGAACAAGCTGAACTTGGACGCTGATTGGCTACCTTACACAGCTGCACCAGTTTCTGAGCACACTCCACTTTTACTCTAGGTTGACACCTATGTGTTTTTTAGTGCGTTTTGCAGTTTGCAGAAATGCACTACAGTCCATTTAACATAATTTCCTAGGCTACACGTGCACATTATGCGTGTTTATAAAGATTTGGGGACTGTTTTGGACTGTTTTGCGTGTAATGGACTTTAATGGAATCACACCAGAAACGCAAGTGTTGTGTTTGTGATGCGATTTTTTTATGTGTTTTGCGTGTCTTATTTTTCAGTTTAAACACTGTATATATAGCTGGTTGCTAAGGAGGGGTCTGGTAAGCGGGCCGCTGCGTCCTTAACAACCAAGGAGTCGTCAGCTGACTAAAAAATTGTAATAAATTGCTGGCAAAAAAATCGCAAAAAAAACGGGATGGTCCACAGCAGGCCCTTTGGGTCTAGTATGGATTTGAATAGGAACCCCCCAACAACAGCATTTTTTTTTTTTTAAGTGACGTTGGGCTCCTGAACCATACCATGCCTTTCAACATGTGTCGTCACAAGGGGTGGGCTCTCCGGTGACGTTTCCAGCAGATGGCCATGCCCCATGGCTATATAAAAGATGCCAGACAGCGAGCGACAACACAACGGGGGAAGACGGCCTTAGAAGAAATTTTTTGTTTGTTTTTAGCGGGTATGACAGCACAAGGAGACGACAGCCTGGGCTTCTTTCTTTATCGTACACCACGGGACACAGAGCTAGTCATTACATAATGGGTTAAGGGTCACCAGCGGTGATTGGACACTGGCACAACCAATGGAAGACAGTTCCCCTCCATATAACCCCTCCCATCAGGGAAGTACCTCAGTTTTTTCGCCAGTGTCGAAAGGTGTTGGACGCGTTAGGAGGTGCTAAAGGAAAGCTCTACCAAAGAGACCCCCTGGGGGTAAAAGAGCTATGCTTTCGGATCCATCCTAGACGCCTACAAGTTAAGCCGAATCTGGATGGGATCCGGGCCTCATCCATGAGGCGTCGCCTGTAATGTCTCTCTTCGGAGGACTGGGCTCTAAGATCCAGCACTTTCGCTATTTCGCTATAAAGTCCTGGTAAGAGTCTTGTACAAGGCCCAGGGGAGAGGTATCCTTTAAATAGGAAACCATATCCCTGAAGGTTGGCACACATAGCCCACCGTGAAGGGTGAAGTTTGGTATCTGTCTGAAAACTTTCAGCAGAAAAACCTGCGGCGTGGATAAGGTAAGATTAGAAGGTCCATAACTAGGTTGGGACCTTTTTTCAAGAAGTGGATGTCTTCTTTTTTTCCACCACTGGGGGGAGTAAAGAGCTGAATATACTCACTTCACTCTGTTCAGTGTCGGCTTCGGCGAAGTACACTGCTCGTCACCTCCGCTGCTGAGCTTGCTTGGGCACCCCGCTCCTCCTTTCGGTGGCCGACACAGACACCTGCAGATGCAGGTAAGTGGGAACAAGGGCTGATGAGAGTCCTCTCTCACTATGGCCACCACCATAGCGCTAAAGGCCGCGCGCGCGCGCTTTATCGGAGGGGGGGGCGAAGGCGTGCGCGGGCACATGGCGCGCGCAGGCACAGAAACGGCGCCAAATTTAAAAGACTGTCAGTGTGAAAAGCACTGCAGCAGCAAGCAAGCTCGTTAGTTCTCTTGTTCCTGGCAGAGAAACACAGCAGCTATACAGGGACGTAAGACTCCATGTGGTTGGACTGGGTACTTCCTAGAAGACATCCATGTTATGCATAGTTATGTGTTAAAAGTTGCATACTTAATGTATTTGCTAAACTGAACACGGTAGTATATGCATTTAGGTACCTTGTATTTTGTCTAAACAGTAAGTCTTCCAGGGGAAGTAATGCGGACAAAAAGAGATAAAAGAGCACCGCCGCCTGAGACAGGAGGCTCTAGCTGTGCTGACTCGGTACCTTCCTCTCCTGTGTTGCCAAATGCACCTGTACAGGATGAGCCATTACCTCTGTCAGGTATGGCGGCTTCCTCAGTGAAGCCTGGGCCTGCATATGTCACTGAGGACACTTTATCAGCTGCCCTAAATAATCTGGAGGAGAAAATTGCTACCTTAATCGCTAAATCCTCTAAAAAGGACAATAAGCGAAGCAGATCTCCTCCAGTATTGGACCTCCCTTCAGAAGTACCTGAGGAGGAGGAGGATGAGGAGGAGGCTACATCAGCAGAGGATGAGGAGTCAAACGGATCAGGGATATCGGATGAGCCTTTTTCGGTATCCCAGATTTTAAAGTCACAGGTACAATGCTATGCAGGAGCTGTGCGATCTGCATTTAAGTTACCCTCTTTGGAGGTAACAGAATCACCTGTCTCCTCCCTAGGATCATTAAGATCCCTGCAAGGTGCATGCTCCTTCCCGGTTCATCCGTTACTAGAGGATCTAATGTACGCAGACTGGCAACATCCAGATAAGCGTTTTTTACCTCCAAAAAAGTTTAACATTCTTTATCCTATGGAGGAAATTTTTTTAAAGAAATGGAGCCTGCCTACGGTAGATGCGGCTATTTCTTGTGTAAATAAAAACCTGACATGTCCAGTGGATAATGTACAAGTGTTTAAAGATCCTTCTGAGAAGAAGTTGGAATCCCTACTGAAATCCTCCTTCCTTTTGGCCGGCTCAATTATCCAACCTGCAGTAGCAGCAGTCGGTATGTGTCAGGTCATCAGCCAACAGGTAAAGCAGGGGCTGAAGGAACTGCCTTCAGAGCAGGCTAGAAATTGGGAGAATTTGCCTAAAGCCTTATGCTTCACAGTGGATGCCATGAGAGATTCTATCATACAGGCATCACGCCTTACACTCCAGCTGGTACAGATGCGCAGAGTACTTTGGCTTAAGCATTGGTCAGCGGAAGCCCCATGCAAAAAGTTGTTGGCAAGTTTCCCGTTCCATGGCGAACGCCTTTTTGAGGAAGATTTAGAAAGATATATCCAAAAGATATCAAGTGGTAAAACGACACTTTTTACCTGAGAAAAAGAAAAACAAGAGACCTTGTTTTAAACGCACTCTCTCCCCTGCTCCCGGGAAATCAGACTCCAGCCAGTGGCGACGGCCTTTTCAGCCGCCCACAAAAGCCAAAGAACAGGCTCAGAAGAACAAGAAGCCGTGGGGTTCAAGAGCTAATAAGCAAGCCCCCAAAACCTCTCATTGAAGGGGCGCCCCCGCTCGGCCGAGTGGGGGGAAGGCTTCGTCCGTTCTCAGCGACTTGGCGGACAGAAACCCAGGACAAATGGGTGGTATCCACAATATCCTCAGGGTACAAACTGGAATTTCGAGAGATCCCATCTTCTCAATTCCGAAGTTCAAGACTCTCCAAGGATCCACAAAAAAGAGGATCCTTCTTCAAAGGTTTGAATCACTTAATAGCTCAAGGTGTGGTTACAGAGGTACCCCAAAAGGAGCGAGGTTCAGGTTTTTACTCAAACCTCTTTGTGATTCCAAAACCGAACGGAGAAGTCAGACCCATCCTGGATCTAAAATCTCTAAACCGGTTTCTGAATGTTCGCCATTTTCGAATGGAAACGATTCGATCCGTGGTCGCTACTTTAAAAGGCGGAGAATTCATGGCGTCCATAGATATCAAAGACGCATATCTACACATACCAATCCTCCCCGCTCACCAAAGATTCCTAAGGTTTGCGGTAGAAGATCGCCACTTTCAATTTGTGGCCCTGCCATTTGGTGTAGCCACCGCGCCCAGAGTATTCACAAAGGTGCTAGCTCCTCTGTTAGCAAACCTGAGAACACGGGGCATTGCGGTAACAGCCTATCTAGACGATCTACTATTAATAGATCAGTCAAAGGAGGGATTGGATCACGCTGTAGACACTACAGTAGGATACCTGGAGCATTTAGGATGGATTATAAACTTACAAAAATCCTCTCTCCAGGCCCAAAGAAGGATAGTGTACCTGGGCATGATCATAGATACAGCCCAAAACAGGGTATACCTGCCAGAGCCAAAGATACAGTCTCTGAAAGACCTGATCCACAAGGTCAAAGCAAACAAGAGGCCGTCTATTCGCCTTTGCATGAGACTATTGGGAAAGATGGTAGCCTCCTTCGAGGCGGTCCCTTACGCCCAGTTTCATTCGAGACAACTTCAAGGCAATATTTTAGCCTCCTGGAACAGGAAGAGCCAAGCTCTGGATATACCCATGCGCCTGTCCTCACAAGTACGCCACAGCTTCAATTGGTGGCTAGAAGCCAAGAATTTACGGAAGGGAAAGTGCTTCCTCCCAGCAGCCTGGAAGGTGGTGTCTACGGATGCCAGCCTATCGGGCTGGGGTGCAGTATTCGAGGAGGCTTCTACCCAGGGAACCTGGGCCAAGACTCAGGGGATCCTGCCCATCAACGTGCTAGAGATCCGGGCAGTATATCTAGCCCTCAAAACCTGGACATACAGGTTACAGGGCTACCCAGTTCGGGTTCAATCCGACAATGCTACTGCAGTAGCTTACATCAATCACCAAGGAGGCACCCGCAGTCGGGCAGCCCAAAGAGAGGTGAACCGGATCTTGGCATGGGCAGAAGAGCATGTACCTTGCATTTCTGCAATCTTCATTCCAGGGATAGAAAACTGGCAAGCAGACTACCTGAGTCGTCAGCAGCTGCTACCAGGAGAGTGGTCTCTTCACCCAGAGATCTTTTAGGCCATATGTCTGAGATGGGGAAACCCAGATGTAGACCTGCTAGCTTCCAGGTTCAACAAGAAATTGGACAACTTTGTGTCCAGAACGAGAGATCCTCTAGCCTACGGGACAGACGTGCTAATAACTCCATGGAATCAGTTCTCACTGATCTATGCATTCCCTCCGATCCCTCTTCTACAAAGACTGCTTCGCAGGATCAAGGAGGAGGGAATAGCAGTAATCCTAGTGGCCCCAAACTGGCCCAGGAGGCCTTGGTACGCCGAGATCGTAAAAATGGCGATAGGAAGGCCCTGGAAGCTTCCACTTCGACACGACCTGTTGTCACAGGGTCCAGTATTCCACCCTTCCTTACAAAGGCTAAATTTGACGGCCTGGCTGCTGAGACCCACATTTTAAAAAAGAGAGGGGTCTCTGGTCCGGCTCTTTCTACGCTCATTAATGCTAGAAAGCCAGCCTCCAGACTCATCTATCATAGAGTCTGGAAAGCATACGTTTCCTGGTGTGAATCCAGAAGTTGGAATCCTCTGAAATATGAAATAAGCAGGATTCTTGCTTTTTGCCAGTTAGGAGTGGATATGAAATTAGCCCTTAGCACCATCAAAGGGCAAATATCGGCTCTATCAGTCTTCTTTCAGAGACCATTGGCATCTCACTCCCTAGTTCGGACATTCATTCAGGGGGTACTGAGGATAAATCCTCCAGTTAGGTCTCCCTTGTGTCCATGGGATTTGAATTTGGTATTGTCAGTGTTGCAAAAGCAACCTTTTGAACCTATTCGCCATATTCCTTTAATTATATTAAGTAGGAAGTTGGCCTTTCTGATTGCTATAGCTTCTGCTAGGAGAGTATCAGAGCTAGCAGCTCTTTCTTGTAAAGAGCCTTATCTAATTTGTCACAAAGACAAAATCGTACTACGACCCCATCCGGCTTTTCTGCCTAAGGTGGTGTCGGCTTTTCACTTGAATCAAGACATTGTTCTGCCTTCCTTTTTTCCAAACCCGCGGACGGCGGGGGAAAAATTATTACACTCTCTAGATCTAGTGAGAGCGGTAAGGGTGTATCTGCAAGCAACCGCTCAGATACGTAAAACAGATGTTTTGTTTATTTTACCAGATGGTCCCAAGAAGGGCCAAGCGGTATCAAAATCCACCATTTCCAGATGGATTAGACAAGTAATTGTTCAAGCTTATGGTTTAAAGAACAGGACTCCTCCTTTTCCTGTTAAGGCGCACTCTACCAGGGCGATAAGTGCTTCATGGGCAGTGCACCACCAGGCTTCGATGACTCAGATCTGTAAAGCTGCAACTTGGTCTTCAGTCCATACATTTTCCAAATTCTATCAAATAGATGTGAAAGGACATGAGGATTCCGCCTTCGGGCGAAGTGTGCTGCAGGCAGCAGTATAGGGCTTCTGGTCCGCAAGCGGCCTGTTTGATCTGTGTCTCCCCCCCTTCATATGAGCATTGCTCTGGGACGTCCCATTATGTAATGACTAGCTCTGTGTCCCGTGGTGTACGATAAAGAAAATAGGATTTTTATAACAGCTTACCTGTAAAATCCTTTTCTTGGAGTACACCACGGGACACAGAGGTCCCCCCCTTCTTATGGGAACCTTACTGCTTTGCTACAAAACTGAGGTACTTCCCTGATGGGAGGGGTTATATGGAGGGGAACTGTCTTCCATTGGTTGTGCCAGTGTCCAATCACCGCTGGTGACCCTTAACCCATTATGTAATGACTAGCTCTGTGTCCCGTGGTGTACTCCAAGAAAAGGATTTTACAGGTAAGCTGTTATAAAAATCCTACTTTTTCAATAAAGGATCGACTCCTGTTTTTTTTTTTTTTTTTTTACATTTCACTGCTTTTTCGGGTGAATGGGTAGGGGAACGATGCCCATTCACATAGTGGGGCCCTTGTTAAACTGTGCTTCCAGATTCCGATAAGCCCCCTGCCCGCAGACCCCGACAACCACAGCCCAGGGTTGTCAGGAAAGAAGCCCTTGTCCCCATAAACCCCCCCCCGTGTTGAGGGCTTGTGGCCTGGTATGGTTCGGGGGGGGGGGGGGCACTCGTCCCCTTCCTTTACTGACCTGCCGCCGGGCTGCATGCTCGGATAAGGGTCTGTTATGGATTTTGGGGAAGACCCCAAAGGGCCTGGCATGTACTGTTTTTTTCGCAATTTCTTTTTTTTTTATTTAGCTGTCAGCTGCAAACCCCGCTGACAGCTGATGACTCATCGGTTGTAAAGGATGCGGCAGCCGGCTTCCTGGCCCCCCTCCTAAGCAATGAACAGTGTGTTTAAATAGAAAAAGACGTGAAATGCAAAAACTTTTTTTTTTCTTTCTTAGTGGAGTTTTTTTGGAGAGGCACCATTCATTTGAATGGGCCTCCCTCCGCTCCAAAAAATGCTCCAAAGAAGATCATGTACCAAATGTACCATGCACAGAGCCATGAGCATTTGCGGTTGCGATTTTTGCTGCGATTGTATCGCATTTTGCCACTCGACAATCGCTGCAAAATTGCACTGCGTTTGGGGTGCCATTAAGAAATGATGGCAACGCACGCAAGTTTTGCATTTTTCTGCTATTCTGGAATCGTGGCGATTCTGCCAGTGATTCCGATAGTTCAGGTGTGAACGGAGCTTTAGTAACTCAACCCCACGTTTGACCAGTTTGGGGTGGAGGAACTACTAATTGCCCACTTTTGGAATGGACTGTCCAGAAAGTTCATAAAGGTGGGACGGTGTCCGCATACTTTTTGAACAGCTAATGTATTTTATTTCTTTTTTTAACATATGACAAATTATGTCGGAGGGGAATTTCTCTTCACCAAAAATGGTGGTATAAAAGGTGTTGGGCCTCTTACTAGAATAAGCTAATTTAAAAAAAAAAAGTAAACCCCAACATGTATTGGTATGATTGTATGAAGCCAACTTTTTTTTTTATCCATACCTTGGATAGGTTATAACCTCTTTTTGGGTTTTTATAGTTGTCTTTGTCCCAGCTGGGGGAGGTTCACCCCCCAATTTTATCTTGGTGACTTGTCCCCAAGTCAAAGTGATTTGAAAATCCAAACTTTTACAGTTATCACTGGGACAGGAATAGAGGGGAATTCTTCCAATAGGAAGATTATGTATGAGGACATTTCCCTTTCTTTGGAGAGATCTCCTCGTTTCTAGCCTTGGAGCCCTTTCACACTGCCAGCGCCCGAAAAAAGCCGGTAACCCCCGCTAGCGGCCGAATAAAGGGTTAAAAGTGCCCCCAAAAAACGCTGCTGCCGAGGAGCTTTGCAGGCGCTTTGGCGGAGCTGCCCATTGATTTCAATGGGAAGGGGCGCTTTAGGAGCGGTCTATACAACGCTCCTAAAGTGCCTCAAAGAAGCTGCTTGCAGGACTTTTTTGACGTCAGGCGCTATTTTTAGCACTAAAGCGCCTAAAAAAACGCCTCCAGTGTGAAAAGGGGTCTTAAAGCGAACCCCCCTTATTAACACTCATTCACAAAAATTATCTAGCAAACACATAGAGAATCGATTAGATACTTGCCCTAGAAATGTAAGAATTCCAACATCCTATAGCTCTGTCCACTCCATGCTGAAAAAAACGCTCCATTTTTAATATTGATTGGTAACTAACTTTTTCTCATTCTCTGAGCTGGCCCATCGATGACACCCACGCCAGATCTTACATACGCACTGGCGTGGTTTGTGTTTGTTTAACATTGCCATGTGATATTACTATGTCATAAAATAAATTGTGGACTTTTTCCACATGATCTAATAAGTTTATCTACGAGAGCTCCCAGGAAGGCACTGGTGATGTAGCCTTTCCAGAAGGCAGCCTTGAGTTCCTGGCTAGGTCACCAGTGCCTTAACAAAGCAGAAGTTAAAAAAAATTCAATGATGTGATTTATTGTTGAGCATGCAGAGCTGCATCTGTTTTTGGAGAGGAGTCTAATTAAAGTGGCTCTAAATGCAGAGATATTTAACCTTAACCACTTAAGGACCAGGCCTATTTCTGAGATTTGTTGTTTACAAGTTAAAAATCAGTATTTTTTGCTAAAAAAATTACGTAGAACCCCCCCCAAACTATATACAGTGGAACCTCGGATTACGAGCATAATCCGTTCCAGGAGAATGCTCGTAATCCAAAGTACTCGCATATCAAAGCAAGTTTCCCCTTGGAAGTCAATGGAAACGAAAATACTTTTTTCCGCATTGACTTCAATGGCATGCAATACCGCATGTGGCCAGAGGTGGGGGCGCCAGAGAGCCTCGTAAACACTCAGAAAGGCCCGAGGACAGCTCAACTGAACTCGGAAAACCTCGGAAAGGCTAGTGAACGGAGTATTTCCGAGGTTTTCCGAGCATTTCCGAACTGCTCCAAAAACGGCTACGCTCAGCTCTGGCGGCCCCCCCCACCTCAGGCCAAACGCGGTACTGCACACCGCTGTGGCTTGAATCCTGCTCGTTTTGTGAGACACTTGCAAACCGAGTCAGGATTTTTTAAAATACAGTGCTCGTATTGCGAAACGCTCGTTAACCGCGTTACTCGCAATCTTTTTGACCCCAGATCTCTTATTTAAGAGGACCTGTCATGCTTTTTTATATTACAAGGGATGTTTACATTCCTTGTAATAGGAATAAAAGTGACCCAAATTTTTTTTTTTTTTTTTGAGTGTGTCAAAATAAAGTAAAATAAATAATAATAAAAAAAATGTTTTTTTTCAAATCTCATATTTGGACTAAAATGCAATAAAAAAAAAAAAAATGTCCCTTTAAGACCTATGGGCGGAAGTGACAGTTTAATGTCGCTTCTGCCCTGCAGTGATATGGAGACGGGTGGGGGCCAACTTTCCCTCACTCGTCTCCATACACGGCAACAGAGAGGACCGGATCACCTCCACCGCTGCCGACGGCTCCGGTAAGCGGCGGAGGGCACCGGAGAGGGGGGGGCCTCTCCCGCCGCCGATAAAAGCGATCTTGCGGCGTATCCGCAGCAGAGACCACTTTTATCTTGTAGCGGACCATCCGCTGAAAAAGAGGATACTGGGGTTATGGTAGCTAGCTGCTACCATAACAATGGTATTCCTCTTCAAACAGCTGACTTAAAACTGCGGCGGGCGGACCGTAGTGGTTAAGGCTGGAGGGCAGGAGTGATGTTTGATGTCGCTCTGGTCCTCCAAGGGCATAGAGTCGAGTGGTAGCCATCTTGCCCTCACTCGAATTCCTGCCCATCAGTCCAGAAGGTCGGATCGTTTTCGCTGCCTCGCTACCGACATCTCTGGTAAGCAGGGAAAACTACCAGGAAGCAGGGAGGTCACCTCTCCCGCCTCCCATAAAAGTGATCCCGTGGTGAATCCACCGCCAGGACCACTTTTATCTGAAAGAAGATCTCCCGCTGTGTAAAAATATACAGCGGTTACGTTATGGCAGCTATTTGCTGCCATAACCCCGGTATATAACTTCAAAGTACTGGCGTGTGTATATATACAGTGGGCGGTCCGGAAGTGGTTAATGCATTCTATGCAATAAGGTAAAAACCTTCTAGAAAGCAGCTCTTTCTAAATACTTACCCGAGCCTGATCTGAGCCAGAGCCTCATTGGATAGGCCATTGGCTCCTGCTGCTGTCAATCGCAGCCATTGCGGAGGAAGTGGGAGCACACACAAGTGGGCCCAGAGCAACCAGAGCCAGGAGTGCCAGCGTGGGACCCTGGAAGATCAGGGCTGCTCTTGTGCAAAATCATTGTGTGCGTATGTATGTGTGCGTATATGTATATAATATTATATATATATAATTTTTTTTTTTCCATTTTGAGTGTGTTTTTGAAAGAGAATCTGATTACCTCTGACTTTGTTGATTATTAGGGACGGTACGACAGATGTGACCAGAACGATGCATTTTGGAACTCCGTCGGAATACGAGAAGGTAAGGGATGATGGCGGAAGAGTTTGTTGACAGCTATGTGCTCCTTGGTTGTTATTGGGAACACAGATTGTTCCTTTCTGCCCATGTTTATGGTCGATTTCCCTGCTCTCCCTGCTTTCTTCTGATCGCAATGTTCTCTTATGTCATTTGTCTATAGGAATGTTTCACATATGTTCTGAAAGGCCACATAGCTGTCAGCTCTGCTGTTTTTCCCAATGGGACAAAAGGTAGGTACTATGCTGTCTTAAAGGGAGAATTTGGTGTATTCCTCTGTAGCGGCTCAGTCTGGGTTATGATAACATTTGTCTGAATGTATTTGCATGCTGTTATTGTGGGGGCACATATGGGGCCAAGTTTATTTATGTCTGCTTGACCCTCATTGGTTTACACCAGCGATTCTCAACCAGGGTTCCGTGGAACCCTAGGGTTCCTCCAGAGGTTGCTAGGGGTTCCTTCAGCATTGGGCAATTTCTGCCTCTCAGATAATTTCCTACTGACACCAATGATCTTTTTAGCTATCTGTAAGGAGGCAATTCTTCCCAATGACCACAAGTGTAAGGACCATCCTTCCCACTGATCATCACACAAAGGTTTCATGAATTGTAGATTTCTAATTTTTAGCAGGGGTTCCCCGAGACTATTTCAAGGGTTCCTCTGTGTTGAAAAGGTTGAGAAAGGCTGGTTTACACAGTGGGGAATCGGGCATCCGATACCCAAAAGTGGTGTTGGAGGGACCCTTTTTTAAAATGTTTAAAGAGATTGTAAGTTAAGAAGGTTTTTTATTTTAATGCATTAAAGGGGAGTTCCAGCCTTTTTTTATGTTTATTAAAAGTCAGCAGCTACAAAAAGTGTAGCTGCTGGCTTTTAATAAACATACACTTACCTGTTCCACTGTCCAGCGACGCGATGTCCGGAGCTCCGCTCCTCTCCCCCCTTCTCCGCCGGCGCGTCCATTCATAGTGTGGGCACCCGGCAGTGACAGCTTTCGGCTTCACAGCCGGGCACTCACTGAGCATGCGGGAACGGTGCAGCGCTCTCTGAGTGGACAGGTGATCGCCTACAGGGAGGGGCCGCCAAAAGGCGATATGACGTATCGCCTAGGCGACCCCAGGGCGGAAGGGGAAGTGGGACAGGAAGTCCCACTCCTACTGAAGCCCCCACTCCCCCGCCAAATGTGGCATGTAAGGGGGCAAGGAGTGGATTTAGCGGAAGTTCCAAATTTGGGTGGAACTCCGCTTTAAGACAAAAAGCCTTCCGTGTGCAGGTCCCTCTCTGTCCAGCGTCTGTCGTCTGAGACTCTCCCTCCTGATTGGCTGAGACACAGCAGCAGCGCCTTTGGCTGCGCTGCTGTTAATCAGTCAGCTGGCCGATAAGGGGAGAGAGGGGGCGGGGCTGGGGCAGGACTTTGTGTTTCAATGAACACAGGGAGATGTGGCTCGGCTCAGGTGCCCCCATAGCAAGCTGATTGCTGTGGGGGGGCACTGAAGAGGAGGGAGCGGCCAGGATCACAGAAGAGGGACCCGAGAAGAGGAGGATCCGGGCTGCTCTGTGCAAATCCAGATCTAGAACTCAGAAAAGCTCATTCTCCCAGCTGATTTTGTTCCTACAAACACATGTGCATTCATTAATTTTTTCCTAAAAGGTGTATTTTAAGACACTTAGACCACTTTCACACTGAGGCGCTTTTCAGGCGCTTTCACACTAAAAAAAGCATCTGAAAACGTATTTCCATTAAAATCAATGAATGCTTTCACACTGGGGCAGTGCGCTGAAAAAAGGCCCCTCTCCATTGAAATTAATTGAAAGCGCTTCAAAAGCGCCTAAAAAGCGCTTCAAAAGTGCTCAGTGTTTTACTGGCGGTTTTTCAAGCGCCTCAGTGTGAAAGTGGCCTCAGTGGAAGAAAATATATATTGGAGTCTACTAGCAATGTTCCTTACCCAAATTTTGCCTTCAGGTAAAAAACCGTTGACTGAGACGAAGGTTAATTCATTAATTTTCAGGACTTGAGTCTTCTGTATCATATTTCCTGGAGGAACTCATTTAAAATGTAGGCGGAAAATTCAGTCTACAGAAGAGTGGCTTTATTGGCAATTATTATAAGGCTAATTTATTTTACTAGAATTGTTACACTTGGTGATCTGTAGCGTATTGCTGGGAATGCAGCGAGTCTAATTAGTCCTGTGGCACATTCTCTCCTACACATTTTATCTCTATCCCAATACCAAACATTATCAGAGGAGTGGGGGGAACAGATCCTATGTCAGAGTTCTACTTTCCCTGCTAGATTTATATCCATGCTAAAGTCCAACTCATACCCAAACGCTAGTTTGTTGTGGATAGAGTAAGAAAGGGGTAGAGTCTCCATTAGGTCTTTATTGCTCAGATGGAGGAAGGAGGGTGCCATACACGTGTGAAGGTCCTCTTTTATATACTTTTTTTTTTCAAAAGTATTGGGACACCTGCCTTTACATGAACTTTAATGGCATCCCAGTCTTAGTCCGTAAGGTTCAATATTGAGTTAGCCCAACCTTTGCCGCTATAACAGCTTCAACTCTTCTGGGAAGGCTGTCCACGAGGTTTAGGAGTGTCTATGGGAATGTTTGACCATTCTTCCAGAAGCGCATTTGTGAGGTCAGGCACTGATGTTGAATGAAAAGGCCTGGCTTGCAGTCTCCGCTCTAATTCATCCCAAAGGTGTTCTATCGGGTTGAGGTCAGGACTCTGCAGGCCAGTCAAGTTCCTCCACCCCAAACACACTCATCCATGTCTTCATGGACCTTGCTTTGTGCACTGGTGCGCAGTCATGTTGGAACAGGAAGGGGCTATCCCCAAACTGTTCTCACAAAGTTGGGAGCATGAAATTGTCCAAAATGTCTTGGTATGCTGACGCATTAAGAGATCCTATCACTGGAACTAAGGGGCCAAGCCCAACCCCTAAAAAACAACCCCGCACTATAATCCCCCCTCCACCAAATAGTTTGGACCAGTGCACAAAGCAAGGTCCATAAAGACAAGGATGAGCGAGTTTTGGGTGAAGGAACTTGACTAGCCTGCACAGAGTCCTGACCTTAACCTGATAGAACACCTTTGGGATGAATTAGATAGACTGTGAGCCAGGCCTTCTCGTTCATCATCGGTGCCTGACCTCACAAATGCGCTTTTGGTAGAATGGTCAAACATTCCCATAGACACTCCTAAACCTTGTGGACAGCCTTCCCAGAAGAGTTGAAGGTGTTATAGCTGCAAAGTGTGGGCCAACTCAAGTTTGAACCCTACGGATTAAGACTGGGATGCCATTAAAGTTAATTTGCGTGTAAAGGCAGGCGTCCCAATACTTTAGACAATATAGTGTAGCTACAAAAGGAGATTTCTGTACAGCCTAGCCCCGTTGTACGCACTGATTGCTGGAGACCTCTTTTGTTTAAGCTTCGCAGACCAATGAATCATCTGTTTCGTAGCTGTGTGCATCACCTGCCAATGCAGGGAAGAAGGTAGGGAAGAGGCCTGGCCTGGGGGTCCTCGCACCCTCCGCTTTCTTTTCTTTTGCATTGTATTGCAGTATTTGGTCAGTCACATTCAAATTAATTTATTTGATAATGCTGAAGGCTTAAAGTGGCTGGGATAAACTGCAAGACTTCGTCAACATTAAAGAACAAGACCTACTGTTTTAAATGGGACTAATTACTACTAGATACCCAAATCCACATATAGTTTATTAGTAGCATTTGTAATATGTAGTATTTACAAGCCTTTATTGGTGATTGCAATATACCAGGGGTCTCCAAACTATTGCCCATGGGCCAAATACGGCCCACTACATGATTTTATCATACCCTCCGATGTATCAGGGGACTCTGATGGGGTCAGCTTCTAGTGGGATCCTACAGGTACGGTGCATGCTTACAAAAAATGTGATCACAAATCCAAACCCACGGCCGCTCGCGGTGCTCACCGGGCTGGAGGAAATGTATAGATGGTCCGCCCCCAAGCTGACATCACTTATGCCCTATACCCTCAGTGGTCCTAGGACTTCCTACATCTCCTCCAGCCCTGTGAGCACCGCAAGCGGCCCTGGTTTTGGATTTTACATGTAAGATATAATATGTGCTTTTACCATGTGAGTTGTGATAAAAATAATTATTCAACTGTTTGCCCATTGCTGCACTTCTTAGTTGGTGTTTCCCTGTCTTTCTATACTGGAATCACACGGGAGCAGTGGGGAAAACCGCATGTGATTCGGACAGGAATCGCACCACATTCCTGCTCAAATCGCATGCGATTCTTTGCAATGTGAGTTTAGCCCATTCATTTTGTATAGGCTCAAATCGCACCACATAGGTATCGGTGAGGACCAGCATTATTGGTGCTCAGACTCGCCATTAAAAATAAAAAAATATAAAAAAACGGTATCGGTGCGACCCTAGTAAAAATTGCCATACCTGGAATTCATTTTTAAATAAGTGATAGTGACTGGTGATGGTGCTCTATGGCTCTTCCAAGATATAGTAGCAGGCACTACTAGTACAGAGATCTCCACCAGCTTCTGGGTCCTGTGCCGATCGGCTGTCCTGCTGCATTGTGAACACAGGAGGTCGCTCACTTTGCACAGACGTCACTTAGAGAAAACTTAGCTTTTTCTCATTGACATGCAAAGCATTCTCTGATTGGTTGAGGTGGGGAGGCCGCACTCTCCACCTCATCCAGGCAGGGAACACTTTGCATTTATTGGGAAAATGAAAATGTTCTCTGAAATGCCCCGTGCAGAGCGGGCAACCTCCTGTGTTAATGCAGCAGGGCAGCCAATGGGCACTGGACCCTGAGGCTAGTGAAGATCACTCTAGTAGTGGCGCCTAGTACAGTGATTTCCAGCTTTCAGAGGGATCCCACAGGTATCGTATATACTTAGTTACATTGGTCCAAACTGGGCCAATGTGCCTTTGTAATTGCCATGCCCTAGTTCAGCTGTTCATATTTGTCAGAGGGGCAATGGCAACAGATCAGACCACTAGGATGCGACTGTCCCTTGGGAAATGTGTGACGTCTTTTTTTTCTGTCATTTTGAAGGACATCTTTTGGACTCCTTTGCTCGCTCAGCATTATGGGAGTCCGGACTGGATTATCTACACGGGACGGGTCACGGCGTGGGATCCTTTCTTAATGTCCATGAAGGTCCTTGCGGCATCAGCTACAAAACATTTGCAGATGAACCCTTGGAAGCCGGGATGATTCTCTCTGATGGTATTGAACCCTGTCTAACTCCAAATCATGTTTTGTAATGTGGCAAACCTTCCTCCTGGTTTCTAGACGCTCCCTCATCTAGCATAGGCACCCATTATGGTGACAACCCTTGGTCCCTGTCTACCAATTGTTCTCCTGTGTTGTCATCCTGTCACATGGTTTTTCTGATGAAGACTACAAGCGGACATGGTCCACTGTTATCACCACCAGGATACTCGCCCAGAGACATGTCATGCAGCCATTGGTGGAGTACATTTACATGCATGCAAGAGATCAGTTGCATTGAGATAAAACAAAGGATATGAAAAAAGTGAAAACAATGGTCTTATTTAAAATGGTCAACTTTTCAGAAAAAATTAAAAGGTATACTAACACAGTACACCCTCCCCACCGACCCGGTCCCCTCTGTAACCCACGGTTTGTTAGTGTGCCACTCAGGCTCGATCTCTGTGGGGATTAGTTTGGGCGATGCCGCGTCTGCTGCAGGAGTGCCAGCAAGGGATGGAGCTCATCCCAGCTCCTGTAGTCACTGGAAGGAAGAGGAGAAAAATCCCTGGTGCCGCACATCCACGGAGTCCTAATGTAATAAGAGAGACAACCTTAGCCTGGGCTCCCGCCAGCCCACGCCCCAAAGATTTTTGCTCCGCCCCCTTGGGGCTTAGTCATGGGTCCCCTCTGTACTTGCCTCCGGGGATGCCGAAGTCGGTGCCCATGCAGCCAGTCCAGGGATCTGAAATCCCTGCTCTTCGCCCTCTTCTCTGTGCAGCGCTTCCAGGACGGACCAGAGTGATTCTGATTGATCAGCGCCTGCACAATGATTCGCTCTGGTCTGTCCTGGAAGTGCTAAACAAAGATGAGGGAAAAAATCTGAGATTTCGAATCGCTGGACCAGTTGCTTGGGCACTGACAGCTCAGCATCCCTTTAGGTAAGTACAGCGGGGACCATGGGGGATGAGGAGGGTGTTGGTTCACCTCTTCGGGTTTTTTTCTGAAAAGATGAACTAATACTTTAAACAAAATGAGAATGGTTTATAATGCACAATGCACAGAGCAAACTATATCTCCTTCATTTATGGTTTACATTTTCTTTAAAGTAAACCTGCCATTTTGTTTTATGTGCTCCTTTGTAAAAATGTAAACACTTGCCGACCTGCCACAATACACTTACTGCAGCAAATCGGCGCATACAGGCACTATTGCGTACTTGTACGTCACAGCTTTCTTCCAGGGCCACTCGCGCAAGTGCACGCACCCAGATGCTAGAGCTGCCATTCACTGCAACACAAGCCGATCAGTGGATCCCGGTAAATGATTTATGGCTGGCACCCGCTTTTCTGCTGAGTAAATGACAGAACAGAGCCCTGTGTTGGTAAACATGGTAGTAGTGTCGTGTGAAAAAATACAGTAGACAGTTTTTGACAAGTCTTTTATTAAAAACATCATCTTCTTCCCCGCTTCTTCCACCGGTCTTCCTCCATCTTCTCCCGCATCTTCCCCCGCATCTTCCTCCTCCGGGCTTCTCCTATGTTTCTTCTTCCGCTCTTCTTCTTTGTCCGGTGTGCTTCTTCCTCTGCCGCCGCTCCCGCCGCCGACCCTCCACTGATGCTGCGTCCCGCTGATCTGTCCACGCCGATGTCAAGCATGTCTTAGATAATGGGGCGTGGCCATTGGATGATGTAATTCGGAGGCCATGCCCCCTTATGGCGTCACCACCCAGGGCACGATGGGTCCGTGACGTCACAAGGGGGCACAAAGCACCCGCTCGTCCCCCTCCCTGTCTTGACCTGCCGGGCTTCATGGTCAGATAAGGGTCTGGTATGGATTTTGGGGGGGGGGGCCCACGCCATTTTTTTATTTTATTTTTTTATAATTTGGCGTGGGGGTTCCCCACCGAATCCAAACTAGACCAAAGACTAGACTCCGTTTTTTTTTTTCACAATTTCTTTTTTTTGCCGGCGACTCTTTTTTTTTTTACATTCAGCTGTTAGCAGGGAAGCCCGCTGACAGTTGATGACTCATCAGTAGTTAAGGACGCAGCGGCTGACTTCCTGGCCCTTTCCAAAAAAACGCAGAGGCACAAAAATGCATTGATGTGAACGTGTTTCATAGTAACTCATGTTAAAAAAAAACCCCTGCATTTCTGCAAAATGCATCAAAAAACGCATTAGTGTGAATTGAGCGTTAGTGTCAGATTGTCTGCCACATTATCACAGTCCCACTATAAGTTGCTAAGCACCACCTTTACTAGTTATATATAAAAAAAAATCCCAGTATATTTACCATGGTTTGTAGACGTTTATAACTTTCATTCAGGCCAATCAATATACACTTACTGGGTTTTTTTTTTCTACCAAAGACATGTAGCAGAATACATTTTGGCCTAAACTTATGAAGAAATTAGATTTTTACCATTTTTTTTTTTTATTGGATACGTTTTATAGCAGTTTATGTTGCAAAAAATAAAAAACCCAGAGGTGATCAAATACCACCAAAAGAAAGCTTCTATTTGTATGAAAAAAAATTCTATAAATTATGTTTGGGTACAGCGTTGCATGACTGAGCAATTTACCAGTTAAAATAGCGCAGTGCGAATAGCAAAAAATGGCCTGGTCTTAAAGGGGACAAAATCTTCCAGAGCTCAAGTGGTTAAAGGTACACTCCAGTCATAATAGAAAAATAATTAAATACATAAATGCGTTTTGGGAGCCATACTCGACTGCTGGGTCTTTCATTTTCTCATCCAGTTAATGCTCTGCCCTGCTGCCCTGTGCCCACATTTGAACCATGCTTTGCAGGCCCCATCCACCCGTTTATACATAGGACTGTACCAACATTTCAGAGACTCTAACATGATCATATTTTATATTTTTCAGAGCCGGGTTATTATGAAGATGGATCATTTGGGATCAGGATTGAGAATTTAGTCCTGGTGATCCCTGCTAAAACCAAGGTGAGCCTGCTGAAGACTGAACTCGACAGATATAAAAGACAGAAATGAATGACGCTCGATTTTCATTATTGCATCAATAAAGAGGACCTGTAATGTGAAAGCTATGCCAAAAGAGGATTGCCTGTGGTCTCCCTGCAGCTGATCTTTTCCCTATTACTGACTTACCATGTCTATTTCTGTGCTGTGTCTCATAGAGGCAGTCATTGTGGTTGGAGCAAGGTTTTGCCTCCTTGTGTCACAGTTGCCCCCCTGATCACTGGGAAGCAGCAGGAGGAAGCATAGATCCCCAGAATAAATACAACTAGGAGAATCTTGCAATGCAGTTCTTCAGCTACAGCTTTCTCTCCAGCCAGGATAACAGTGGGCAGCACAATAGTGACCGCACCAAATCTCACTGGTGAGACTAGCAGTCAGAGGCAGCAGTGCATTGGATAATCTCACATTGTAGATATACAATTATAAAGCCACAGAACAGGAGTGTTCGGCACAGGAAGTACACAGTTATTTTTCAGGAGGAATTTGAAACAAAAGATTTCTAAGCGTACTACTTGGACACAATATTTCTAGAGGTTTCCTTTTAAAGGGGTTGTATCCCCTTCCATATACCCAGTGAAGTGACTGGCCTTGGGTGATACACAGAGATGAAACAAATCCTCCTACATAAGTTGTACCTGTTTATCTACAGTCTTCTCTGCTTCCTCTCAAAGCCCAGAATTTATAAAGCTTGTCTGAGCTGTCAGAAAAAAGGGGGCAGAGAGCTGACCTCACACTCTGCAGAGCTCAGTGTGCTGATTTGAGGGAAGACACCTCCCCTACCTTCACACAACATGTAGAAACAGAGCTGAGGCTGTCAATCAGCTGTAGGTCCCTCCCCTGTCACCATTTTTCTCTTGGTGTCAGGAAAACATGCTGATAGCAGAGAAACAAAGCAGCAGACAGAAATGACACTTGCTCTGGACTGAGACAAGTACACACTATAGAGGGATATGCTTTGCTCATACTTCATGTCTGAAGTTTACAACCACTTTAAAGTGATTGTAAAGGTTAATTTTTGTTTTTTTTCAAATAATAAACAAACATGTTATACTTGCCTGCTCTGTGCAAGGGTTTTGCACAGAGCAGCCCCGATCCTCCTCTTTTGGGGTGCACCGGTGTCGCTCGTGGTCCATCCTCATTGGGTGCCCCCACGGAGAGCCGCTTTCCATGGGGGCACCTGTGTGGGCGCGCTCAGGAGTCCCGCTGCTGTGTCAATTGACACAGACAGCAGGACTCGGCTCCCTGCTTTCATGTCACTGGATTTGATTGACAGCCGCGGGAGCCAATGGCTCCTGCTACTATCAATCTATCCAATGAGGATAGAGACAGGGGCTGGAGCTGCTGGGCTCATGCTTGTCACTGGAACAAACGGGTTCAGGTAAGAAAACGGGGGGGGGGGGCGCTCCAGGGTTCAGCTGCAGCACAGAAGGTTTTTCTTTCTCGTACATCACGGGACACAGAGCGACATAGTCATTACTAATGGGTTATATAGTTACCGTCAGGTGCTGGCACTGGCAACTTCCAAAACCGGAAGTACCCTCCCCTATATAAGCCCCTCCCATCCGGGAGCACCTCAGTTTTTTGCCAGTGTCTAAGGTGTTGGCCAAGAAGAAACATGTGTTTTTCACTGAGCTTGCGTACAGGTTCTTTTGGGCCTCAGTAAGCTATTCCGGATCCGACCAAAAAAGCTTCATAGCTAAACGGTCGGTACCCGGGCCTTGCAGAGAAGAGCAAGGTTCTGCCTGTATTGCTTCTCTTAGGAGAGCTGGACCCTGGGATCCAGAGCTCTGGTCATACCCACGACCAAGATGTTTTCTGTGCAGGGTGCTATACAGGTCCAGGGGAGTGGAATCCTTGGGAACCCGGTCCCTGAAGGTTTGATTACAATGCCTGCCGTGATAGGTGAAGTTTGGGCTTTTGTGGACCAAACAAAGTCCTGCGGCGGGGAACAGGTAAGTGGGGGCCCCCAGGAACTTGGTTCTATTGGGGGACCCCCAAGCCTAATTTGTCTTTCTGTCTGTTACCTAACGGTATTCCCGCTAATATCTGTGCATGCCTGTAACTACTAAAAAAATGTAATAATTTTTAATGGTGGTCAAGAAAAAAAAAAAAAAAAAAAGAATGTTTTTTTTATATATGTTTAGTATATTAAACTGCGGTACCTGTGTTGTCCACTAGAGGCCGCTGTGGAATGTTTTTCTTGTCATATGGACTAGTTTCTTCTCAGAGAGCAAAGTCCAGGCAGCTGGTGAGTTCTCCTACAGGAAACTGTTTCCTCTGCCATGTTGCAGTGTTCGTCTATCCCCCGGCCTGCGGCAAAGGGGGCCCTGGCTCCTGTCCCTGGTTTCCATGTTTGAAAATTAGCGCCGAGGCGCACGTGGCCGCGCGCGTGCGCGTGCACGCGCCTCTATATATAGAGGTGGCCGGAAAAAGGGGCGGGGCCTGGGGGATGACGCTCTGTGCGCGCCGCAGCGCTTCTGCGCATGTGCGGGCGTCCCAGCAGGTTTTTAAAAAGCCACATTATTGCAGTAAGCTGGCTATGAAGTACAGAGACAGAGCTGGCAACATTTAAAGGCATACAGCAAGCGGTTGATACAGGCATCCCCTAGAAAGGCACATTAGTAGACACCAACTGTGATATAGCAGCAATTGTGCTAGACTATTCTCAGTAAAAGAGGTGTATTACGGCTGGAATACCTCAGCTTTAGGCTTAGGAATATGCCGTCCAGTAGCTCCGGAACTGAATCTTCCAGGAAGCGAAGGGGGTCTCATCGGGCTCTGAGGATCTTGGGCATACTCCTGCTGCACCAGTCTCCCCTGAAGTTCAGAGGTAAGTGACCGTAGAGACCCCGCAGGGGTACTTGGTACTGTGGCTGTCCTCAGTCACCTGCTCCTGTGTATGTAACAGAGGAGGTTTTTTCCTCAGCTCTGGGAGGATTAGAGAGAGATTGTCAAAATTTATCGCTGCCTCCCTGTCAGGGAAAGCACGTCCGATCTCCGTCTCCTCCTTCAGAGTGCCTGTTAGCAGAGCAACAGTCCCATACAGGGATCGACCTGCCTGAAGGGGATCAGGATAAGGTTGATTCTGTTATAGAGGAATCAACAGTGGGGGAACCCTTTCTCAGCATCTCAAGCTGAAAGATTATGGGTTCAGTCTCTGACTAACATGGTCCGATCAGCATTTAAAAATGCACCTTGCGGAACCATCAACCACGACTGTATCCTCGTTGGGGTCGCTAGAAGCCCCCAGACTGTTTGTTCTTTTCCACTTCACCCTTTACTGAAAGGGCTCATTTACCAGGATTGGGAACGTCCTGAGAAAATATTTATTCCCCCAAGAGATTTCCGGTGGTCTATCCCATGGAGGATAAGTTCATCAAAAAAAAAAAAAAATGGAAGGTCCCTACAGTGGACGCAGCCATCTCTTGTATGTATAAATCACTGACATGTCCAGTGGATAATGTCCAAATGTTCAAGAACCCAATAGATAAAAGATTGGAGTCCTTATGAAAATCTGCTTGGTGATACAACCAGCAGTAGCAGCTATTGGGGTCTGCTAAGCAGTGAAGGATCAGTTGAAACAGGTCTTGAGGGACTTGACAGATCAGCAGGCTTTGCCCTAGCTGATCTACCTAGAGCCTTAGGCTTTGCGGTTGACGCCATAGAGGATTCAGTCCATCAGGCCTCCCGCCTTACGCTGTCTATAGTACATATGCGTAGGCTCCTATGGCTCAAAAACTGGTCTGCTGAAGCTCCCTGTAAAGAATGGCTGGTTAGCGTCCCATTTCATGGTGAACGCTTATTCAGGGAAAACCTGGACAAATATCCAGAAAATTTCCAGCGGTAAAAATACGCTCTTGCCGGTTAAAAGCAGAGTTAGAGGTCCCTCTTTAAGAGGCCTGCTTCTCCAGTCCCTGGGGCATCGGCTGTGTAACAGTTCCGACGGCCTCCTCGGTCAAATCCCAGGGGTAAAAAACAGGGACAGTAGCAGGGTAATGAGAAACCCTGGGTCAGGGGAGGTACAAAACCTCCCCCAAAGTTAAATTCATGAAGCCCCCACTCAGTCGGGTGGGGGGAGGACTCCAGTTGTTCGCAAGAGACCTGGCGGGACACGATCAAGACAGATAGGTGCTCTCCGCAGTAGGTTTGGGATACAGTTTGGAGTTAAAAGACTCTCCTCCTTCCCATTTTTGAGGTCAAACGTGCCAAGGGATCCCCGGAAGAGAGAGTCCCTCCTGTTGGCACTAGAACAACTATTGCTCCAAGGAGTAATTATGGAGGTTCCCCTGGAAGAATGAGGGTTCGGGTTTTACTCAAACCTCTTTACAGTCCCGAAGCAAACGCGGACGGGAGGCCCATATTAATTCTAAAAGGGCTATACAAATTCCTGTATATCAGGACTTTCCGATGGAGTCGATCCGATCGGTGGCCACTGCCCTACAAGGGGAAGATTGGTTAGCCACGATCGACATCAAAGATGCTTATTTGCACATTCCCATCTTTCCAGTCCACCAAAAATTTCTACGCTTTGCAGTAGAAGGGCGCCATTTTCAGTTCAGAGCCTTACCCTTCGGTTTGGCCACAGCACCACGAGTGTTTACAAAAATTCTGGCCCTTTATTGGCCAATCTAAGAACACAAGGTGTAATGATAATGGCATATCTGGATGACTTGTTGCTGATAGACCACTCAGTGAAAAAACTAGACGTGGTCGTTCACAAGACGATCAAGTATCTGGAATCTCACGGTTGGATTATCAACCGAGACAAGTCAGCCCTAAAAACCAGTCAAAAGTCTGGAATACTTGGGGCTAAGGTTGGATTCAGGCCAGAGAAAAATATTCTTGCCTCGAGGAAAGGTGTTGTCTTTGAAAGATTTGATCCACTTAGTGGGTACAAAAAAGACAGCCGTCCATACGCCTGTATATGAGGCTGCTGGGAAAAATGGTGGCATCATTCGAAGCAGTACCCTACGGTCAATTCCATTCAAGGAATTTGCAAGGGGCCATACTGTCAGCCTGGAACAAAAAAGTTCAGGCCCTAGACTTACAATGTCCTTGTCCCCTTCCGTTCGCAAGAGCCTCCGTTGGTGGTTGGTTCCCCAGAATCTGGAAAAAAGGAAATCCTTCAGTCCGATTTCTTGGAAGGTGGTCACTACAGATGCCAGCCTTATAGGCTGGGGAGCAGTACTGGAGCAATAGTCTCTACAGGGCAGATGGTCGGATGCAGAAAAGGCCCTGCCCATCAATCTCTTAGAGATACGAGCAGCCCGGTATGCCCTAGTAGCATGGACATCCAAACTCCAAGGGTCCCCTGTCAGAATGCAATCAGACAATGCCACAGCAGTGGCATATATCAATCATCAGGGGGGCACCAGGAGTCGTGCAGCCCAGAGGGAAGTAAATTACATCCTGAAATGGGCAGAAAAATATGTCCCAGCCATATCTGCGGTATTCATTCCAGGAGTGGAGAATTGGAAGGCGGACTTTCTAAGTCGCCAGCAATTAGGCCCAGAGGAAGGGTCCCTTCACCCCGAGGTTTTCTGGACAATATGTCAGCGGTGGGGAACATCGGATGTAGATCTTCTAGCATCCAGATTCAACACAAAGGGGGACAGGTTTGTCTCTCGGACAAGGGATCCCCTAGCTTGCAGCTCGGATGCCCTAGTGTTCCCTTGGGATCAGTTCAAGCTGATATATGCATTCACACCGCCACAATGGTTACCTCGATTACTCCGCAGAATCAGGGTAGAAAAGAAACCGGTGATTCCGGTGGCTCCAGCGTGGCCCCGAAGAGCGTGGTACGCGGAGATTGTAAAATTTCAGTGGGGAGTCCTTGGACTCTCCCACGTCGTCCGGCTTTCGCAAGGACCGATATACCACCCTTCCTTACCAGCCCTAGGTTTTGACGGCCTGGCTATTGAAGCCCACATTCTAAAAAAGAGAGGGCTCTCTAATGCTGTGGTATCTACCATGATCAATGCCAGGAAGCCGGTATCCAGGCAGATCTACTATAGAATCTGGAAGGCGTACATCGCGTGGTGTGAGGCCAAGAAATGGCATCCACATAAGTACGTAATAGGTAGGATTCTGGACTTCCTACAGTGGGCTGTAGATAGGAAGCTTGCCTTGAGTACTATCAAGGGTCAGATTTCGGCCTTGTCAATATTTTTTCAAAGGCCCTTGGCTTCGCATTCACTAGTCAAAAGCCTTTATACAAGGAGTGATGTGTATTAGTCCTCCGGTTATATTCCCATATGTCCATGGGATCTAAACTTGGTTCTGTCGGTTCTACAGAAACAACCATTTGAACCATTACAGCATATTTCCTTGGTGCTTCTCACCAGGAAATTGATTTTTCTAGTAGCCATTTGTTCGGCTAAAAGAGTATCGGAATTAGCAGCTATGTCCTGTAAGGAGCCATATCTGGTTATCCATAAGGACAGAGTAGTGTTACGTCCTCATCCAGCCTTTCTTCCTAAGGTGGTATCGAGTTTTCATTTGAACCAAGATGTGGTTCTTCCTTCTTTTTTCCCCAAGCCTACTTCGGTAGAGGAAAAGTTATTGCATTCTTTGGATGTAGTAAGAGCAGTTAAAGCTTATCTAAAAGCCACTGCTCAGATTCGCAGAACGGATACTTTGTTTATTCTGCCGGAAGGCCCCAGAAAGGGTCAGGCAGCGTCAAAATCTACTTTAGCCAAGTGGATTCGACAGGTCATAATACAAGCCTATAGCTTGAGAAGTAGACCGCCTCCGTTCAAAGTTAGGGCGCACTCCACGAGAGCAGTTGGAACTTCATGGGCAGTGCATCACCAGGCCTCCCTGGCTCAAGTCTGTAAGGCCGCAACATGGTCTTCAGTACACACGTTTACTAGGTTCTACCAGGTGGACGTTAGAAGTCAGGAGGATGTCGCCTTTGGGCGCAGTGTGTTGCAGGCCGCAAAAGATCCTCATGTCTGATAGCGCTCAGCTTATATATGGTGTATCCCCCCCCTCATTTGGCATTGCTTTAGGACATCCCATTAGTAATGACTATGTCGCTCTGTGTCCCGTGATGTACGAGAAAGAAAATAGGATTTTTATAACAGCTTACCTGTAAAATCCTTTTCTTGGAGTACATCACGGGACACAGAGCTCCCGCCCCTCTTTGGGGACACTTATTGCTTTGCTACAAAACTGAGGTGCTCCCGGATGGGAGGGGCTTATATAGGGGAGGGTACTTCCGGTTTTGGAAGTTGCCAGTGCCAGCACCTGACGGTAACTATATAACCCATTAGTAATGACTATGTCGCTCTGTGTCCCGTGATGTACTCCAAGAAAAGGATTTTACAGGTAAGCTGTTATAAAAATCCTATTTTCACCTTCATGCATAGAATGCATGAAGGTGACAAACCTGGAGACTGTACAACCCCTTTAAGCCTACCATACATACTAGGGCCAATTCGATAAGGAGCCAATTAACTTACCCGCATGTCTTTGAAGTGTGGGAGGAAACCAGAGTTCCAGGGGGAAATCCACACCAGCACAAGAAGAACATGCAGATAGTGTCCTGCCAGAATACTAACTTACATAAAAAGCAACAAGGGTTAAATGCTCATTAAATCTAGAGGTAGAGGAATAAGATGTAATATTTTATTCCTCGCTGCGGCAGGCTTCGTTGTTCTCCTCTTCTCTCCAACGCTCAGGGTTGTATGCAGGCCCTCACCCTCCTCAACATGCAATGCAGGGCTGTTGGTCTTAAGTTGTACTTGATGATATCTTCAATAACTTGATGATGGGGGTCAGAATACAGCACCGAGCGAACCTGCCAGAGCAAGGAATATAAGTATTTCAGCCTATTCCTCTACCCATAATCCTACTGAGCATTTAACCCTTGCCGAGCAGGGATCCCACTGCAAGGGCAATTTTTTTCTTTTTTTTTAAATTCCCAGAGTTCAGCTTTAAATAAATTGACTTATGGTCAGCAAATGTTACAATTAGATTGCATGTGTGTGTGTGACCAGCTTTATGTCTACAGAAGGGCTAAGTCAAGCATTACGTAGAAGAGTATTCCCACATTTGACGTATTGTTCGTTCCTTTGTTATCTTCCAGTATCCGCCTGCTTGTCAGTAAGGCCTAATGAGGCACAATCTATCCCAAACAGACTCTTGAAGGTTAATAGACCATGGCGGTTTAGTCTGTATCATTACCGTTCGCCGGGTCTCAGGAGAGGCCTATTCATATATATATATATATTACCCCAAAATGAGATTGAATCTGCAGCCCTAAATAAATACTAATGAGTTTCTAACCTTCCGGAATACGCCGGGACGGCTGGAATTGACTGTTTAAGGCTTATTATGTTGCTCCTCAGGGTGGAAGACTCTTAAAACAATTTACTTTCCACTTTTTTAATGGAGCGTTAAGCGGTCTTCCCCAGGTAGCTGTCTGTTTTTGCAGCTGCTTCTCGCTCTTTCTTTTTTTTTCTGGTATTGGATAGAAACTGAGTTATTTGCCAGGAATGATGGTAAACGACTCTTTTGTGCTTTTTCATTTTTAGTACAACTTCCGAGATCGGGGGAGTCTGACCTTCGAGCCTATTACACTGGTTCCTGTACAGAGCAAAATGATCAATGTCGACCTGCTGACACAGAAAGAGGTAAGTGTCCAATGTCATTGGATGCTGTTCAAAGGGCAACAAACCCCTGTTTATTTCTATACATAGCAGCTGCAGAGAGGAAGACAGACAGACGGACGGACAGCTAGGTGGGCGGATAGACTCAGGGACAGCTAGGTGGGCGGATAGACTGAGGGACAGCTTGGTGGGCGGATAGACTGAGGGACAGCTTGGTGGGCGGATAGACTGAGGGACAGCTTGGTGGGCGGATAGACTGAGGGACAGCTTGGTGGGCGGATAGACTGAGGGACAGCTTGGTGGGCGGATAGACTGAGGGACAGCTTGGTGGGCGGATAGACTGAGGGACAGCTTGGTGGGCGGATAGACTGAGGGACAGCTTGGTGGGCGGATAGACTGAGGGACAGCTTGGTGGGCGGATAGACTGAGGGACAGCTTGGTGGGCGGATAGACTGAGGGACAGCTTGGTGGGCGGATAGACTGAGGGACAGCTTGGTGGGCGGACAGACTGAGGGACAGCTTGGTGGGCGGACAGACTGAGGGACAGCTTGGTGGGCGGACAGACTGAGGGACAGCTTGGTGGGCGGACAGACTGAGGGACAGCTTGGTGGGCGGACAGACTGAGGGACAGCTTGGTGGGCGGACAGACTGAGGGACAGCTTGTTGGGCGGACAGACTGAGGGACAGCTTGTTGGGCGGATAGACTGAGGGACAGCTTGGTGGGCGGACAGACTGAGGGACAGCTTGGTGGGCGGATAGACTGAGGGACAGCTTGGTGGGCGGATAGACTGAGGGACAGCTTGGTGGGCGGATAGACTGAGGGACAGCTTGGTGGGCGGATAGACTGAGGGACAGCTTGGTGGGCGGATAGACTGAGGGACAGCTTGGTGGGCGGATAGACTGAGGGACAGCTTGGTGGGCGGATAGACTGAGGGACAGCTTGGTGGGCGGATAGACTGAGGGACAGCTTGGTGGGCGGATAGACTGAGGGACAGCTTGGTGGGCGGATAGACTGAGGGACAGCTAGGTGGGCGGGTAGACTGGCGCACAGCTAGGTGGGCGGGTAGATTGGCGCACAGCTAGGTGGGCGGATAGATTGGCGCACAGCTAGGTGGGCGGATAGATTGGCGCACAGCTAGGTGGGCGGATAGACTGAGGGACAAACATTTCATTGTATACAAGACTCATAACTAAATGGATGTTAAGTGGACTGACACAGTAGTAAGGGCGCCTTCCGGGGTGAAACGTGGTGGATGAGTGTTGTGGCTTCTTTCACTTTCAAAACGGATGGATATTTGGACAGACAAAATGATGGACATATTGAGGGAGATTTACTAAAATTGGTGCGCACAGAATCTGGTGCATCTCTGCATAGAAACCAATCGGCTTCCAGGTTTTATTGTCAAACTTTAATTGAACACAGTGAAGTTAGAAGCTGATTGGCTACCATGCACCACATTCTGTATGCACCAGTTTTAGTAATTCTCCCCCATAGAGTGCTAGATGGATGGATAAACCGATGCAGAGAGATGAATAGACTGACAGATATAAGGGAGACGGAAGGATAGACAGATGAATTGTGGAATTTCTTTAACATACAATTTAAATGTTTTGGTTCAGTTTCATGCAAGTACAAATATTTTTTTTTAAATGCCCTCTAGATCTGAGGGTAGAGGAATGACGTGTAAGGCCACATTCACACGGGGCGCAGACATGCGCCCCCCATGCAGGGTCCCCTTTTACTAACACAGGGATGCACATCTGTTGCATACATACCCATACCAGTGTCCCATTAATTCCTATTGGAACACATGGCTGCACAGGGACAGCCACTGTGTCCTAGTATAACATGCAGATGGTTGCTGGTCCCCAAATGCATACAGGGTATTTGTATTTTAATTGTTAACCCTGAATAAGCATATACAGAAAGACACTGGGGTTGATTTACTAAAGGCAAATATACTGCAAGCAGTTGCTCCAGATCTGTGTAGTTTCTCTAGATCTTAGTAAATGAGGGAAAGCTCTGCTGATTTCTATCATCCAATCATGTGCAAGCAATAATGCTGTGTGTTTTTTTTTTTTTTTTTTCCTTGCATGTATCTTTGCAAAGTGAGGCTTTACCTTATTTACTAAGATCTAGAGAAACTACACAGACTATTTGCCTTTAGTAAATCCACCCCACTATACATTCCTTTTAACACCGTCCTTTGCTTTCCAGGTGGATTGGGTGAACGATTACCACAAGAAGTGCCGGGAGGTGGTCGGTGGTGAGCTGGAGAAGCAAGGACGCCACGAGGCCCTCCAGTGGCTGATACAGGAAACACAGCCCATTTGTAAATCCCATTAACCCTTTTCTAAAGTGTTTTTTTTTTTTTTTTTTGTTTCTTTTTTTTAACTTCAGCGTTGTCATTTTGTGCAGCACATGCTGGGGTTGCCTGTGCCAAGGCATCAAGTTTGACCTCTACAGCCGGGTCTTTTTATGTGGCAAATTAAATGGCGTGTTTTAACGGCTCACTGAGCGGGACATGCAGATGACAATTGAACCCAGAATTATGTAATGATTTGGAATTTATACAAAGAAGAATTACAGTACAGACAATTAAATGAAAGCAAATGATTTCCTTGTTCTCTTTTATTGCGCATATTTTTTGGAGAAGCTGTGCACCAGGAATTACTTTTGAGCAATGAAAAAAATAGTAATGAGGATCAGCCTACCCACTACTGTGTGCTCATCTGAAATACTCTGCAGGGCTGAGCTGAACAGGGATCGTGTGCTGCTCGGGGGGATCGTGTGCTGCTCGGGGGGATCGTGTGCTGCTCGGGGGGATCGTGTGCTGCTCGGGGGGATCGTGTGCTGCTCGGGGGGATCGTGTGCTGCTCGGGGGGATCGTGTGCTGCTCAGGGGGATCAGAAGCTAGAAAAGCACTCCCATGAGAATATACACAACCTAGAGCTTTCACAAGGCTGAAAAATCGATCTGTACTCATGTGACAGCGGTGTAAAAACACACACAAGTGGGCGGAACTCCTCGTGCATTACCACCATACGATTTATTGAGTCCCCAAAGACAAATCAATACTCGCAAGCGATTGAAAATGGCAGGCATATAGCAAATAAATGTCAACCTTGGGCAATGAGTCCCATCCTAAGACCATCTGATAGCTCAGAAATGCGTTAGCTGTCCTAAGCTCTCAGTAAGGGGGCTTGACTCCTGAAACGCGTTGGATTTCCTATCAGATGGTCTTAGGATGGGACTCCTTGCCCAAGGTTGAAGTTTATTTGTTATATGCCTGCTGTTTTTAATCGCTTGTGAGTATCCATTTGTCTTTTGGGGACTCAATAAGTTGTATGGTGGTAATGCACGAGGAGTTGCGCCCTCTTGTGTGTGTTTTTACAGTTGACTGGAGACTTCCCGATCTGTGTAGGATTGCACACCTAAGTACCCATTGGAGCACCTTGGACTGAGCGCTGGAGGGTTTTTGATGGTTCAGTGAATGTCACAGCGATGAGCCAATTACCAAGAACTAGTGCTGTCTCCAGGGGGAAGAGGGGGAGTAAGTCACAAGCCCCCCCCAAGGGGTTCCTGGAAGTATTAGGCCCCTTTCACACAGGACAGATCCGTGATGATCCGCCCTGTGAACCTCCGCTTGCTCAGCGGGGATCGATGACAGGGTGGTCCCTGCACACTGTGCAGGGACCGCCCTGTCAGATCTCCGCTCTCCCCTATGGGGGGATCGGATGAACACGGACCGTCTGTCCGTGTTCATCTGATCCGCTCTGCAGAGCGGGATTGAAAAATACGATTTTCCTCCGTCTGCAGAAACGGGGGATTGCGGACACAGAGGTGATCAGGTGTCAGAGGATGTTCATCCGCTGACACCCACGATCTCATAGGGACCAATGTATGTCCCTTTTGGATGGATGGAAAAGCGGTCCGCATGTGTGAAAGGGCCCTTAGGTGTTACTCTTTGATCCCACTTAGGAAGGGTGACAATTACCCCAATCCAATTTTTTTTTTTAATGCTGCAGATTACATTTTTGCTTCCCTGGTTCCTCCTCTCTCTCCCATCATCCAAGCACATCGCTCTTCCGAGACCAACACAAATATGAATGAGCCCTTAGTGGCTGGATCACCAGGTGTTAAAAAGCCTACAAAAGAAAACGAATGCAGCGACCACATCTAAGGATTGGTAAGCTGCAATATATTACATTTTGTTTTTTGTTTAATACCACTTCTAAGATCTCCCCTCTTCATCCAGGTTCAGAGAATATACACTCACCGGCCGCTTTATTAGGTACACCTTGCTGGTACCGGGTTGGACCCACTGCCTAAATTCTTGGTGGCATAGATTCAACAAGGTCTTAGATACATTCCTCAGAGATTTTTGTCCATAGTGACATAACATCATGCAGTTGCTGCAGATTTGTTGGCTGCACATCCATGATGTGAATCCCCTGTTCCACCACATCCCAAAGGTGCCCTATTGGATTGAGATCTGGTGACTGTGGAGGCCATTGGAGTACAGTGAAGTGACCTCATTGTCATGTCCAAGAAACCAGTGGTGAGATGATAGGAGCTTTGTGACATGGTGCATTATCCTGCTGGAAGGAGTCATCAGAAGATGGGGACACTGTAGTCATAAAGGGATAGACATGGTCAGCAACAATACTCAGGTAGGCCGGGACATTTAATCGATGCTCAGTTGGTACTAAGGGGCCCAAAGTGTGCCAAGAAAATATCCCCCACACCATTACACCACCAGCCTGAACCATGGATACAAGGCAGGATGGATCCATGCTTTCATGTTATTTATGCCAAATTCTGACCTTTAATGTCGGAGCTGAAATCGGGGCTCATCAGACCAGGCAAAGTTTTCCAATCTTCTATTGTCCAATTTTTGGTGATCCTGTGCCAATTGTAGTCAGTTTCCTATTCTTAGCTGACAGGAGTGGCATCCATTGTGGTCCTCTGTTGCTGTAGCCCATCTGCTTCAAGGTGCAATGTTTTTGTGTTCAGAGATGGTTTTCTGCATACCTTGATTGTAACGAGTGGTTATTTGATTTACTGTTGTCTTTCTATCATCTCACACCAGTCTGCCCATTCTCCTCTGACATCAACAAGGCATTTTCCTCCACACAACAGCCGCTCACTGGACATTTTCTCTTTTTCGGACCATTCTCCGTAAACCCGAGAGATGGTTGTGTGTGAAAATCTCAGTAGATGAGCAGTTTTTGAAATACTCAGACCAGCCCGTCTGGCACCAACAACCATGCCACGTTCAAAGTCACCTAAATCCCCTTTCTTCCCAATTCTGATGCTCGGTTTGAATTTCAGCAAGTCATCTTCACTACGTCTAGATGCCTAAATGCATTGAGTTGCTGCCATGTGATTGGCTTATTAGCAATTTGTCTTACCAAGCAATTGAACAGATGTACCTAATAAGTGGCCGGTGACTGTATATAGTTCGGAGGACTTAAAAAATGTCAGTTTACAGGATGAAGAAAGGAGTGCCTAATATGGCATTGCACCATTATTCACCCTGTAAATTTGATGATTGTACAATTTCAGTTTGTCCTGGAAATGAATGGTCTGGTGACAGGGTCTCCTCAGAGTAATCAGTCCTGCTGGTTGTGTATGAGATTTAGTAAACTCTTATACTAGTAGACCGATGTCGGCAGGCAGGGCTACCCCTCTAAATTGTCAGCATTGCCCCCACTAGGTGAGAAGCACTGGCTTGCAGCATTCCACGTTGATTTGCGGAATTGCGCCCGTCAGACGTAGAACACACAAGGGTTTAGGATGACTCCGCTGGACTTGGCGTCTCCGGGGATGACAGGTGGAGCTTTTTCTTCTGGAGGATTCTCCTGGTCCTCACTGGCCATGGCCAAGTTGCTGTAGATGAAGTAGACCTGCGGGCTTTGCTTCTCTTGTTTCCTCATTAGAATGATGGATTTGTGGATGTTGATGAGCCGCCTCATGCTGGACATTGTGACGGGGGAGCTACTGGAGCTGACTTTGACGCTGGCCTCGTACTCCCGGGCTCGGCGGTACTGCCTGCACAGAGCAAAGAGAGGTGATGAGAAATCAGTTTTAGGCTTCAAAATAGGTCCCTGGTGCCCAAACTGCGGCCCTTTTTGCCACTTTTTGTGCAGCCCTTAGGTCCTCTTCTAATCTGTGTTTCCCTATTACCCTGTTAAATTTGTGATTTCTAGCAGTCTCGTGTAATACACTATATTACCAAAAGTATTGGGACACCTGCTTTTACATGTACTTTAATGGCATCCCAGTCTTAGTCCGTAGGGTTCAATATTGAGTTGCCCCACCCTTTGGATCTATAACAGCTTCAACTCTTCTGGGAAGGCTGTCCATAAGGTTTAGGAGTGTGTCTATGGGAATGTTTGACCATTCTTCCAGAAGTGCATTTGTGAGGTCAGGCACTGATGTTGGACAAGAAGGCCTGGCTCACATTTTCCGCTCTATTTCATCCCAAAGGTGTTCTATTGCGTTGGGGTCAGGACTCTGTGCAGGCCAGTCAAGTTTCTCCACTCCAAACTCCCTCATCCATGTCTTTATGGACCTTGCTTTGTGCACTGGTGCGCAGTCATGTTGGAACAGGAAGGGGCCATCCCCAAACTGTTCCCACAAAGTTGGGAGCATGAAATTGTCCAAAATGTCTTGGTATGCTGACACCTTATAAGCTCCTTTCATTGGAACTAAGGGGCCGAGCCCAACCCCTGAAAAACAACCCCACATCATAATCCCCCCTCCACCAAATGATTTGGATCAGTGCACAAAGCAAGGCCCATAGAGACATGGATGAGTGAGTTTGGGGTGGAGGAACTTGACTGGCCTGCACAGAGTCCTGACCTCAACCTGATAGAAGACCTTTGGGAGGAATTTGAGTGGAGAATGCGAGACCAGGCCTTCTCGTCCAACATCAGTGCCTGACCTCACAAATGCGCTTTTGAAAGAATGGTCAAACATTCCCATAGACGCTCCTAAACCTTGTGGACAGCCTTCCCAGAGGAGTTGAAGCTGTTATAGCTGCAAAGGGTGGGCCAACTCAATATTGAGCCTTACAGACTAAGACTGGGATGTGTGTGTAAAGGTAGGTGTCCCAATACTTTTGGTAATATAGTGGAGATTTCTGAAGCATGTTCCCAGTCTCCAACAACTCGTATAGCATATTCGCAGTCTCTGACCATCCCTTGTATCATGTGCACAATCACTGACCATCCTCTGTATTATGGCCATTTCTTGTATCGTGCTCATAGTCTTTGACTATATCCTGTTGTGTGTCTGCTGTGTCTCTTACACTGAATTCTTACAAGATTTTCCATCCCTTTGGTACACTTGAGGCGCCCCATGTCTAGAAAGTTGATTACCACTGAACTAGATGGAACCCAATCACTAATCCTTCCTCATCAACATGCTAATGCAATTTTTAAATAAAACTGTTCCGGTTTCAGTACAGATCTAATTTTAGACCCAATGACATCATGACCGGCTCTCTTCTTCTCTATGTAATGCAGGCAGATCATGGCCGGCAGGGTGCTGTACTTGGCTTCCTGCAAACATCACATCACCCTCCTCCTGTACTCCTCTCAGGAGCCCTCAGCCCTGATCCAAGCAGTGAGCTGGCACTTGGCAGGAGATATCTACCTATCAAGGCATTTAGATTTTTGCATGTCAGTCTGGAGAAATAGGCTTTCCTAGGCATGTTTCCATTTGCATGCCAAACATTTACATGTGATGCTGAGCCTCCATAATTGCAAAACCGCAAATCCAATGAATATAAGGGAGTGGGCTGGGGAAATGAGAGCTAGATGATGCTGGATGTCCTCCAGTCAGGAAATATGATGGCTGATACAGAAAACAGCCACAGCACCATGAATGTGCTTAATCTCGTACGATACAGAAAACTACTATCTGACAAGGTGGGGATCGTTCAAGAAGAATTCCTGTGACGTACCTGCTGTGCTTGTGCCAGGCTCTGGTGCACACGATGGCAGTGATGATTAAGATCACAGCGGTTAGGGACATCAGTGTGATGGTAAGGACATTGAGCACTGCAATGGGAAAAAATAAAAGGAAGGCTTTGAATTGATCAACTCAGTACAGACAGTCATTACCAGGGGGGACCTGCGGGGGGCAGCATTGAGAAGCTACCTGGATACAGCATAGACCCTGCATAGCCTTGTAGTTGGCATCCATGCATACCACACTATGCAACAGGTGAAAATGGCAATTCTTGCGTACTCTTACTATCTTGTTGAAGAGACCTTGTCGCTATCTCCAAAGATTGCATATAAAATACAGAAAAATCCGGTATTACATTGTACTTGCAGCATTTTTCTTTTCATAAATTATTTTTTGTTGACTTGCAATGTGGCCTAAAAATTGCTAGAAAATTTGACCACTTCAGGAAAAAAGTCGGTTTCCTAGCATAACTCCCTTCTTCCTTGAATGTCAAAGCCCCCTTCTCTTCTGGGAGTCGCTGATTGCTGTCTGTGCCGCCCCAGCTCCTCTCTTCCCTTTCCTTCCCTACATCACCTTTTATGTAGGTGTTAAGTGAAATACCATTAAGGCAGGGGTCTTAAAACTATGGCCGCATCCAGCCATCTATAAGATTTTATCTTGCCCCCTTGTTGCTGATCTGTGTATTATATTATGAGGACTGGCACATCCACTGACAGCCATCCATGACCCTCTCCAAGTCCCCCCAAATGGTTATTCCTGGATGAAGGGGGGGAATATGATACCCCTGAGATATAAGGGGAAACTCTGTTACATATTCCTTGATATAAGGGAGACTCTTATGGGCACTCCTGGAAGTAAGGGGGGTATAATAGGCACTCCTGGATATAAGGGGTGGCTCTAATGAAGAATCCTGGACTTAAGGGGCACACTTATGGGTGCTCCTGGATTTACGGGGATGGCCCTGATAGGCAGTAAGGGGGGGGGCACTCCTGAATGTTAGGGGGGACACTGATGAGCACTCCTGGAAGTAAGAGGGAGTCTGATGGGCACTCCTGGATACAAGGGGATGGCCCTGATGGGTACTTCTGGATGTAAGGTGGGGTGCTGATGGGCACTCCTGGAAGTAAGAGGGTGGCTCTGATAGGCTATCTTTAATGTAAGATGGGACAGTGATAGGCACTTCTGGGACGAATGGGGACTCTGATAGGCACACTTGAATGTAAGGAGGGACTCCGATAGGCACTCCTGGCAGTAAAGGGGTGGAGGGGAGGGGCTCTGATGGGCACTCCTGGTTGTAATGTAAGGGGGGAACTCTGATAGGCACACCTGGTTGTACTCTTTTTTTTTTTTTTTTTTTTTCTCTACCCATGAACATTTGTAATATCCACAAGGTGGCCCTCATACTGAAACGTTTAGAGACCCCGGCTATAGAGTGTCACCTGAACTCCGAGTCTGCTGACAAAATCTAAGATGGCAGCACCATAGGAGCATTTGGTTGTCTACACAAGTGAGTGTTTACACTTGGCAGGTTTGGTAAATAACATGCAATGATTACATTCAGGGCCAGTTCACACCAGATGCAGTTCCATACAGTTTTGTGCGCATTTTTTCTGCACTAAAAATGCATGCACAGTGTTTTCCATGTATTCCAATGGCTCTTGTTGGCTCTAGTTCACACCATACAGTCAGTTTCCGGTGCAGAAACTGACTGGAAACTGACTGAATGGTGTGAACTAAAGCCAATAAGAGCCATTGGAATACATGGAAAACACTGTGCATGCATTTTCTGCAGAAAAAAAGCACACGGAACTGAACGGAACTGCGTCTGGTGAGAACTGGCCTTAAATGCAATAAGATTTTATGGGAAGATTGTTGTTGAGATGAATGGGCTGGTGACGGGGTCCCTTTGATATCAAATATGGATATGAAACGTAAACATTCAGAAATGTATAGAACCATTGAAGGGCTAAAGTATACATGTCAGCTTCCTGCTGTCAATGGTTGTTAAAGACACCGATGTGAAGTAGGGTTGCACCGATACCGAGCATTTGTACGAGTACTTTATCCGATACCTCCCAGAATCCTCAGCGTAGCGGGGGCAGGCAGCCTTTACAGGTGATCGGTGCGGCGGTGGGGGCAGTTACACTCACCCATCTCCCTGTATAGTTTTCAATAAAGCAGCTGCAGCCAATTCTCATTCTCCCTCCAGCAGCTGTCAGCTGCTTTATTGAAAGCTATACAGGGAGATCGGTGACTGTAACTGCCTCCACCGCCGCACCGATCACCCCAGACTGCCCCCCTGGGACCTCCTCCAGCTCCCCGGGTCATCCTCCGGCTATCCCGGTCCTCCTCCGGTCCCCCCTCATCCCAGATCTGTCAGGATGAAGAGCGGAGGAAGGAGCCAGTAAATCTGTTATTTACTGACTCCTTCCTTTTCTAAATACACAGAGTCCGTGGTCACTGACTGTCCATTCATAACTGAGCATCCTAAACTGTGTTTACTCTGCTTCAGTTTATGAATGAACAGAAGCCTCTGTTTCCTGTCCATTCATCTTCAGTGCAGTGGAGGCTGCTGAGAAAGGGACTGGGGAAGCTGTGTCCTTAGTCTTCTTCCCTGACTCAAAAGGGGGAAGTCAGGGCTGATTTAAAAAAAAAAAAAAAAAAAAGAATTGTAATAAATAATTTAAAGGTTAAATTGTAAAAATAAATAAAAAAAATCTCTCTCTATAATAATAAATAAATTGTAAAATTGCAAAAAAAATAGAAAACTACTGACACAGTCCACGCCTCATCAGTGCTGCATATTAGTGCCAATGTCACATGACATTAAAAAAAGTACCGGTAATCGGTATCGACGAGCACTTGAAAAAAAAGTATCGGTACTTGTACTCGGTCTTAGGCTTCTTTCACATTGGTAACAACAAAGCCTAGGGAATGCCCAGGAAAAACCAAGCCTACTTACCGACCAACTCACAGACAACCAATTAACCTGTCTAAGAGTATGCGTTAAAAACAGGGGTTTTGTCCGCACGCATTTGCAAACGCATGCGTGAGCCACAGAGCCACGTCACGGCACCCTGGAATCTGTGGTCCTACACTAAACTATGAGTGTCCCCACAATGGAGGCACATGCATTCTGATGGATAGATGAGGACAGGTGGACTGAAGGGGAGCCCACCCCTTCTTAAAGGTACAGGAGCAAACCAAACACCCAGCATGTAGCACAATGGCTGCAAAGGTGTTGGTATGCTGCTGGACCAATACAAGCACCATAGGTAAAAACAAAACTTGTCCACCGCCCCCATCTATAGCTGGCTATCGCAGTAAGCAGCATTGGAAGGCTGAAACAGGTAACAACAAAGCCTGGGGAATGCCCAGGAAAAACCAACCCTACTTACCGACCAGCTCACAGACAACCCATTGATTTTAATGGCAGGGGCGTTTTCGGAGCAGTGCATACACCGCTCCTAAACTGCCCCAAAGATGCTGCTTGCAGGACTTTTTTTAACGTCCCGCAAGCGCACCGATCCAGTGTGAAAAGCCCTTGGGCTTGGTATCGGTGCAACCCTAGTGTGAAGTCCCCGCCGTGTCCTTAACAACATGATGTTACCGGCTCTATTCACTTAACTGTTTGGGAATCTACACCCATATACCGTATATACTGGAGTATAAGCCGATCCGAATATAAGCCGAGGCACCTAATTTTACCACAAATAATTGGGAAAACTTATTGACTCGAGAATAAGCCTAGGGTGTCCATCTGCGTGCCTCACTGTGTCCAAGCCTCACTGTGCCCATGCCTCACTGTGCCCATGCCTCACTGTGCCCATGCCTTGACTGACGTTTAACATGGGAGTCTATGGAAGGGGTGCCCGGATTTGAAAAATCAGTGCTCCCCGGCCGTTGGTCCCCCAGACAAACTTTGCACACTTATAGAGGAGAAATGGGGCTATATGTGTGCCAAGTTTCGGATCCTGGAGACCTATGACCAGCCAGTACCGGGTCCCCAAAATCACCGGAGAAATTACTGTTTAACATGGGAGTCTATGGAAGGGGTGCCCAGGTTTGAAAAATCGGTGCTCCCCGGCCGTGGGTCCCACGGACAACAAATTTTGCACACTTGTAGAGGAAGAGGGGCTACATGTGTGCCAAGTTTGGGGTCCAGGGGACCTGCGGCCGGCCGGTACCGGGTCCCCAAATCCGGGAGATCAGGTACAAAAAGGGTGTCTCGAGTATAAGCCGAGGGGGGCATTTTCAGCACAAAAAAATGTGCTGAAAAACTCTGCTTATACTCGAGTATATACGGTAAGCAAAGGAGCTGGGGATAAAAAACAAAAGGGCAAAAAGTCCCCTTCCTATTTATACCCTTCAGGTCTGGTATGCATTTTTAAGGCAGACCCCATGCAAAAAAACAAAAGGGTCCGGTTTGGATTTCTTGGACAGGGGTTTCATTGCTGTGTCTCCCTTATGTAGATTCATTCTCTCTATTTGTCCTGGTTACCATTGTCACTGAGACATAAAGTCATTAGAAATACAAAACCCTTTCCCAACTTTACCCAAAACTAAAAAAAATAATTGACTAAACATTTTCTTTCAATTTCTTCTGTTTTTAACCACTTGGAGCACAATCTTGTACACATGCGTCATTGTGTTCAAGTGGTTATACCGGGCCCAAGGCGGCAGCTGTCAGCCATAACCTCAGTATTAACTGGGGGGTGTCCTCCCTTCCCGCTGCTCTCCAGTGAGTTTTTCTTGTTTTCCAGGCCTACCTGTCCCACCGCGGAGTGTGGGATCCAATCCAGCGGTTGATGCGGCTGGCTAAAGAGTTAATCGAAGACCAGAACGTCCCCAATTATCTCTATGGTCTAGGACAGTGGTCTCCAAACTGTGGTCCAGGGGCCGCATGCGGCCCTTTGCTTACCTTTACCCTTGGGGCACTATTCCTTCCACTTAAACGAGACACTATTCTGCCAACTGACATCAGCAATGGGGCACTATTTCTCCCAATGATACAAACGATGGGGCACTATTCTTACACCTTATACCAAATGTGGTGATGTTACACTGCCAGGAAAACGTTCACTCCTGCTGGCCCCAGTCCCCCCCCCCCCTCCAAAGTCTGAAAGACAATAAACTGGCCCTTCGTTTAGAAATTTTGAAGATCCCTGGTCTAGGATAGGAGACCGGAAGCAATGCGCATTTCGTCACTTCTGGTTTAGGTTGGGGAGATCAATGTTTATCTAGTTTTTCTTCTGATGCTTTCAAGGGTAGAGCAGAGACCCCATATGTCTTCATAAAAAGGGCCTCTCATGCTTTATTATCACAATTTAAATGTCTTAAGGCAGTAATAAAAAAATATATATATATTAAAGGGACAGTTTAAAAAAATAAATAAAAAATAGATAATAAAAAATGTACAGTGCCCCCATGCTCGCACTCATAGGCGAACGCATACATAGGTTGCACACACGTATGTAGACGGTGTTCACACTACACATGATATGTATGATATCACTGCAAACCTTGTAGTGAGAGCAATAATTCTAGCGCTAGACCCCCTTTGTAACTCTAAATTGGTAACCTGTTAAAAATCTCCACAGGCAGCGCTTTAGAGATTTTAAGTATCGTAGTTTGTCATCATTCCACAAGGGCGCATAATTTTAACGCGTGACATGTTAGATGTTTATTTACTCTGCATAACATCATCCTTTTATATTTTACCAAAAATTGGGGTGTGTATATATATATATATATATATATATATATATATATTTTTGCACAAAAATTAATTAAAGTGTATTATTGCATTTGAAAAACCGCTGCGCAAATACCACGTGACATAAATTGCAATGACCGCCATTTTATTCTCTAGGGTCTCTGCTAAAAAATATATAATGTTTGGGGATTGTTAGTAATTTTCTAGCAAAAAAATACAGATTTTACTTGCAAACAAAAAGTGTCAGAAAGGGCCTGGTCTTCAAGTGCTTAAACTTTCTCAAACTCTCTTTCCAATTTTTTAAAATATTGTGGCGGTCATATAGGCCTATGATTGTTTAGCACCACCCCTGTGACATGATGACAGGCATGATGCGATACCAAAAGAACACCAAACTGGGCTTTATTTAAAATTCTAAAAATGCCATTCCTTCTGTATATGCGAACTATCTGGCTATCTCTGTAGTCACTGATCTGGAACAAGCATGCAGAAAATCGGAGTGAATTCACAATCTCCGTATGGGCCCTGTTTAAACCGCACGGATGCTGAACCCCCCCCCCCCCCCCATGCTGTCCCCAGGCTACAGCAGAGTTGGCGGCCGCTCTCCCGGGAATAGCTGCATAATTAATTAGAGGCGCTCAATAAAATACAAAACACTGAAGGGATACGCTTTTGTCTACAACTTGGCAAAAGTTTTAAAGCAAAGTTTTTCCTTCTTCATGTATTTTTTTTCTTGTTAATTTTTTTTCTTACCGAGTGTCCCACTGTTTGTCTCGGGGTCTCCTCCGTCTGTCCCATTACCAGAGAGTAAATGCAGACCGTCTGAGCTGTTAGCGTCCATACCGGGGACTCTCTCCATTTAAAATTATTCGCAGCCAAGTCACGTGACCTGATCTGGTCAAATACGGTCTCTATGGCAGCGGCTTTGTTTTTTAAGTTCTGTGTCGCTCTTTTTTTTTTTTTTCCCCTTTTTTTTTTTTTCATTATAGCTGAACTCCGGACAGATATAAAAGATACAAATTAATGCAACTCTGTGATCGGTAAGGCCCTGAAAACGCGCGTCACTCTTGCAATTCCATTATCACATCCAGGGAACTTTAAGAAGTGGCACGGCCAATCAATATAGTGGGAGGAGAAGCAGTTTAACCTTAACCACTTACCACTTAAACTCCGGAAAAGGTTTTACCCTTCTTCATAGCCAGGCCATTTTTTGCGCGGTCATGCAACACTGTACCCAAACAAAATGTATTAAATGTTTTGCACACAAATAGAGCTTTCCTTTGGTTACCACTGTGTTTTTAAAAAAAAAAAAATTATACAAACGAAAAAAGACAGAAAACGTTGAAAAAAAAACAACAATATTTTTTACATTCTGCTAAAAAACAAAAACAAATTTCTTCATAAATTTTGGCCAAACTGTATTCTGCTACATGTCTTTGGTAAAAAATAAATAAAAAATCCCAACAAGTGTATATTGATTGGTTTGCATGAAAATTATAGCGCCTAAAAACAATGACATTTATACTGGAATTCTTTATTTATTTTATACTAGTAATGGCGGCGATCAGCAAATTATAATGGGACTATGATAGTGCATCTGGAAATCTGATGCAATAGATATAGACTGGTCCTGTTCTGTCCATGAAGCAATCACAGGTGTCTGGTCCCCTGCCCAGGAAATGCTGCAGTTGAAGCTTCTAAAGTTTACTTTAGCAGAAAATATCAAACCAAAGAAGAAGAAAATACACGATCTTACCAAAAGTATTGGGACACCTGCCTTTACACACACACATGGACTTTAATGGCATCCCAGTCTTAGTCTGTAGGGTTCAATATTGAGTTGGCCCACCCTTTGCAGCTATAACAGCTTCAACTCTTCTGGGAAGGTTGTCCACAAGATTTAGGAGTGTCTATGGGGATGTTTGACCATTCTTCCAGAAGCACATTTGTGAGGTCAGGCACTGATGATGGATGAGAAGGCCTGGCTCACATTTTCCACTCTATTTCATCCCAAAGGTGTTCTATCGGTTGAGGTCTGGACTCTGTGCAGGCCAGTTAAGTTCCTCCACCATAAACTTGCTCATCCATGTCTTTATGGACCTTGATTTGTGCACTGGTCAAAATCATTTGGTGGAGGGGGGTTTATGATGTGGGGTTGGTTTTCAGGGGTTGGTCTTGGCCCCTTAGTTCCAGTGAATAGAACTCTTAAGGTGTCAGCATACCAAGACATTTTAGCCAATTTCATGCTCCCAACTTTGTGGGAACAGTTTGGGGACGGCCCCTTCCTCTTCCAACATGACTGCGCACCAGTGCACAAAGCAATGTACATAAAGACATGGGTGAGCGAGTTTGGGGTGGAGGAACATGACTGGCCTAAACAACCCTGGTCCTGACCTTAACCCGATAGAACACCATTGGAATGGATTAGAGCGGAGACTGTGAGCCAGGCCTTCTTGGCAAGAAACGACAAGAAAACTGCTGCCAGATTTTTTGCAGAGAAAAACGTTTGTGTGTATGGTTTCTAATCGAGAAAACTACCGGGAATCTCAACGAGAAAAATAGAGAACCTGCTCTCTTTTTTCTTGTTTTTCTCATCGGGATTCTCGTCAGCCTGTTTCCCGACGAGAAAACCGGTCATGTGTATGCTTTTCCGAGTCTTAAAAAAAACGTGCATGCTCAGAATCAAGTATGAGACAGGAGCGCTCCTTCTGGTAAAACTAGCGTTCATAATGGAGATAGCACATTCGTCACGCTGTAATTTATTGCATCGTTTAAATGATGCATGAAGACTGAAAAGCGCGAATCGTCTCTCCCCAAACTTTTACTAACGCACAGTAACACGAGGATCAGCAAAAGCAGCCCAAGGGGTGGCGCCATTGGAATCGAACTTCCCCTTTATACTGCCGTCGTACGTGTTGTACGTAACCGCACTTTACAACGACAAGATTTTTGATTGACAGTGTGTATGCAAGAAAAGCTTGGCAAGAATCCCGTCAAGCTTGACAAGAATCTCATTGAGAAAACCAAAGTTTTTTTTCTCGGTCTTGTGTACAGGGCTTAAGACTGGGATGCCTTTAAAGTTCTTGTGCGTGTAAAGCAGGTGTCCCAATACTTTTGGTAATATAGTGTACTTTGTCCGAGCACTTGGGTCGGAAAAAGGTAATATATTACTGACAAATGTTGAAAATTATTTTTGCCTGGAGATGAGCTTCAATCTCTCCAACAGAAGTGTTTGGCAGTTTGCTGGAGAATTTTTTGAAAAGAACAGAAGTAAAAATGGACTAATAACTTTAGAAACTTTATTTTATTGTTCATGGTTTGTGTTGCTGAAACATGAATGATTAAACATCATAGAAGTCAATACTTTCCAGTTGCCATTCATCCCGGAAATTGCAGAGCCCTCGCCGTCTGTACGGTGGCAGCAAATGCCACTGGCTTTAATGGGAACATTTAGTTGGGGCGGTTGTGCCAGTGCGGCAGTGTGCCGGTGTGCTGTGGAGATTTTGATGAATTGTCATTTCTCGGTAATGTGATTATCATGCAAGTCGAGAACAAACCCGGAGGCTTCTGCAAATTGTTGTATCCTAAAGCTCCATTCCGGAGCTCAACTAATGGTGCCCCAGAGGTAATAAAGGGCCGGGCGGGGCGATGAGCAAATACTGACCAACATCCAATCATTCACCAATTGAAGATTTCCCAAGAATAAAACTTAAGAGAAAATTTTCATTTTCCTGTCAACTTATTTACAGGTTTCTATAATTCAAACAGAGCAAGAATACCTACCCCACTGCTCGTGTGGATAACTCCCTCTTGGCTTTTCCCAAATACCTTCACAATTTTTTATTTATTTTTTGTAAATTGTTTAACTCTTCTGCTGCCACGGCCATTTTTGCAACTTTTCCAATGCGTTAAAAAATAATAGTTTTAAACATGAAGATTATAAAAGACCCCCAAACATTATATATTTTCTGAAAGCAGACACCCCAGAGAATAAAATGGTGTTAGTTTCAATTTTTAGGTCACACGATATTAGCGCAATGACTTATGAAATGCAAAATTTCAATAGAAAATACACTAACTGTAAATATATTGCCCAATTTTTGGTCAAATATAAAAGATTAGGTTGTGCCGAGTAAGCAGATACCCAACATGTCAAGACTTAAAATTGTGCGCACCTGTGAAACAATGACAAACTTCAGTGCCCTATATTTTCCGTAGGTGACACCCCCCTCCTGTTAGGCCACAATTTTACTGCTCCCCAACCTCCCCCCCTTTTAGCTGCAGAGGCAGCGGCTGGGGATGTACACATGCCACAGCCACGGCAATCAAAGGGTTAAAACTAGCGGTGAAGAGACAATAGTAACTGAAAAGAGATTTGTAAAGAGCATAAGCACCCTAAACATACCCAGGCACAAAAAAAGGGGGCACTGGTGCAACTGCCATAAGCAATAATAAAAAAAAAAACAATAGGCAAGAAATTATACTGTACCCCAGTTGATGTCTTATTAGACGAAACGCGTCGGGTTTACATGCCAGCCTTGGTTGCCCACTCCACGCACTTTTGAAATTCAGAGCTGCCGTTTCTTTTTGAAGTTTTATTTTGGATTTGTTTGGCTTTATTTTGATTTTTTTTGGATTGAACTGTTCATTGAGATATTTGCATTGGATTACTTTTTATCATTTTACCATTTTTAATAAATTCCTATCCGGATTTACACTATGTGGAGGATTTTTTCTCGCTTTTTTTCATGGTGATATTGCTTACATGGAGGAATTTGGTGTCACATACTGATCCTTTGCATTGGAAGTGAGTGTCACGGTGGAAAACCTTGGTGAATACTTTCTGGAACACTGAAAGACGCTGATTGACAATCAGTCTTGGATTTCTATCTACCAGTCCCCGATGTGGACATAAGCCTGATAGATCCACCGCTATATGGTGAGCTGGATCTACAACACTCGGTAAGAGTATTTATTCCTTACTCACTTCCCTGATCCAACGGTGAAGGCACTCCCGGGTGTCACAACCCATTGATATAGAGAGCATTCAATCCAAGGAATTATTTGGGACTGTATTCACATTCTGCTACACATAGGATGTTTGTTGATATTGTTATCAGTCTACACATCTACTGAAAGACTTTTCAAAAGTTTGGCACCACCATACCCTGTGGACCACTTTTTGTCATCTATGTTTTTTCCTCTTTTCAGAGATTTATTGTTACATTGTTTCATTTTGATTTTTTTCATCACTGTATCACCATTTGATACTTATCCTACACTCTTAGTGCACGTCACATGCATTTTTTACTCATAGGGTACACAGGACCATATTGAGGTTCAATATGGCACATTGTTCTTTATAAAGTCAATTTTTTTTCACTTGATATCACTTCTCGTGATAAATACAGCGCCACACTTTATTTATATAAGAAATTATAAAACACATGAAAGTCTTTTTATTTCTTGAGAAAAGGCTATAAAAAACACAGTGGCATGAAGTTCACATTCTGTCAGCATCAGCAGTCTCTCTTCCAAGCAGGATGTGGGGAGGCTCCACCAGCAAACCATGTATACACAGAAAAAAGAAGAGAAAAGCACCACCACCTAAGCCCCCCCCCCCCCCCCCCTGCTCACACCAGTGTAACATGTGATTTACACATTGCAGGGTCGCATCTAATGTCTTTCTCTGGCACCATCTTAATAGGTACTATTTGAAGTAGCGCGATTTACAAAATAGTCCCTGCACTATTTTTGGCGATTTTATGTGTGGCTTTTATGCATGAATTTGCACAGATGTCGGCAAGCTGCAGATGAAATTGCACTGTCCTGCAGCTTTAAAATCGCACTGAAGTAGCACAATTTCAAAGCCGCATTCTGTGTGAATGGGGGGCTTAATCCCTGTACACACGTTGAAAATACCAGATGAATGATCATCCGTTTTTTTTTTTTTTTTTGCATGCTAGTTTCATACCGAAAATGCAGAGATTACTCAATTTACGATAATCCTTGTATGATAGAATACAACTTCGGAAGTGATGTATTGTATTGTAATGTATTCTTCTGTTTCCGAGCATGCGTAGTCTTGTTCTTCCGATTTTTTTTCAGGCAAAAAGTGAACTGATTAAACGAAAACCGTTTTTGTGTTTTGTCCCTTCCAATAATTTTGAATGAACTGTTGTGATCGGCTCTTGAAATCTGTGTACTAACAATCAGATAATTGTACAATCACTTTTGTAAGTGGTATTTTTCGGCTGATTTTCTGATCGTGTGTACTTGGCTTAAAGTGTAACTAAACCTAAAAAATAGGATTTTTATAACAGCTTACCTGTAAAATCCTTTTCTTGGAGTACATCACGGGACACAGAGCGACATAGTCATTACTAATGGGTTATATAGATACCGTCAGGTGCTGGCACTGGCAACTTCCAAAACCGGAAGTACCCTCCCCTATATAAGCCCCTCCCATCCGGGAGCACCTCAGTTTTGTAGCAAAGCAATAAGTGTCCCCAAAGAGGGGCGGGAGCTCTGTGTCCCGTGATGTACTCCAAGAAAAGGATTTTACAGGTAAGCTGTTATAAAAATCCTATTTTCTTTCTCGTACATCACGGGACACAGAGCGACATAGTCATTACTAATGGGATGTCCTAAAGCAATGCCAAATGAGGGGGGGGGATACACCATATATAAGCTGAGCGCTATCAGACATGAAGATCTTTTGCGGCCTGCAACACACCGCCCAAAGGCGACATCCTCCTGACTTCTAACGTCCACCTGGTAGAACCTAGTAAACGTGTGAACTGAAGACCATGTTGCGGCCTTACAGATTTGAGCCAGGGAGGCCTGGTGATGCACTGCCCATGAAGTTCCAACTGCTCTCGTGGAGTGCGCTCTAACTTTGAACGGAGGCGGTCTCCTTCTCAAGCCATAGGCTTGTATTATGACCTGTCGAATCCACTTGGCTAAAGTAGATTTTGACGCTGCCTGACCCTTTCTGGGGCCTTCCGGCAGAATAAACAAAGTATCCGTTCTGCGAATCTGAGCAGTGGCTTTTAGATAAGCTTTAACTGCTCTTACTACATCCAAAGAATGCAATAACTTTTCCTCTACCGAAGTAGGTTTGGGGAAAAAAGAAGGAAGAACCACATCTTGGTTCAAATGAAACCTCGATACCACCTTAGGAAGAAAGGCTGGATGAGGGCGTAACACTACTCTGTCCTTATGGATAACCAGATATGGCTCCTTACAGGACATAGCTGCTAATTCCGATACTCTTTTAGCCGAACAAATGGCTACTAGAAAAATCAATTTCCTGGTGAGAAGCACCAAAGAAATATGATGTAATGGTTCAAATGGTTGTTTCTGTAGAACCGACAGAACCAAGTTTAGATCCCATGGACATATGGGAATATTAACCGGAGGACTAATACGCATCACTCCTTGTATAAAGGCTTTGACTAGTGAATGCGAAGCCAAGGGCCTTTGAAAAAATATTGACAAGGCCGAAATCTGACCCTTGATAGTACTCAAGGCAAGCTTCCTATCTACAGCCCATTGTAGGAAGTCCAGAATCCTACCTATTACGTATTTACGTGGATGCCATTTCTTGGCCTCACACCAGGCGATGTACGCCTTCCAGATTCTATAGTAGATCTGCCTGGATACCGGCTTCCTGGCATTGATCATGGTAGATACCACAGAATTAGAGAGCCCTCTCTTTTTTAGAATGTGGGCTTCAATAGCCAGGCCGTCAAACCTAGGGCTGGTAAGGAAGGGTGGTATATCGGTCCTTGCGAAAGCAGGTCCGAACGACGTGGGAGAGTCCAAGGACTCCCCACTGACATTTTACAATCTCCGCGTACCACGCTCTTCGGGCCACGCTGGAGCCACCAGAATCACTGATTTCTTTTCTACCCTGATTCTGCGGAGTAATCGAGGTAACCATTGTGGCGGTGTGAATGCATATATCAGCTTGAACTGATCCCAAGGGAACACTAGGGCATCCGAGCCGCAAGCTAGGGGATCCCTTGTCCGAGAGACAAACCTGTCCACCTTTGCGTTGAATCTGGATGCTAGAAGATCTACATCCGATGTTTCCCACCGCTGACATATTGTCCAGAACCTCGGGGTGAAGGGACCCTTCCTCTGGGCATAATTGCTGGCGACTTAGAAAGTCCGCCTTCCAATTCTCCACTCCTGGAATGAATACCGCAGATATGGCTGGGACATATCTTTCTGCCCATTTCAGGATGTAATTTACTTCCCTCTGGGCTGCACGACTCCTGTTGCCCCCCTGATGATTGATATATGCCACTGCTGTGGCATTGTCTGATTGAATTCTGACAGGGGACCCTTGGAGTTTGGATGTCCATGCTACTAGGGCATACCGGGCTCTCGTATCTCTAAGAGATTGATGGGCAGGGCCTTTTCTGCATCCGACCATCTGCCCTGGAGAGACTATTGCTCCAGTACAGCTCCCCAGCCTATAAGGCTGGCATCTGTAGTGACCACCTTCCAAAAAATCGGACTGAAGGATTTCCCTTTTTCCAGATTCTGGGGAACCAACCACCAACGGAGGCTCTTGCGAACGGAAGGGGACAAGGACATTGTAAGTCTAGGGCCTGAACTTTTTTGTTCCAGGCTGACAGTATGGCCCCTTGCAAATTCCTTGAATGGAATTGACCGTAGGGTACTGCTTCGAATGATGCCACCATTTTTCCCAGCAGCCTCATGCACAGGCGTATGGACGGCTGTCTTTTTTGTACCCACTAAGTGGATCAAATCTTTCAAAGACAACACCTTTCCTCGAGGCAAGAATATTTTTCTCTGGCCTGAATCCAACCTTAGCCCCAAGTATTCCAGACTTTTGACTGGTTTTAGGGCTGACTTGTCTCGGTTGATAATCCAACCGTGATATTCCAGATACTTGATTGTCTCGTGAACAACCACTTCTAGTTTTTTCACTGAGTGGTCTATCAGCAACAAGTCATCTAGATATGCCATTATCATTACACCTTGTGTTCTTAGATTGGCCAATAAAGGGCCAGAATTTTTGTAAACACTCGTGGTGCTGTGGCCAAACCGAAGGGTAAGGCTCTGAACTGAAAATGGCGCCCTTCTACTGCAAAGCGTAGAAATTTTTGGTGGACTGGAAAGATGGGAATGTGCAAATAAGCATCTTTGATGTCGATCGCGGCTAACCAATCCTCCCCTTGTAGGGCAGTGGCCACCGATCGGATCGACTCCATCGGAAAGTCCTGATATACAGGAATTTGTATAGCCCTTTTAGAATATGGGCCTCCCGTCCGCGTTTGCTTCGGGACTGTAAAGAGGTTTGAGTAAAACCCGAACCCTCATTCTTCCAGGGGAACCTCCATAATTACTCCTTGGAGCAATAGTTGTTCTAGTGCCACAGGAGGGACTCTCTCTTCCGGGGATCCCTTGGTTTGACCTCAAAAATGGGAAGGAGGAGAGTCTTTTAACTCCAAACTGTATCCCAAACATACCGCGGAGAGCACCTATCTGTCTTGATCGTGTCCCGCCAGGTCTCTTGCGAACAACTGGAGTCCTCCCCCCACCCGACTGAGTGGGGGCAACCCTTCAATGAATTTAACTTTGGGGGAGGTTTTGTACCTCCCCTGACCCAGGGTTTCTCATTACCCTGCTATTGTCCCTGTTTTTTACCCCCGGGAATTGACCGAGGAGGCCGTCGGAACTGTTACACAGCCGATGCCTCAGGGACTGGAGAAGCAGGCCTCTTAAAGAGGGACCTCTAACTCTGTTTTTAACCGGCAAGAGCGTATTTACCGCTGGAAATTTTCTGGATATATTTGTCCAGGTTTTCCCTGAATAAGCGTTCACCATGAAATGGGACGCTAACCAGCCATTCTTTACAGGGAGCTTCAGCAGACCAGTTTTTGAGCCATAGAAGCCTACGCATATGTACTATAGACAGCGTAAGGCGGGAGGCGTGATGGACTGAATCCTTTATGGCGTCAACCGCAAAGCCTAAGGCTCTAGGTAGATCAGCTAGGGCAAAGCCTGCTGATCTGTCAAGTCCCTCAAGACCTGTTTCAACTGATCCTTCACTGCTTAGCAGACCCCAATAGCTGCTACTGCTGGTTGTGTCACCAAGCTTGCTGTAGAAAGAAGCAGACTTTCATAAGGACTCCAATCTTTTATCTATTGGGTTCTTGAACATTTGGACATTATCCACTGGACATGTCAGTGATTTATACATACAAGAGATGGCTGCGTCCACTGTAGGGACCTTCCATTTTTTTTTTTTTGATGAACTTATCCTCCATGGGATAGACCACCGGAAATCTCTTGGGGGAATAAATATTTTCTCAGGACGTTCCCAATCCTGGTAAATAAGCCCTTTCAGTAAAGGGTGAAGTGGAAAAGAACAGACAGTCTGGGGGCTTCTAGCGACCCCAACGAGGATACAGTAGTGGTTGATGGTTCCGCAAGGTGCATTTTTAAATGCTGATCGGACCATGTTAGTCAGAGACTGAACCCATAATCTTTCAGCTTGAGATGCTGAGAAAAGGTTCCCCCACTGTTGACTCCTCTATAACAGAATCAACCTTATCCTGATCCCCTTCAGGCAGGTCGATCCCTGTATGGGACTGTTGCTCTGCTAACAGGCACTCTGAAGGAGGAGACGGAGATCGGGCGTGCTTTCCCTGACAGGGAGGCAGCGATCAATGTTGACAATCTCTCTCTAATCCTCCCAGAGCTGAGGAAAAAACCTCCTCTGTTACATACACAGGAGCAGGTGAACTGAGGACAGCCACAGTACCAAGTACCCCTGCGGGGTCTCTACGGTCACTTACCTCTGAACTTCAGGGGAGACTGGTGCAGCAGAAGCATGGCCAAGATCCTCAGAGCCCGATGAGACCCCCTTCGCTTCCTGGAAGATTCAGTTCCGGAGCTTCTGGACGGCATATTCCTAAGCCTAAAGCTGAGGTATTCCAGCCGTAATACACCACTTTTACTGAGAATAGTCTAGCACAATTGCTGCTATATCACAGTTGGTGTCTACTAAAGTGCCTTTCTAGGGGATGCCTGCATCAACCGCCTCTGTGTGCCTTTATATTGTTGCTAGCTCTGTCTGTGCACTTCAACAGCCAGCTATAATGTGCTTTAAAACACGCTGGACGCCCGCACATGCGCAGTAGCGCCGCGGCGCACACCTGAGCGTCATCCACCCGCTCCGCCCCTTTTTCCAGATCGCCTCTATGAATAGAGGCGCGTGCACGCGCGTGGGCACGTGCGCCTTCGGCGCCTTTTTTGAAAACAACAAGGAGCTAGATGGGAGCCAGGGTCCCTTTGCCGCAGGGCCCGGGGATGGATGAGCGCAGCAACAGGGCAGAGGAGACAGCTTCCCAGGAGAGAACATACCAACTGCCTGGATTTGATTCTGGAAGAAAAAAATCCACATTACAAGAAAAAAGAACCATAGCGGCCTCTAGTGTCTAACACAGGTACCGCGGTCTTACATTTTTTTTTTTTTTTTTTTTTTTTTTCTTGCCTACTATTAAAATTTTTACATTTTCTCAGTAGTAACAGGCATACACAGAATATTAGCGGGAATACCTTAGGTAACAGGCAGAAAGACAAAATAGGCTTGGGGGTCCCCCAATAGAACCAAGTTCCTGAGGGCCCCCACTTACCTTTTCCTCGCCGCAGGACTCTGTTTGGTCCACAGAAGCCCAAACTTCACCTATCACGGCAGGCATTGTAATCAAACCTTCAGGGACCGGGTTCCCAAGGATTCCACTCCCCTGGACCTGTATAGCACCCTGCACAGAAAACATCTTGGTCGTGGGTATGACCAGAGCTCTGGATCCCAGGGTCCAGCTCTCCTAAGAGAAGCATTACAGGCAAAACCTTGCTCTTCTCTGCAAGGCCCGGGTACCGACCGTTTAGCTATGAAGCTTTTTTGGTCGGATCCGGAATAGCTTACTGAGGCCCAAAAGAACCTGTACGCAAGCTCAGTGAAAAACACATGTTTCTTCTTGGCCAACACCTTAGACACTGGCAAAAAACTGAGGTGCTCCCGGATGGGAGGGGCTTATATAGGGGAGGGTACTTCCGGTTTTGGAAGTTGCCAGTGCCAGCACCTGACGGTATCTATATAACCCATTAGTAATGACTATGTCGCTCTGTGTCCCGTGATGTACGAGAAAGAAAAGTTTTTTTACCTTAATGCATAGTTGGCATTAAGGTAAAAAACTTTTTCAATTTCCCTATGTAAAGGGGAAGAGAGGGTAGCAGAGATCGGCACTGTGCACGGCTGCATCTATTCGCCCCTTTCTTCTGCCGCGTACACACGTACGTTTTTAATGTCATTTTAAAAAACGACGTTTTTCTCGACGTGATTTTTCTTGTTTCCTCTCAAGCCTGTCTTGCATACACACGTTCATGAAAAAAACGCTCGAGCAAAGCGCAGTGACGTACAACACGTACGACGGCACTATAAAGGGGAAGTTCAGTTCGAATGGCACCACCCTTCATGTTAGTAAAGTTTGTTGAGCGGCGATTCGCGCTTTTCAGCCTCGTGCTTTTCAGTCCGTTACAGCGTGACGAATGTGCTATCTCCATTACGAACACTAGTTTTACCAGAACGAGCGCTCCCGTCTCATACTTGATTCTGAGCATGCACGTTTTTCTCCCCCTCGTAAAAGCATACACACTACTGTTTTTCACGACGTTAAAAATAACGACATGAAAAAATAGAGCAGGTTCTCATTTTTTTAGGCCATTTTTCACGTCGTTAAAAATGCTCTGGAGCCTACACACGATCGTTTTTAATGCCCAATTTAAAAAAATTGCATTTTTAACGTCGTGAAAAACGGTTGTGTGTACGCGGCATTCCTCTTCACACTGCATTCGAGCAGCAGCAGGAGCCATTGTCCATGGATGCCCTCCGACACTGTCCACCCAGCTGGCAGTCAATAATAGCAGCTGGGTGGAGAGTGTCGGAGGGCATCCACGGACATTTGATGCACCTTCCAGGGCTGATGGGCAGTTAGTGGCTACTGATGCTGACGTTCACTTTATCTACTATCAATTTGGTCCTTTTATATTTCTTCAACTAAACCCTGTGGCCCGTCTGGCACCAATCATCTATACCTCACTGTAAATCGTATACAAGATCATTGCTGATGGCCCAATATTGCACCTATTTTCGATAACCAAATCATATAGCTTTCCCTTACGTTTCTGCCTGGACGAGTTTCCGCTGCTGGTGGTGGGTCCTGGTGCCCCATGCCCCCAGGCTGTACCTTATAGGGTTTTCATGATCCACTACAATATTTGTTGCTCTACTTTGCCATATCGGGTCCCAAAGAAGCCGTACTGGCGAAACCTTGACCTGACCAATCAGGCTACCAGAAGGATATTTATCTACAAGTGTTATACGTCTTGATATCTACATAGTTTGAGTCTTCTGGTACCAGTAGAGTGTATTTTGCAACATTTGTGAATCAATTTTAGCCTTTTTGGCCTCTGGTTTTATGAATTTTGTACAATAAAAGACTATATTTTATGTCTCCTATGCTGAGCCTATAAAGTCCGGGTATTTAGGCAGGTTCCAGCATATTCCAGCCCCTTTGTATTATGAAATTCGGATGTGGCTGGAGCCAAAATATTATTTTTCTATAAACTCTCTAGCAATATACACCTAACTGAGCATGTGCAAAGTGCCCCCAAGACTCTGTTCTATCAGGAGATGGATGGGGTACTGTAGAAGAAGGGGAGGATCAGAGAAGACAGGATCAAACAGCCTTTTTTATTTTATTCCATTACCGTGTAAGGTGAACACGTTCAGTTTTCGCAGCTGTTTGCACAATACCCCTTGGCACTTAGCACTGTATAACATTTCACTACTCACTAGAAGCGCAAAAGAACCCTTTCTCATTTACTTTAACTTCCCTGCAGTGTTGACCCTCCTCTTCCCTGACAGCTTCTGTCCACAGCACTGGTCCCTAGTAATGCACTGACTATGCTGACAGTCCTACTGCTACCAGACTTTGATTTAGACATTCTTTATGTTAAGATCTATGAAAGCAAGGGGGGAATCCAAATTTTGCTATGGCCCCCATGATCTGCTGCAGGTAATGTGTCTGTAATCGGCAAAAAGCATTTTCAAACCGTGTTGCAGAATGGCCAGCAAAGCTACAATACCTCCATTGTGAGCGCCTTGAATGGCGATACTCCCGCCGGGATCAGAGAAGAGACAAAGCCATTATGCAAACGGCGGACAGAATTAGCGGGAATCCCATTATTTAATTTACAGGCTCCCCGAGCTCCGCTCAGAATCAATTTAAACTTTTCTTTTGCCCGCTCTTAAGTCGCTGCACGGTTAAATCTGTTATGTAGATTGGCAGCGGCACGGCATCAATCAACACCGGCTTAAACGGGCAGCTTACCTTATTCCTTCTGGCATGGGTCTGTTATTATTACGGAGACATTATCGTGTTATGTCAACAACGCATGCATGGCGCGACATGTCAGATAAGCAACCACCTGTCACCATGTGCAAGTCAGCCTGACACAAGTAGTTAGGCTAAGGACGGAATCTGGTGGAGGAAACAATGTAACCCAATTTTTTAAGTAATAAGCAGAACATAAGGCCCTGATTAGCCCATTAGGAAGGCACTTCACAAAACCCTGGACTTGTCGTTAAGGCTGAACACACATTCACAGATTGGGCTGTCCATCAGTTTTCCTTTTTCAGGAATCCGCTGCTCCAGTCTGTTAAAACCCTGGCTCAGCAATGGTCTGATTTGACAGATATAGATACTCAGGAAATCTGAGTGAGACTGATAATTCATTCTTATTATCTGATCAATAATTTATTAATTTTTGCTGAAATGTTTTTAGAAGTAATTATTTAACTAATATAGTGAGTATTACTACTACTGTTATTATTATTATTAACTAATATTATTATTAATATTACTACTTTTACTATTATTATTATAAATGTGTATATATATATAAAAAATCAAATTATAAATATTTTATTAATTTTCAATCTATTTGAATAATTTTATCCAAATTCATTTTATTTGAAATAATATTAAATTTATATATCATGTATATTCATTATATATGTGTGTGCATATATGTACTATATTACCAAAAGTATTGGGACACCTGCCTTTACACGCACATGAACTTTAATGGCATCCCAGTCTTAGTCCGTAGGGTTCAATATTGAGTTGGCTCACCCTTTGCAGCTATAACAGCTTCAACTCTTCTGGGAAGACTGTCCACAAGGTTTAGGAGTGTGTCTATTGGGAATGTTTGACCATTCTTCCAGAAGCGCATTTGTGAGGTCAGGCACTGATGTTGGACGAGAAGGCTTGGCTCGCAGTCTCTGCTCTTAGACCCCTTTCACACTGAGGCGTTTTGGAGGTGCTATACCGCTAAGAATAGCGCCTGCAAAGCACCCTGAAAGAGCCGCTCCTCACACTCCAGTGTGAAATCCAGAGGGCTTTCACACTGGAGCGGTGCGCTTGCAGGACGCTAAAAAAAGTCCTGCTAGCAGTATCTTTGGAGCGGTGAAGGAGCGGTGTGTATACCGCTCCTCCCCCGCTCCTGCCCATTGAAATTAATGGGCAGCGCGGCCATACCGCCGGCAAATCGCCACTGCGGGTGGTCTTAACCCTTTTTGATCCGCTAGCAGGGGTTAAAAGCGCCCCGCTAGCGGCTGAATACCCCTGCAAAAACGGTGTGAAAGCGGCCTAATTCATTCCAAAGGTGTTCTATCGGGTTGAGGTGCAGGCCAGTCAAGTTCATCCACCCCAAACTCGCTAATCCATGTCTTTATGGACCTTGCTTTCCAGAAAAGTTGAAGCTGTTGTAGCTGCAAATGGTGGGCCAACTTAATATTGAACCCTACAGACCAAGACTGGGATGCCATTAAAGTATGTAATATAAAATTAATAATAAATACATATATAATTTTACGGAAACTTTTTAAATTCATTATTGAACTAATTTTAATCTTATTATTACTGCTATTAATATTATTATAACCTATTATTTTTTTTTTTACTCCCATTATTATATTTAAAATATAATTATTATAATGTTTAATCCATTTTGTAAATTTTATATTTAATTGATTTATTTGAATTAATATTAATTGTGTGTGTGTGTGTGTGTGTGTGTGTGTGTGTGTGTGTGTGTATATATATATATATATATATATACACACACACAGTGTGTACGGAAAGTATTCAGACCCCCTTAAATTTTTCACTCTTTGTTATATTGCAGCCATTTGCTAAAATCATTTAAGTTCATTTTTTTTCCTTATTAATGTACACACAGCACCCCATATTGACAGAAAAACACAGAATTGTTGACATTTTTGCAGATTTATTAAAAAAGAAAAACCTGAAATATCACATGGTCCTAAGTATTCAGACCCTTTGCTGTGACACTCATATATATATATATATATATATATATATATATATATATATATATATATATATATATATCTCAGGTGCTGTCCATTTCTTCTGATCATCCTTGAGATGGTTCTACACCTTCATTTGAGTCCAGCTGTGTTTGATTTGACTGATTGGACTTGATTAGGAAAGCCACACACCTGTCTATATAAGACCTTACAGCTCACAGTGCATGTCAGAGCAAATGAGAATCATGAGGTCAAAGGAACTGCCTGAAGAGCTCAGAGACAGAATTGTGGCAAGGCACAGATCTGGCCAAGGTTACAAAAGATTTCTGCTGCACTTAAGGTTCCTAAGAGCACAGTGGCCTCCATAATCCTTAAATGGAAGACGTTTGGGACGACCAGAACCCTTCCTAGAGCTGGCTGTCTGGCCAAACTGATCTATCGGGGGAGAAGAGCCTTGCTGAGAGGTAAAGAAGAACCCAAAGATCACTGTGGCTGAGCTCCAGAGATGCAGTCGGGAGATGGGAGAAAGTTGAAGAAAGTCAACCATCACTGCAGCCTTCCACCAGTCGGGGCTTTATGGCAGCGTGGCCCGACGGAAGCCTCTCCTCAGTGCAAGACACATGAAAGCCTGCATGGAGTTTGCTAAAAAAAACACCTGAAGGACTCCAAGATGGTGAGAAATAAGATTCTCTGGTCTGATGAGACCAAGATAGAACTTTTTGGCCTTAATTCTAAGCGGTATGTGTGGAGAAATCCAGGCACTGCTCATCACCTGTCCAATACAGTCCCAACAGTGAAGCATGGTGGTGGCAGCATCATGCTGTGGGGCTGTTTTTCAGCTGCAGGGACAGGACGACTGGTTGCAATCGAGGGAAAGATGAATGCGGCCAAGTACAGGGATATCCTGGACGAAAACCTTCTCCAGAGTGCTCAGGACCTCAGACTGGGCCAAAGGTTTACCTTCCAACAAGACAAGACCCTAAGCACACAGCTAAAATAACGAAGGAGTGGCTTCACAACAACTCCGTGACTGTTTTTGAATGGCCCAGCCAGAGCCCTGACTTAAACCCAATTGAGCATCTCTGGAGAGACCTAAAAATGGCCGTCCACCAACGTTTACCATCCAACCTGACAGAACTGGAGAGGATCTGCAAGGAGGAATGGCAGAGGATTCCCAAATCCAGGTGTGAAAAACTTGTTGCATCTTTCCCAAAAAGACTCATGGCTGTATTAGATCAAACAGGTGCAAATACTAAATACTGAGCAAAGGGTCTGAATACTTAGGACCATGTGATATTTCAGTTTTTCTTTTTTAATAAATCTGCAAAAATGTCAACAATTCTGTGTTTTTCTGTCAATATGGGGTGCTGTGTGTACATTAATGAGGAAAAAAATGAACTTAAATGATTTTAGCAAATGGCTGCAATATAACAAAGAGAATTTTTTTTAAGGGGGTCTGAATACTTTCCGTACCCACTGTATGCTTTCCGTACCCAATGTACCCACACACGCACACACACACATAGTATTTATCTATATATTGTATACATATATATTATTAATTATAATTATATTATTCATATTTTAATAATTTTATGCAAAATTAGCTTTGCCCAAATCACCAGGGAAAATAAATGCCAATTCCTATTCAATTTAGTGTGGACTTTGAATTGTCACTCTCTGAACTCCAGCCACATACAGATACAGCTCTTCGACAACTACATTTACCTTGCGGTCTTAGAGAGTGGACAAAAAAAGTGTCACTGCCTTATCTAAATGATTGTCAGTACTGAAAGTTATGGAGGAATGCATGCATTGTCATTTACAATAAAGTCAAGTAAAGTCCATCCAGAAATAACAGGGGAACACCATTTTATTCCTGCAGGATAGCAGGGGGGTGGGGGGTAGTGGTTCTTTCAGTGGCATTGGTCGCCTGACCTCTTTGGTAATAACCTAATTGCATTAAAAAGCACATCTTTGCCTCTGTTAACTTTTTTTCTTGAATAATGCCTATTTTTTTTACCTGGTAATGGTTAAAGTCATATATGATATGATAGCATGCAATTTTGCTGCACCATTTTTGGTATTTTGATGCTTATATAGATTTGTCAATTCTCTGTCTAGTAGATATTCATTTGTAATCTCTGTTTCTCCCTGATCACCAGCTGCTGAGACAAGATCAGCTAGAATACTTAATTTTTTGACTTAAATGGGTGCAAATATCTATCTACTCCTTCTATCAATTCTAAGTTGTTATCTATCTATCTATCTATCTATCTATCTATCAATGCCTTTATTTCTTTCACTTCAACAGTCTAGTCTAGTTTTCCATTATCTATTTTTTTCTCTCTATTTTATGTTTAATTATCGATCTATATCTATCTATTCTTTCCATCAATCTAAGTTTTTGAGTTGAATTTATCTATCTAGTCTGCAGTTTCCCTCCCTATACACAAGGTGGCAGCATTGCACCAGGTACTATCATCTTCGATTTTTTTGCAGCATTTCCTCTGCAGTTTCCTAAATTAACATAGCTGTACTAGAATATGTTCTGCGTCTGGGGACCTCATATGCTGAAGAATAATGGCTTCATGGAAGCAATGAGAAGTTGGATATGAGGCACACCATCCTGGAAGGTGGTATTAGCAACTTCTAGAAAGGTGCTAGTTCCCATCTGTCTAATGATTTACCTTGGCCGTGTCTGACAATGTCCAGAGGGCTTACCAATACTTTGCTCGGGAGGTCTGACAAGGAATAACATAGACGTGTGTTCATATCTCACAATGATAGCTTAGTTTGCTGGATGAGTCATTAGTACTTTTGCTTAGCAGCTCAGGATCCTGATGACTGAACTCTTGGGATCTGTCCGAACAAGCGATCCATAATGCAGGTTGGACTATCTCCCATAGATGACTGACCCTAGTGCAGCATCCCTGTGGAACTCTTAATGCCTCGTACACACGACCGGTTTTTCTGACGGGAAAACTGCTATGAGAGCTTTTTGTCGGGAATCCCAGCCGTGTGTATGCTCCACGCAGTTTTTCTGACGGGAAAACTGCCGGACAAAAAAAAGAGAGCAGGATCTTTTTTTTCCCGTCAGGAAAAAATCCTGGCAGGAAAACCATTCATCTGTATGGTTTTCCGATGGGCAAAAAAAGCGCATGCTCAGAATCAAGTATGAGACGGGAGCGCACTTTCTGGTAAAACTAGCGTTCGTAATGGAGATATCACATTCGTCACGCTGTAACAGACTGAAAAGCACGAGGCTGAAAAGCGCCAATCGTCTCTCACCAAACGTTTACTAACACGAGGATCAGCAAAAGCAGCCCAAAGGGTGGCGCCGTTGGAATGGAATTTCCCCTTTATAGTGCCGTCGTACGTGTTGTACATGTAGCACTACCCCCGAAGGAGCTGCTGGTTTTGTTTTGGGTCTGTACTCTGGCTATCAACCCCAGGAATTTGGCTCGAACCCTCCCTTGGCACGACTGGTCTGCACAGAGATTGTGGAACCCTCTGGTAATTGGGAAACACAATAATGTCACACAGTAATAAAATTGTAAATAAAGTTGTTACCTTGTAATGGCCACTTGTCCAACAGGGTAACAGATAAACTCCACACAGAATTCTGCTTAACCAAGAGTCAATTTTACTTGGTGAGAAAAGTAACAGAATTAGACAAAAATACAGTTGAGTCCTACAGGGCCCTGCAAGAGTCAATGGTATAGCAGAATATTTTAGTTAGAAACTGTCAAAACAAAGAATCACAGTTCTGGTGTACACTTTCTATATATTTAGACTGCATGCTCGCGAGCTCCCCCTAATGGTCAATACTGTACACGTGTCTTGGTACTATTTGTTCTAGACAGGCCTCACTGAGTTCAGTACAAAGTTCCTTCCAGCAGTAAGAGTCTTCGCTAGCATTTGTTGGTGCACATCAAACATTTGTAATCCATACGGTTATGAAAAAGGCAAAGAACGAACATCCACAATGTTTATGAATATGTAACTCGCTGATGGTGCAAACGCCAATCCTTAAAACACGCGGCCACTGCGAGATGCACTATGTCCTTGTATGTGGCACACTACTCTAATAATAATGGCAAGTCTTTAAGAGTCACAGTCCTGTGCAACAGTTAGTCAATATTGGGCAGGTGCCCCCTCACCAAACCAGGCCTCATCCCTCTGATAAGTTCCACTGTCGGTGTTCCGGTCCATGGTCTCTCCGCAATTTGCAGTCTCCGGTCCCTCACACAGCCGCACAAGGTGTCGGTAGATGGGCGACTCCGGTCTCTGTGGAGCGAGAGTTGGACACACGGAAAAGGATCCCTCCTTGGGCTGAGTGATCCTACTTGACAACTGTAGGCCAAGGCTTTTCGGCCTAGACACTCCGGCAGCAGGCCTCAACACAGGCTTCCTGCTTGAAAGAAGGCGATGTCCAGAGAGACCGAGTGTAGCTCTCCTTCCTTTAAGTAATTTCCCCCAGAAGGCTGTTCGATGATGCAATGCACTCTGGTAGTACAGCTGCACTGTGGGTATTGTAGTCTGTTTGTTACCCATGGCAATTGAGTCTCTTTCTCCCTGTATAAGTTCCATAATGCACCGTTCCATACAGTTAAAGGAAACAGTTGCTGCAATGTCATAAAAAGGACACCGGAGGGAGCTGGGTTCATTCTCAATACAACAATAGTCTTGTAACCACACTGCAAAGTGGCACCCCGCTACATACGTCACCGCGCTTTGGATGGGCGGACTTTTGCTTGAGCATGTGTATGCAAGGCAGGCTGAGAGGAATTCTGTCGGGAAAACCGTCGGGTTATTATCCGACGGAAAAACCGGTCGTGTGTACTAGGCATTAGTAGTCCACTTCCATACTGATGGTGCCAACCCAACTGTGGATAGCCACCGGTCCTCACCCATACTCATTGAGCTCCTGTCAAGAAGCCATGGTCTTCTTTAATGATGTGCATCACATGCCTTTTGGGTAGAGTTAATCCCGAAAAATTAGATTCCCACCAAATTTCATGCCCTTAACTACATCCAATTTATTTATTTTTTTTGCAGTTCCAATTCCCAAAAGGCTTCAGGAAGAAAATGCAACTTCCAAATTTTGGAGGTTCGCATATTTTCAAAAAGTTTCCGGTCCTGTTTCCAATGTTTTGCACAATTCCCATCCAAGCAACCCTGGAAGGTAAGACAGGGCCTTCAGGGGTGATGGGAGAGCACAAGTTCATGGGTTCCAGAACTGGTGACTGGAACTGGTGGTGCTGGTATCAGATTTGCAGGAGTACAGCCAGTAATGCTCTGAGGATAGACCAGGTTCAGATATGAGTGAAGTCAGGTCACATGTCTGGGTTGGTTAGCAGGTGAACAGTGAGACATTGGCAGAATCAAAGTCAGGAACAAGCAGAAGCTGGCAAAGTGCAGGCAATGAAGTACCAAGTCAATCGGCAGAATCAAGGTGAGAAGCCCAGGCTGAGGTCAATAATAGAAGTGAACAGCAATCATAAGCAAAAATGAGAAACGCAAGAGCAGGTCAGGTAGCAACAAATTTCATGCATGGGGCCTTGTATTTCTATTGATGCACACAGTGTAGGGAGACACAACTCTAGTCCCTGTACATAAGGGTGGCTCCATAGGATGCTGCAAGAGAAAGGAGCCATCTTGAAACAGGAAACCTGGCAGCAGCTTAACCACTTTAATACTGGGCACTTTTACCCCCTTCCTGCTCGGACCAATATTTAGCTTACAGTGCTTTGAATTACAATTGCGCGGTCATGCAACACTGTACCCATATGAAATTTTTATAATTTTTTTTACACAGAGAGGGCTTTAATTTGATGATACTTTATCACCACTGTGTTTCTTTTTTTTTTTTTTTTTTTGCTAAATAAATGAAAAAATACCAAAAATTTGGAATTTTATTTTTTCTTCTTGGTTTCTGTTATAAAATTTTGCAAATAAGTAATTTTTCTTCTTTACTGATGTGCTGATGAGGCTGCACTAATGGACACGAATGGGCGGCACTGATGGGCACTGATAAGCTGCACTGATGGGCACTGATGGCACAGATTGGTTTGCACTGATGGTCAGCACCCTGATGATCAGTGTAAACACTGATGTGTACTCACTGTGCCCTGTCATATTTGCTTCTTATTAGCTCTCCTTTCCTCACACAGAGACAGCGTGAGAGGAAAGGAATGCCGGTAACCAGCAAGTCTGTTTACATGTGATCAGCTGTAATTGGACACAGCTGATCACATGGTAAAGGGCTGCTGTGATTGGCCCTTTACTATGATCTGCTGTGTTTGGCCCTTTACTGCGATCTGTGATCAGTTGTGTCTAAGACCCCTTTCACACTGGGGCGGTTTGCAGGCGGTATAAATAGCGCCTGCAAACCGACCCTAAACAGCACCTGCTGTTTCTCCAGTGTGAAAGCCCGAGGGCTTTCACACTGGAGCGGTGCACTAGCAGGACCGCTCCAAAAGTCCTGCTAGCCGCATCTTTGAAGCGGTGAAGGAGCGGTGTGTTTACCGCTTCTCCACCGCTCCTGCCAATTGAAATCGATGGGACAGTGCGGCTATACCGCCGGCAATGCGCCTTTGCAGAGGCGCATTGCCGGCGGTATTAACCCTTTTTCGGCCACTAGCGGGGGTTAAAACTGCATCGCTAGCGGCCGAATACCGCCGCAATTCCGACGGTAAAGCGCCGCTAAAAATAGCGCTGCTTTACCGCCACCGCACCTCCCGCCCCAGTGTGAAAGGGGCCTAAAGGACACAGGGGGTCACAGAGTGCGCCCGATGTGCATCCCACAGGGCACGCAGGAGGCGTGCACGTGGATAGACCTCTATGGACGTCCTCACAGAACTGGAGAGCCACGCTGTAGCTGTCTTAACCCCAAAGCCAAAAATGTCATATATTGCAACTTACCAATTATTAAGCCTAGTACACACGGCCGAGAATCCTGTTAGGAAAAAACTGTTGTTTTTCCTGACGAGATTCCTGGCAAGCTTTTCTTGCCAAGCCGTGCATACAGATGGCCATTCAAAAGAACCGCCGTTCTTTAGAATGGCAAGAACGCAGTGACGTCATAGACGAGCATGCGCTCGTCACATTCAATGCCGTCGCCGCCATCTTGCTTCACCCTACACTACCCTTGTAAGCTACCGCGCATGCGTCTAAGTCTCATCGAGCATGCGCGGGCTTACCGGAGGATGTATCAGAGCGCCCCCACTCTGGATGAAAGCATACAGGGGGCACCCCTTTAAACAACAGCATTGTCAGTCTGGGGGGGGGTTAGATGTACTAGTAGATTTAAATACACTAAAAACTTGGTTAACATAAACAGTTAAAGCAAACAGTTTTTTTTTCCTTTTGGGATAAAGGTTTTACATGAATAAGTAAAAGCTGATCATTGTAATCATCCCTGCGAGTGCGAAGTGGTTTGCCTCATCCATGTAAACTGATACATTCTGCTGGAGAGCCTTTGCTATTGAAAAAGGACTTACTGGCTGGATCACAAGGTGAAAATAAAAGAAAGAACACCTAAAAAAGAAAACAAATGCAGCCATCACATCTAAGAATTGGTAAGCTGCATTATACTAAATGTTTGCTTTTGGGTTTAATACTGCTTCAAATTGGAACATAGGCAAGGATTAAGAGATAATGAAGCTGCATACTAAGTAAGTAATTTAATCAGCCTTTGTAAGTGTTTAATATCACTGCTCAGGCTTGGCAGGCTGCTTTCAACCATAGATGGAAGGGGGACCCAGGGCCAAAAATATGTTCTAAAGGGATTCCTTTACCGATGCACTGAGCAGGTTGGTTTGTCCCAATTTGGCCTGGTAAACTCACTCTATTACTGATACTAACCACAATGTACAAAGCCATCCACGACAGATATCACCCAACTCGTCCTCTCTCCAGGACTTTTCCAGAACCCCTCCCATCCTCTGGGACTTCCTTCCCCAGTATGTCCGGTCAGCCCCCCACCCTGTCTGCCTTTAGGCAACCTTTGAAAACTCACTTATTCAGGGAAGCCTATCCCACCTACAGTAGGAACTGTACTTGAGTCACCTCCATCAGATCATCCCCGCAGCTATTACCTTTTGTACCACCTCCCCCTCCCAGATTGTAAGCTCCATGAGCAGGGCCCTCCTATTCCTTCTGAATTGTAACTGTACTGTCTCCCTATATATTGTAAAGCACTGCACAAACTGTTGGCACAATATAAATCCTGTATAATAATAATAATTCAGAAGAGTGAAACCTGAGATTTCCTTCACAGGGGGGGGGGGGGGGGGCACATACAGAACCTGATTGGGATATAGTGAACTAGTAAAGAAGTCCAGTGAATCTCTTAATACTTCCTGTCCTCAGGGCAGCATGCTCAGTGTGTGGATCTTGCACAGGTGAGTTTATGACTTCGGGGATGCTGAAGGGGGTTAAACTAAAGGATAATTGTATGAAAGTCTAGTTATCCGACCGAAATATGGCTTTTACCCCTAGAATACTCAGGCGTCGTTCAATGTAACAAAAGGTATGCTGTAAACTATGCCCAGTTTTCTGTCTGTGCAGCATTGTTTTCTTACTTTGTGAAGTTTCTGCACAGCGCAGCCATCTCCAGTGTGGGCATCTGAAGCCACAGTGTCCTTCTTCCTGGATTCCGTGCATGCTGGCTACCCAGCATGCACCTGCCGATCTCGCGCATGTGCAGTGCGGTGCACTCTTGGTCAGCTTGCCATGCCAAGCTGACCAATAATTTCCATAGACTCCAATGTTTAATGTTACTGGAGCCGCGCCATGCCAAGCTGACCAAGAATTTCCATAGACGCCAATGTTACATGTTACTGGAGGCGCCATGCCAAGCTGACCAAGAATTTCCATTGACGCCAATGTTAAATGTTACTGGAGCAGTGCCATGCCAAGCTAATCAAGATCTCCCAGGAGCCAATTCAAACCGGAATTGATGTCCCTGGCTGCGGCCCCCTAGAGGAGGAAGTGAAATTAGATATAGGCTCAAATCAGGTAAGTGAACAGAAATAAATAAATAAATTGCCAATTATATTAAAGGATGCACATTAGTGCTGCATGGTGAGGAGTGAAAAATGTGGGTGGGCTTTAAATTGCTTCATGTTATTGCTCTCTAGACTTCCCACGCGTTCCCTCCCATCTATCTTACCTACCTTATTCCTTTTTCTTTATGTTTAGTCCATAGACTGTTCCGATACAGTTGTAGGATCGGCTATCCAACTAGACCAAATTTTCTCATATTTCTTTTGATTTCCTCTGTTACGATATGTATCTTTTATATAGGAGGTAAATTACTATTTACTAGATATTTCCAAAAGGCTAGTGCCTTTCTCACGTAGAAAACGAATAGGCTTATTTGTGTTCTCTTTGCCACTGCATATTTTTTTCCACAAGAGGCAAATCGCCACGCTCTGTTCTAGAGCAACAGACGTAACTGCCACAATCACGTCTATGACTCCTACCCAGAACATGACGATAGCCGGGCAAGTCCAGAATACATGAATAAAATCTCCTGAAAACTGTCCATGAACACTGTGAACACTCTTTAATTGCTTTCTCTGCAGCCTCAGCTGCACTGAAGATAAACTGATGCAGAGTAAACACTGTTTACCAGTAGCAATCACAGGAGCAATCGGTACTGATCACGTTCTGTGTCCATTCACTAAACAAAGAGGCCGGTAAATTACATATTTACCATGCCCTTCTACCGCTCTCCTTCCTGACATATCCCTCTGTGTACCCGTAGCAGCTGGCGAGACAGGGAAGCAGGCGGAGCTGCTGGAGGGGGTTCTGGGCACACAGGGGGGCATATAGGAGGGAATCAGATGTGGGCAGAAATTCTGCAGGAGGGAGAGGGGGGAAAAACATCCTTCAGCTGCTGCAGGGAGAGACACAGACACAGGGCAACGTTCTGTAATTGCCCCACCGCACCGATTCCCCCTGGCGTGCGGGCCCCCCTGTGTGCCTGGGCCCCCTACAGGAGGACCAGTGGTAACCCCTTATTGGCGGCCCTGCAGTCACAGGGATGCTGTACACATGGTACAAAAGCACCATGCGATTACACTTTGCAAAAATAGTGCATGCACTACTTTTGGCACAATTTCAGCCCGTTCAAAACGAACAGGCTCAAATTGCATCGCACAGAATTGCATGTGAATCTCAGAAGAATGCACAGCATGTTCCTCTGCGATTCCTGGTGTGAAACGTCCCTTAAAGCGGATCTTTAGCCCCCCTTAATTTTTTTTAACCCCTGCTTACCAGGCGGTATGTTCTGCAAAAGTTTAGATACCCACCCAGGAGATCCAGCTTTGTCCCACGGAGATCCTCTTGTCTTCTGCCACCGCTCAGTCCTGTGTTGTCATGCTCTTTGTGACGTCACCGGGAGGCTGCCGGCTCTCCTGGGCTCCCAAAGACATGTCATTAGGCCTGCCCCCCCCCTACTTTGTGAATGAAGGACTATGCCTCCTGGGATATATGATGTGCGTATCCCAGGAGGCACAGCGAGCATAGTGCACTACGTTCGTCTAGGCGAGTGATGTGCGGGGTGGGGCGGGGCCGAGCAATTTACATAAAAAAAAGGTACATAAAAGAAAAGCTGTTTTGTAGTGGAGAGGAGTTAACTTTATTTAGAGGGTGAAAATCCACTTTAAGATCTGTAAAAATGACAGGAATGTAATTGTTGGTCTCATCAGGCAAATTTGCACATCTGTAAAGAAGATTTCAGACACTCCAAGCGCCGTCTCCTATAGGAGGAGCAGGGAGTTGGGCTAATTTGTGCCTTCTGTTTGTATGAACACAGACTGCAAATCACAAAGTACCAGTTGGATGATACAAGTTTTTTTTTCCCTTTGCATAAATATTTCTCCCACAGTAAATCCGCTCGCCAAGCGCTTTGCTTCCCAAGCTTTCATAATCCGCACACCCCTCCGGGAATTAGCACCAAGCAATTAGTAGCAGCGACTCCCGGTGCTTAATTTGACAAATGAGCAACCAGTAAGTTACCAACACCCAATTACCTCTCAAGGTCAACATTGGTCTTTCAAACTGCTTTTTTGAGCCGTACTAATGATGCGAAACGCGTGGGGTTTCGCTGACAACTTTCTGTTAACTTATGTAGCAGACAGGATGTGCGGGAATGCAGAATAGTGATGAGCCATTATGTAAACTAATTTGCTGCTAATTGGTCCCGTGAATTGTGTTCCCTTCAAAGGACGGCGCGGCTTCACATCGATGTTAAACCGTTTTCATGGAGCTGACGCATTTCTCTGAACGATCGCACGTCCTGAAGATTTTTGCGGGTTTGATGCTTTTCATTTAATGAAGTCAGTGTTTAGTTACATTTTAAATTAAAGAAACAAATTTACTACGGCAGTAAAAGATGAGCTTTATTCTGTGTTTTTAAGTCTTTAAATGTAACTAAACTTTAAAGCTAAACTGAAGTCACAAAAACTTTCATTCAAATCTATTCCTCATTGGCCACAAAGGATATAAATCCACTTTGTACACATTAAGGCTTGGTTTACACTGATGCGATTTTCATGCGATTTCCAGTGCGACTTGCTTTCAACATTCTTGCAGCTTTGATGCAACTTTAAAGTGACTTTACTCACAGAAGTTGCATCATCATAGAAGAAGAAGCAATTCCTATGAGACTTTAACCACTTCAGCCCCGGACCATTTGGCTGCCAAATGACTGGGCCACTTTTTGCGATTCGGCACTGCGTCGCTTTAACTGACAATTGCGCGGTCATGCGATGTGGCTCCCAAACAAAATTGACATTCTTTTTTTCCCACAAATAGAGCTTTCTTTTGGTGGTATTTGATCACCTCTGCGGTTTTTATTTTTTGCGCTATAAAAAAAAAATAGAGCGTCAATTTTGGAAAAAAAGCTATATTTTTTACTTTTTGCTATAATAAATATCCCCAAAAAATATATAAAAAAACGAATTTTTTCCTCAGTTTAGGCCGATACGTAAATCGCAATAAGCGTATATAGTTTTGCGCAAAAGTTATAGCGTGTACAAAATAGGGGATAGTTTTATGGCATTTTTATTAATATTTTTTTTTTTTACTAGTAAAGGCGGCGATCATCGATTTTTATCGTGACTGCGACATTATGGCGGACACATCGGACACTTTTGACGCTACTTTGGGACCATTCACATTTATACAGCGATCAGTGCTATAAAAATGCACTGATTACTGTGTAAATGTGACTGGCAGTGAAGGGGTTAACCACTAGGGGGCTAGGAAGGGGTTAAGTGTGACCTAGAGAGTGATTCTAACGGTTAGGGGGCGTGGCTACGAGTGACACGTCACTGATCGCTGCTCCCGATGAGAGGGAGCAGATGATCAGTGTTGTGTCACTAGGCAGAATGGGGAGATGCCTTGTATACACTGGCCTCTCCCTATTCTGCAGCTCTGTGACCCGATTGCGCACGGCGGGAAATTCAAAGTGATGTAAATATACGTCACTTTGCCCAACCGTGCCATTCTGCCAACGTATATCCTTGTGACCTGGTCGTCAGGAGGTTATTAAGAACAGTGTTTTTTTTTAAACTATCACCTCTCCTCCCAGGTCATCATTGCTGCCTAAAAACTCTTCTGCCAAGCACATTCCATTCACGCGTAAAAGTGTATCGCACAAAGGGCAACCCGTTTACTTGAATGGGCTGCCCTACATGTAATAAACACCCTAAAATAACTCAAGAACCTTCACGCATTTTTTTAGTGCGCGTTTTGGCAAGTTTGTAGTGCAACAAATGAACAGCAAAACACGCATCTGCTAACCGTGTTCGGGGTGTCATTAACAATTAGGCTGCAATCACATCTGCATGTTTCCGAACACGCAGCAAACCCAGAACAGGAAAGGCTCAATTTGCCTTGCATTTTGGAAACGCCATGCAAACATACATTATATTACCAAAAGTATTGGGACACCTGCCTTTACACGCACATGAACTTTATTGACATCGCAGTCTTAGTCCGTAAGGTTCAATATTGAGTTGGCCCACCATTTGCAGCTATAACAGCTTCAACTCTTCTGGGAAGGCTGTCCACAAGGTTTAGGAGTGTGTCTATGGGAATGTTTGACCATTCTTCCAGAAGCACATTTGTTAATTCAGGCACTGATTTTGGATGAGAAGGCCTGGCTCGCAGTCTCAGCTCTAATTGATCCCAAAGGTGTTCTATCAGGTTGAGGTCAGGACTCTGTGCAGGCCAGTCAAGTTCCTCCACCCCAAATTCTTTCATCCATGTCTTTATGGACCTTGCTTTGTGCATTGGTCCAAATCATTTGGTCATACCTCCCAACTTTTTGAGATGGGAATGAGGGACACCTATCAGCAAAAGTATGCAGTCATAGGACACACCTCTTGCCACGCCCTCTTAAAGGAGAATTGTACAAAAAAAACAATATTGGTTAAACTCACAAGTGCTTTTTTTTTTTACCACTATTATTCCTTTATATTGGCTTTTGGAATTAAAAATTACAGCAATTTAGAAATCGGATGAAAGGTTTAGTGCTGGAAAACACTTTTTGATAGATAAAAAGTGCATTTTATATACATCTATACAGATCAGACCATGAAATGAGGGACAAATGAGGTGGAATGAGGGACAGAGGGGCATTGCTCCAAATCAGGGACAGTTGGGAGCTATGCATTTGGGGATTATGGTGTGGGGTTGTTTTTCAGGGGTTGGGCTTGGCCTCTTAGTTCCAGTGAAGGGAACTCTTAAGGCGTCGGCATACCAAGACATTTTGGACAACTTCATACTCCCAACTTTGTGGGAACAGTTTGGGGATGACCCCTTCCTGTTCCAACATGACTGCGCACCAGTGCACAAAGCAAGGTCCGTAAAGACATGGATGAGTGAGTTTGGGGTGGAGGAACTTGACTGGCCTGCACAGAGTCTTGACCTCAACCCGATAGAACACCTTTGGGATTAATTAGCGCGGATACTGCGAGCCAGGCCTTCTCATCCAAGATCAGTGCCTGACCTTACAAATGCGCTTCTGGAAGAATGGTCAAACATTCCCATAGACACTCCTAAACCTTGTGGACAACCTTCCCAGAAGAGGTGAAGCTGTTATAGCTGCAAAGGGTGGGCCAACTCAATATTGAACCCTACGGACTAAGACTTGGATACCATTAACGTTCACGTGTGTGTAAATGCAGGCGTCCTAATACTTTTGGTAATATAGTATATATCATATTTGCGTTGCCATGATAGCATGCTAACCGCAATTGGGGTGTCATTAACAATTAGGCTGCATTCAGATCTGTGCTTTTGCGAATGCGTAGCAACCTGCACAGAAAACTCGTGCTTTGCGGCACATTACATACCCCTTTGCTGCCATTGTGATATGTGCTGGGTGTCCAGTGTGCCCACTGTGCCTTTAAGAAGGACTGGGCTACTTCCAGGCCCACCTGCCCCTTATCTATCCTGTCTATCTTTTTTTATTACAGGATATATAATAAATGATAAAAATCAAATGAATTCATGGGAGCTTCTTAGTAATGGAAGAAATGCATTGCAGGAGAGATGGAATTTCTTGGTAAATAATTTTATATATTATTATACAATACATTTGTTCATTACATATGCAGGCTGCACTCTCTACCTATGGCGGCTTGGCCAAAAATACACGTTAGAGTCTCTTTGATCAGATTGCTGGGAACTCAAGAGGCTTTGGGGGATTGTGTAATGTAAACCCCCTAATCTCTCTCTCGTACAGGTATTTTACTCATGATGTACGGCGCCGTGACAACACAGCTTACAAACCGGGAGCGCCGCGTCTAAACAACGCAATCAAAGAATAAGTTGCAGAAATCTGGCAGAATTGTTACCAGTGGAAAGTATTTACTCGGGAAATAAATGGTTTTCTTTCCGTAAAAATCCAGGCTGTCGTTTTGTGGGTTTATAAACACCTCGGCAAAGAATAAGTCATTGGCGATACCGCTGGTGATACATCAAACTGCCCGCTTCAAACGCGGTTTCTGTAAAACTGACTATATATATATATATATTTTGTAATATATGTGCAGGCTTGCAGCTTGTAGGAGGTTAAGTCGTAAGGGGGGTTTGCGAATGTTCCCAAGAGTCCTTTCTCTCCTGCTCTCCTGCTTGGGACTTTAACCCTCCGCTATCTTCTGCCCACTCCATGCCATAGGCTTCCTACCGACATTTCCGGTCGTTATCCTTTATGTCACCAAAGACAGGGTTGCTGCACTTCACTGATGGAATTTGGTGGACAGTCTACAGTAGTCTTACGTGAAAGCATCAAGCCACCATCTACTCTTACACAGTCTCTCCCCACCCAGGGTCATTGGGTGGGATCTGTACAGTCACCTCCTCCATGGGTACACCTCCCCCTGGAACAGTTCAGGATCATGCTATGTACAGAGTGCAGGGAGTCAGGGGTGCGCTACGTACAGAGAGCAGGGTTGAGGGGTGTGCTACGTACAGACCGCACGGATCCAGGGGTGCCCTACGTACAGAGTGTACGGATTCAGGTGTGCGCTACATACAAAGTTTAGGGATCCAGGGGTGCGCTACGTAGAGTGCAGGGGTTCAGGGGTGTGCTACATACAGAGTTCAGGGGTGCGCTACGTACAGAGTTCAGGGGTGCGCTACATACAGAGTGCAGGGGTTTAGGGGTGTGCTACGTACAGAGTGCAGGGGGTTCAGGATTATGTCAGGATTCAGCTATGTACAGAGTGCGGGGTTCACCAGCGCACTACATACAGAGAGCAGGGTTCAGGGGTGCGCTATGTACAGAGCGCGCATATTCAGGGGTGCGATATGTACAGAGTACACAGATCCAGGGGTGCGCTACGTACAGCCTGCACGGATCCAGGGGTGCGCTACCTACAGCGTGCAGGGGTGCGCTACCTACAGAGTGCAGGAGTGCTCCACGTACAGGGTTCAGGGGTTCGCTACGTACACCGTACAAGGGTTCAGGGGTGCACTACGTACATCGTGCAGGGGTTCAGGGGTGCACTACGTACAGAGTGCGAGGTTCAGGAGTGCGCTACGTACAGAGTGCATGGGTGCTCTACGTACAGAGTGCAAGGGTTCAGGGGTGCTCTACGTACAGAGTGCAGGGGTTCAGGAATGTGCTACGTTTAGAGCGCAGGGGTTCAGGAGTGCACTGTAACATCTAATTTTCACCATATTTCCACTAGGGAGCTAGTCTGCCACCCACAGGAGCCAGCCAGGCACCCACAGGAGCCAGCCACCCACGATGACCCACCCACAGCAGGGCCAGGGTGCCAGCCAGTTAGCCACAGTGACCCACCCACAGCAGGGCCAGGATGCCAGCGAGCCAGCCACCCACTGTGATCCACCCACAGCTGGGCCAGGGTGCCAGCCACGAGCCACCCATGGTGACATACCCATAGCAGGGCCAGGGTGCCAGCCAGCTATGAGTCACCCACAGCAGGGCCAGGGTGCCAGTCAGCCACGACTCACCCACAGTGACCTACCCAGAGCAGAGCCAGGGTGCCAGCCACCCACAGTGATCCACCCACAGCAGGGCCAGGGTGCCAACCAGCCACCCACATGACCCACCCACAGCAGGGCCAGGGTGCCAGCCAGCCAGCCACCCATGGTGACCCACCCACAGCAGGGAGTCAGACCAGCCACCCACAGAAGGATGCACCATCTGTGCCAGCCAGTCACCCACCCACCCACAGCAGGGTGCACCGTCCATGCCAGTCACCCACCCACAGCAGGGAGCCAGGCCAGCCACCCACAGCAGGGTGCGCCGTCCCTTCCAGCCAGCCACCCACTTACAGCAAGGAGCCAACCACAGCAGGGTGTCAGCCAGCCACCCACAGGAGTCAGCCACAGAGGACGTGGGAGCCAGTCAGCCACAGAGGTCGCGGGAGCCAGCAACCCACAGAGGACACGGGAGCCAGCCACAGCTACAGTACCCATAGTTAAGGTGAGAGGAGCGCTACACAGTGCCAATTTTATTTCTACTTTGTGAGAGGTTGGGGCAGGGGTGAGAGTCCTGGCACAAGGAGGGGGCCCCATGAAGACCTGAGTGAATGAAGGTGTTCACTGTACACTCTGGTAGAAAGAGGCCCCCTCCAGGTCCCATTTTCTCCTTTGTAGTCTCTAATGGGGCCTGGAAGGGACCCTTTCTAACAGACCGTCTAATGGACACTGTTAGGGAGACCCCCTCCAGGTCCCATTAGACTCTCTTGTAGTCTCTCTTGTGGCCTGGAGAGGATGCTTTCTAACAGACTCTCTAATGGCCAATGAGAGGGCTACTGTTAGAGAGAGAGCCCCCTCTAGGTCCCATTAGAGTTGCCTGCTTCACTTCCTGTATTTTGTGGGATGGGGCCAGGCGAGGGTCATGGGTGGGCCTAACAGGGGGCCCTTGCTTTATTTGGTCCGGGGGCCCTGAGTGTTGTCAGTCCGCCCCTGGTCCCAGGCCTCCTTTATTTGTTGGATATCAGTTCTTTCAATCATGGAGGCTCAGCATTACATGTGGGCATTACTTAGGGTGGTCTGCATGCAAATCCACACTGCCTTGCAACACCCCCTCCTCCAGACTGACATCCACCAGTGGCGGTGCGTCCATAGAGGGCGCAGGAGCGCCGCCCCCTCTCGCTCCTGCACCGCCACTGAAAAACAATACATACATTCATGCATTGCATGAATGTATGTATTGGCGCCGCTGCCGCCCACTATTCAAATGGCCGGCCCCCTGGCGAGCGCCGGCCATCTGAATAACGGCAACTGGTTGGCTGTGGAAGTGTCTATCAGAGCCAGCGGTAATCAGTAACCTGATTGGCTGAAGCGTCATCGAGGGCGGGACTACATCGAGGGATCGTGGAGGAGGAACCGAGAAAGTTAAGTGCCAGGCGGGGGGGGGGGGGGGCATTTTAGGGGAAAACTGGTGGCAATTGATGGGCACAGTGGCGACAATGGCATGGCACAGTGGCTGCGTTTGGCATGGCACAGTGGCGACAATTGATGGGCACAGTGGCGACAATGGCATGGCACAGTGGCGACAATGGCATGGCACAGTGGCTACAATTGATGGGCACAGCGGCGACAATGGCATGGCACAGTGGCGACAATTGATGGGCACAGTGGCTGCGTTTGATGGCATAGTGGCAAATATTGATGGGCACAGTGGCTGCGTTTGATGGCATGGCACAGTGGCTGCGTTTGATGGCATGGCACAATGGCGACAATTTTATGGCACAGTGATGACAATTTTATGGCACAGTGGCTGCGTTTGATGGGCACAGTGGCGGCGTTTGATGGGCACAGTGTCGGCGTTTGATGGGCACAGTGGCGACAATTGATGGGCACAGTGAGTAGGGTTGCCACCTTTTCTTCAAGTCAAACCCGAACACTTTAGCGGCGCACAGCAATAATTTTTATGGTATAAACTATAGATATATTTTGCAATTAAAAAACATTTCTAATCATATGAAATTAATCACAAGAGTCCCCCTTTACATCAGAGTCCACAGAGTTCCCCTTTTACATCTGAACTCGCAGAGTTCCCTTTCACTGTAAGGGGGGACTCTGCAGACTCTGATGTAAGGGATGCTCTGGGAACCCTGATTTAAGGGGGAACACTGAGAACTCTGATGCACGGAGAGGACTCTGATGTAAGGGGGAACACCGTGGCTTCTGGAGTAAAGGGGAACTCTGATGTAAGGGGTGCTCTGAGAACCCTAATTTACCTTGGTGTACTCACTCAGAGGCAGGAGAGAGAAGGGGGGAGACTTCAGTCACAGACAGGGATGGATGGTGAGCTCACTCACCCCTTGGCAGTCAGCACCTCTCATCCAGATGTATCTGAGGCTGCTGGACTTTAAATTTCCAGCCCCAACTTTCCTTTTCTGAGGCAAAGCGCTGGAGATTGAAGTGTGGGCAGACACAGAGGGGTAGGGGCTGGAGGAAGAGGAGCAAATCGAGCCCTCTCTCCTCTCCTGTCTGTGTGTGTGTATGGTGGGGGGGGGGGGGGATTGTTAGTGCTGGTTTTGGGCAGTGTGAAAGAGAGTGTAACAGACATTCTCAGCTTAGACATCTGCAGCCGGCAACCCTGCTGGGAAGTCATAGTCTAGTCTGAATAATGTGTCCGGGTTTCAGGCATGTTGAAACCCGGACACATGATTCCAAACCCGAACTGTCCGGGTGAAACCCGGACAGGTGGCAACCCTAACAGTGAGGCTGCAATTGATGTGTTTTTTTTTCATTTGTTTGCGCCCCCCCCCCCCCAAATTTTTAAGCACCAGCTGCCACTGACATCCACCCATCAAGGAATTTTGATCTTTGCATAACTCTTTCCAAGAGCTAGCCCACTGCTTGCATCTGGACTGAGGGCTCTTGAGAGGAGAACTGAGGCAGGGTGCTGTGATGCTTTCAGGAAGCTGTGTACTGTACTCTGCTTGCTCCTCCCACCAGCCATGATCTGCCTGCATTGCACAGAGAAGCACAGAGTCTCAGTGATGACATCACTGGGAATAAAATAATATATGTAATGCAATTAGAAAGGTTTTATTAAAAAATGCTATCGGTGTCTTTTTTGAGGTAGGTTAGGTACAGTATATTATATAAAATAAAGCTGACCATTGTAAGCACCTCCTCCAGTATCATATGGTTTATTCCAAGTTTTCTTGGACAGCTAGGTCTGTGTGTAATATGGAGAAAAATATAAATAACTCATAAAATCAAAAACGACTGTGTTAAAGCTAATGACAGACTGCATCATATACTGCGTGTAATTTTTTTTGTTTAGAGTTCCACTTAATTCTACCTTTACCCTTCAAATTTTCAACATTTTTGCCTTGGCTATGAGCCGTCACACCCAGGGGAAGGCGAGACGCATCCCTTTCCCCAGCCGCAGAGAATACCGCATAGGATCGGTATTTAAATAAGTGGCATCAGTGTTGTGTAATTTAAGAAGATGAACCAGACTTGCTGCAAACAGCCGAAACACCGACATCAATTATCCGCAGAGAACTCTGTGCAAACACCAGAATCAATTCTGAATATTTTATGGTTTTAATTAAATTAGTTTATGTTCAGCTGAGAATGACATAGATGCTTATTTGCTTCTTCCTTTTTTTTTTCCATGTCAAGAATTATCTGTCCGGAAGATGATGGCATTTGTGGGAAAAGTGGAGTGAGAAGTTTTAATTGGGGTGTCCGGGTCTGCCAAGATTAATTGGATATGTAAAATTTAAATTGTGCAGGGATAAAAAATGTTTACATTGGGGCTGAATGAAGGTATATTTGTAGATTTGATCTGGTACTGGGCTTCATCCTTAAACATTAGAAAATTAAATATGTGTGTATGATATATATATATATATATATATTTATATATATATATAGAGCAGAGGCATAACTAGAACCTTCAGGGCCACGGTGCAAAAAAACATGAAGGGCATACAGGCCATGGCAGTTGAGTGCATTACTTATTGTTTTCTTTGAAACAATGGTACCTGCTAATTCCAGGTCTTTCTGAAGCTCTCCACAAGTGGTCCTTGACTCTTGGACAACTCTTCTGATAATTATTTTCACTCCTCCCTCAGAAATCTTGCGAGGAGCACCTTATCGTGGCCGGTTTATGGTGAAATGATGTTCATTCCACTTCCGGATAATGTCCCCAACAGTGCTCACTGGAACATTCAGACATTTAGAAATCCTTCTGTAACCAATGGCATCAGTATGTTTTGCACCAGTAAGGTACCTTTTTATAAGTCATCAGTTGAGACTGAACCTGCTGATAATAATTTGCACTGACAAGGGGCAGAATTGCTTGACTAATGTATAACAGATGTACTTACTGCTTACCCCCTGTTTGCTCCAACTTCTTACCCATAATCCTAAATTAACGAGACCACACCAAAATTGGAGTAAAACATAGGCCGTAGCAGCCTTATTTATTAAATAAATATATTTCCAAAATAATATCAAAATCCTAGCGTTGGTCTTTTGCGGGAACCTCCATAACCATCTGATAAAATATTGCACTGCGGTACCTCTCATATGCTTATAGGCCTCAAGCCGACCGGCTGGCTCAGAGACAACCACGGACCGCAGTGCACCCGTTACCAACACATTTTAGCTAAACCTCCGTTAGCTGAAATCCAACCATCAGGACCCATACCAACGATAGGTCCTGAACTCATTCCTTCCAAGGTATCTTCCTTCATCCGCAAAGACCAACACCCGCCACAGCACCCAAGGGGAAAACCTTACCCTTGGGGGCCCCCCACACCCCAGAGCTCACTGTATGCCATATTGCATTCCCAATGCCCAAAGGTCACACCCCACAGCAGTGAGGTGCACACCATTGCCCCGCAGGTACCTCCAGACATCCACCACCAACTCCATGTGCCTTACCACCAACCCTTCATTCCTCACTACAAATCTACTCACTTCCTAATTAAGCTTCGTACGGGCCCTGTAGATACCCTCTTAAGACCAAGCCCCATTCCATGCGGTCCGAGTGACAATGTCCAACCACCCAATGACCATGTCCGGGAATGCCTTCGACCTTACCCCTAAATCATTATCACCTACGTGCAGGACCAAAACGTCAGGCGGCCTATACAGACGTGCAAAGCTGTACCTCTGGAGCCCCTCCACTCCATAGCATTCCCGGAACTCCCAGCCATCTAGCACAAACCTCCTGGCTTGGAAACCCCACCTACTGACCCTCTGGCCCCACATCCGTCCCTCATTACCCCTTTTTTTTTTTTTTTTTTTATGTATTTTTAAACACGATCAAATGGCCCAGTATCCAGGCCAGAGCCTGTACCGAACCTGCAAGAAGAGAAAGAAACAAGCCACCAAGACCTCAGCAAGCCCAAAATCATCACAGCCCCATACACTCTCTCCACCCAGCCCACCACTATTCGAATCCCACCAGCTGATGGGGGCGAATGTATAGCACAAATCTACAAGACTCCCACCTACCAAAGCGCTTAACCGCCTCAGCATCCATCCCACCTTAGCCGCCTCGGTCGCAGCCCCAACCCTGAAAGAAACGAGAAGAACATGCCCTCTCATCCAAGCCCCAACCCGGCAGCACTTCCTGGAAACTGAAACCCTGTGAAACCTGAACAACAAAGGGGGACCTGTCCGTGTGCATTAAGAAGGACCCGACTGCCCCGGGACGCACCTCCCAAATAAAAACCCCCGTCACGGCCCCCTCCGGACACCACTGCTAGCCAGGCGGAGCCAAGCCCGCACCAACTGACCCCTGCCTACCTGCTCCATCTTGTATATCAGTAACACCAACGACACCCCCTCCTTCTTGCACCTAATCTCATAAACCCACATTCCCCCTTTGACGGACTTGGAAAGGCTGACCAGCTCCCCAAACCAAAAAGGCCCCAAATTTATTTATTATTATTATTCCTTTTTTTTTTTTTGGAAAACGAGAATAAACTTGCCAACGAAAACAACTCCCTCTAACTAGGGAAACCTCATATGCTGCTGCCCAAACCCTGCAGCTGCCCAAACATTTTATTATTATTATTATTTTTTTATTTTTTTATGATATAACCAGGAGACACCCAAAATTGTTCCGTAAATTCCGGGCAACCCAGCCTTTGACCAGAAACGTCAAACCCGCTAGTTCTTTATTTATTTTTTATTTTTTTTTAACGCGAGCCCGGCCACCCCATTGGTCCTATTTCTAGAAATAAAGTATAACGTCAACAGTCTAACCCCCTCGCCCCACCGAATCCACTTCACTCATGTGAACTACCACCTGCCACTACTGCCTAGCCTTCCGAGAAGTGGACGACTCCGATGGAATCTCACACCTCCAGACAGGACGGGACACCCCACGTTACCCCGCCACCAGCTCCACCACCCGGAAACTATCCCCACTGAAAAGCGAGGAAACGCTCCAGCTATGACGTTCTCCACTGGCGTTAGATGCACCAAGTAAATGACACATGCACTTGCAGGCATAACCACACCGAGTGTGGCAACAGCTGAAACAACCGGGGGAGACGACACAGCGACTCTTGATCACTCGTACCATACCCAGGTTATACCCGTGGAACCAAACCTTCATCTCCCTTACTGAGGCGCCCCACCATACCACTGGAAATGACTCCAGCAGCACCAGATCTTGTGTGAAAACCCCTGTCAATCCAAGACCGAAGGCCCACTACACCCGCCTTGAAAGAATGCCCCCAAACCTGTCGAGCCACCCGACACTGTGTACCACCCCCACTCAAAGTTCTTAACCGCACCAAACCCCCCCAGTCCCCTCCTGGGAAACCCGTCCAGTAATGAGGCACACCCGCAAATCCTCCCTGTGAGTCCACCCAACGCACAAAATGCTTAGGTGATCTGATCCTTGCGACGTGCTCCAATGTAGACAGGAGCACCCCGAAGATAGTTGGCGACGCCAGGCCTACGCACAGAAAATCGTCCAAATAATGGCTGATGGGCGATACTCCTGACACATCCCTCATCACACCTTCCCCCAATGAGTTGAACTGCTAAACAGTGCCCCGGAGACAGAGCAACCAATCTGCAGACCCATATCGACATAAAAAACCCCAGTACCCCACCAACCCCACAACCGGAAGCTGTCCGGGCGGCCCTGACCAATCCGACGAGCCCAATACAGTGCCGCATCCAAGGAAGCGTAACTCACTGTGTGTCCTCCCGTGTCAATGGCATTGTTGACCAACCCCCCTTTTGGGAAGAAAGGTGGTGCATCAGCCCAAATTTGTTGAGCTCCTACTTTGGCACTACACCCCAAAGGGGAACCCCCAAATCAACAAAAGATTGGGAAGGGAAAGAGCCGCCTATGCGTCCTAATGCTACTTTCCCTGGGCAGTTTCTCAGAAACTACATTGGGACGCAGCATGGCCGAACATAAATCACACGGCATGTGAAACCCCACTTAAAAGAAAAAACCTTAGTCTAACAGCTACGCTGCTGTACCATCCGTATACCTACCAAGAAACGGCCGCCGCCGTTCCCCCATCACCGGCGTCCTTTCTTTCCCGTGTTTGAAGCATACCGACAGGGTGTGATCCCAACCCCCCCCCCAAACCCAGAACCTTAGTGCTTGTACCGACACACTCCACCGAATTTACCCGTGCCCTACGTGTACCGCTAACAGGCCTACTTACTCCAGCCGGACTGTTATACTGTGGTGGGGGGGGTGGGTTGGGTGGAGTAACACCCGCCCCTACCAGGAAACAACTGCCCTTGGGGCCTAGCAGATGTCACAAGGCGCATTCCCAGCCTGATGTCGTTGTGATCCCACCGTAGTGCCGGATGTATCCCCTCCTACGCCAAACTGCTCCCAGGCCGCATCCAAACCGCACCTCCGTGAACCCTGTAAGCATCCCCTACCGAATTTGGGTAATAAAAGAGCTCCGACAGGGTTCAGGGTTCTTCCCCCCAATCACCCTCATGTCAAATGCTTGCAACTTATTTCCGATAGTACATGTAATCAACCAATACCTCCCCTTCTCACCACCTCCCATTGTTGGAATACCCTGGCGTAACCCCAAATTTTAATTTTTTTTTTATTTTTTTTATTTTTTTTTTAACAGCAGGAGTGAACAACATCTCTACGTACTCACCCTTTTAGATCTTATCCCGGACCTCAGGCTTTAAGTAAGCACCCAGCGGACCCTAAAACCAACTGTACCTGTGGCTAAATCAGCCAAACGTATGACATCCCGTTTTCCAGCGGCGTCCCCTGCTACCACAAACTTCAAAACCCTCTGCTCCACTTGCACCCCACTATCAGCTGTCATGCGCAGACTCCCACACAGCCGGCACCGCTACGGGTGATGAGGATATACTATCCCTCCCTGCAAGCGGGACCACACGGCCCGACCACCTTCTCAAATCCACCAACCAAAATCTTTGAGCCCCACCAATAAAAAACCCTGCGAGCCTGAAGCTCCCCCCAAGTGCAGCCCCATCCATTGTGTCCACCCGGGGAGAATCACCCTGCGAGCCCCCCCCCCCCGTTACCAATGCCTCCCCAGCACCTGCAGTAGCCCCCCCGTTACCAATGTCTCCCCAGCACCTGCAGTAGGACCACCCCCCACGGACCCACTATACTATCCCCTATATGGCAAAGAAAAAAATTATTATTATTTTTTTTTTTTTTTTTTTTTTTTTACTTACCGGGCTGCCTAGGAAAAATTCCCACCAGCCGACCGTCTCGCCTCCATCGCTGCCGATCATCTCAGGGGAAACCGATCGTCTTCCGAAGCCGTCAGCTCGCCCTGCGACCATCTGATGAAAGCCCTCCAGGAGCAGCGTCTCTGGATGCCGAGGATCTGGCAGCCCTCCGGCCCCGCCACTGAGCTCCAGACCCGCCCATGGACTTCTCTGTCGCTTTTCGCGGGCCGGGGGGGACGACTCCCCCCCCCGCCCTGCCGAGAGACATCAGGTGCGTTGTCACCCTCCCCTGGCGATCCATCATCACCTGGGGATCACCTGGCCGAGGCTGCAGAGGGCACAGTGACCGCGACCGACGATCTCCCCCGCTGAGGCTCCACCCCCCGCTACCGTCCCATCAGGGGTGAGGCCCGCACGCTTCTGGTCCATGTGTCGAGCGAGCTGCCTGGCCACCCCGAACCGCCGGTGCGGCCGCCCGCCGGGCCCTGACTATGAGGGGGATGATTCCCGGGACCCCCCCTTGTGAGCAATGTGAACGCTCAGCGGGGGGGGCCCGAATGGGGCCAAGGGGAGACTAATTGGCTGGCGCTGGGCTCTAGGGGATAGTCGGGTAAGAAGCGCTCTGAAGGCAGTAACCTTCAAGCTCGCGTTGTCTCCCTCCCCCCCTGTACCTGCCCCCACCACCCTTCAAGCAAGCATTGGCCCCAGGGTCTCCTGTAACCAACCTGCGCTCCCTGGTGCCGCTTCCGACCGCAGCTAGGCCCGAAACAGCTCCCCCTCTGCCATAGCTCTGTCTCCCTGAACTTTCCTTCACACTGTGGTGACCTGGGGGAGGGGACAACTCCTTTTCCTACTTACTCCCCCTCCCACTAAACTTCCTACCCAATCCTAATACTTCTAACATCCTGTACCCTGTTTCCCTAGTCATGCCAGCCCTCCGCTCATTTCTTTTCTCTCATTTTTTGCTCCGGGCTTTTCTTTCTAATTACTGATAGATTTCAGCTGGTATCTTGGCTTTCCATGCCTTTTGCACCTCCCTTTCTGCATGTGTTTAATACTTTTTCCCTGTGTCATTCCATTTTATTACACATAACTTCATTTCTGAACTTATTTGTTTTGGTTTCTTTATGTGTATGGATTGCATGGGTTGTTATCGACATGTGGTGGCAATTTCATGTCAATAGCACCTTTAAATATATTTACCTAGAAAAATTAAAGGTGCATCAAAGAAAAAGGTGTGAAAAATCCTACAGCTTAGAAAGCAACCACAAGCTAAGTAGAAAGGTCTGTCCCCTGCCAGCATACTGCAAAGAAGGACCCTTGCTCTCTGTATGGAAGCAGAGGTCTCTCTACAGAGGTTAAACTCCCCCAACTGAGTCAGAGCTAGGGTTTTCCACTCAGTGGAAGCTTGAGCTTTTGCTGATTTGAGAGCTCTAGCTCTGACTGACTCACAATGTCATATTGGATCTTAGCAGAGAGACTGCTGCATCTACACAGAACACAAGCAACATGCTGTCAGGGGAAAAACATTACTACAAAGATGGAGATTCTCTCTGTGAGAAAGCATAGGTCTTCCTGCAAAGGTCCAACATGCCCCCTTCTGAGCCAGACCTCTAGCTCTGCAATGAGAAAACTCATGCTCTTTGCTAATTGGAAAACTCTAGATCTGGCTCAGAAGGGGCAAATCGGACCCACTGCTAAGTCAAAGCCAGAGCTCTCCAATCAGTGGGGGGGCATGAGGTCTTTTGATTGCAAAGCTATAGGTCTGGCACAGTAGGGTGTGTGTCAGACCTCTGCAGAGAGACCACTGCTTCCACACAGAAAGCAAGCATCTTTCTCTGGAGCATGCTGGCAAGGAAAATACTTTTCTACTCAGGCTTTGGTTGTTCTCTGAAAGAAACAAACAGTAGATTTTGGATGATTTTCTGTTTTGATGTACCTTGAAAAAAGTTAATGCAGGCTTTTATGAAAGCTGTGTGGGCAGGGGAATCGGGGTGGGGTTGGTACTCTGCACTGCAAAGGTTATAATGATGATGAACGACTCTCCAAAGTTCGGAAAACACCACCATAGTGAAAATTTTATTGAAAAATATAAAACCAAATAAAAATGATTAACAACGATACAACCAATTTTTATACAGGGAAAAGGAAAAAAATGCGCACAAACATAAAAAGCGAATCGCTGTCAGCAGGAGTTTATAATGAGACAAAAGAGGGAGCCGTCCAGCACAGGGGAGATATAATATCAGCTAAGATGATGCAAACATAAATATAGCTGAATTATTATTCATTCATCCAGCTTTTTAAATTTGCATATAAATTGAACCGTGCGGTTATTAAATGTTTTTTTTTGTTTCGTGCCCATCGCTGTCCTCATGTCACAGCGTTTTATGGCCTGCGATCCAGGGGAAGGGAATACTGCACTTAAGGCTGGGCAGAAATTAAACCATCGCTTGCTTGTATGAGTTCATAGACGAGTCCGTCCTCTATAAAGATTGCTTGGACATGCAGAAGTTCACTAACCAGATAAAGTATCGCGCTTCCACCAATTTTCTAAAACTCCCTGGTGAGAGCCGGGAAAAATGGCAGGAAATGTCGCTTTTGAAGCACCCAAGAAATATAAGAAGCCAAGGGCTGACCTAGCCCACCAGGCTGCACCGGTAGCTAAAATATCACCTTTTGGTGAAGTGTCCCTTTAACATATGTATAAAATCTTCAAATGCTCTTGAACCATGGTTTTACCACCCCCGACCACCCACGTTAAGGTGCAAAGGAAGACAGATAGGGTTGTACAAATGCAGTGGCTGTGATTTCTTTGCTTTGCAACCATGACCAAACTGATCCCCCCCCCCCCCCATCACATTCAGCAGGCAGTGCTGCTGCTGAATGCGACCCATGCAAGTAAATGGGGCTGTAGTGGAGTTGTGTGAGCTTTTTAGAGTGAAAACAGGTGCTGAGGAGGTGGCATATCGCCTCCCAGCCGCTTGTCAAACGCCTCCGAAAAGTGATCCACTGCAAATTTGTTGGCAAAGGCTGCTGCATGTGTGAACTAAACTTAAAGTGATATTAACCACTTCAATACTAGGCACTTTCTCCCCTTCCAGCTTTCAGTGCTGTCGCACTTTGTGTTTCAATCTTTTTATTCAAGTTTTGTCATACAAAATGTATAAAAGTCGCCACATAACATTGTACAGTCACAATCAACATTTGGGGTAACACAATGAAGATCACCAAGTGTAGGGGTCCTTAGAGTAGTCCGAAGCTCCGTAGAGCCGTTAACCCCTATTAGCATCGCAGATCATATCTGAACTGTCCACCCAGATGAGCCGCCCCCCCATCCATCTATCGGGGGGGGCGCAACTCAGCCGGCCGTGTGGGCCGCCCAGAGGTCTGATCAGACTGACAATGGTCCCGTAGGAGCTGAGAAAACAGGGAGCAGCACAAACCTCTAGGGTCTGGATCTGACTCCAAAAATAAACAATAAACAAATTTCAAAAGAGAGGAAAGAGGACAGTGACAAAGAATAGAAGGAAGGAGACAGAGTAAGGAAAGGACAGTTGAGGAGGGGGGAATGGGGGGAGGGAGGGGGGGGAGGAGCCCCGATTCAGCATCCAGACATCTCAACCTAATCCCCTAGGCTATGCTGTAAACATCCCCGGGTCATTAGTTAGGTAACGAAGCCATGGGTCCCAAACTCCATGAAACAGTTTCATTTTATCTTGGGCCAGAGCGGTCAAGCGTTCGTTTAGCATCAACCAAGACAATTTGCCTTTAAGCTGATCGAATGGTAGAGCTGCCGATTTCCAGTTCCTAGCAATAGTGATTTTGGCTGAAATAAAAATAAATGTCAAGAGCCTCTTGCAGGACTTGGAGGCTTCCACATCTCCTCCCCCCAGTAGTGCTTGCTTAGCTGATTTAGTTAGGTTTAGTTGGGTAAGGGAGTAAACTAAATTATACACCCTGATCCAAAACCTCCGGACCTTTGGGCATGTCCACCAAATATGATAGGTGGTGCCCATCTGGCCACATCCTCTGTGCTGTCGCACTTTGAATGACAATTGCGCGGTCATGCTACACTGTACCCAAACAACATTTTTATAATTTTCTTCCCCCAAATAGAGCTTTTTTTTGGTGGTATTTGATCACCTCTGGGGTTTTTATTTTTTGCTAAACAAACTAAAAAAGACTGAATTAAACAGAAAAACTTTTTTTTTTTTTTTTTATCAGTTTCTGTCATAAAATTTTGTTTTCTCCTTCACTGACGGGCGCTGATGGGCACTGATGAGGAGGCACTGATATGTAGAATTGATTGGCACCGATGGGCAGCACTGATATGCAGCAATGGTTTTGCACAGAGCAGCCCCAAACCTCCTCTTCTCGGGTCTCCCCCCGGCGCTCTTGTCTCTGCCCCTTCTCCTAGACCCCATAGCAAGTCGCTGGCTATAGGGGCACTTTAGCGGGCTCAGTCCTTGAGCCCCACTCTGTGTGTTCATAGGACTGGGAAAAGAAAGAGCGGTACGCTGCTCCAGGTGAGTGTAATATCCAAGAGGACTGGGTAAACAGGGTGCTAGCCCTGGTTTGCATCCGTAGTAGTAGAAACAAAAATAATATGGCTATACACCACTGCCGGTCCAACAGTGTTTATTGAGACTGTACAAGTGACTGCCACCAAGACATAGGACACAGACAATAAATGAAGGTTGACACTTTTCACCCTGACATTGTGCTTCCTCAAAACCGGTTTTGAGGAAACACATCAGGGTGAAACTCGTCAACCTTTACTCATTGTCTGTTTCCTATGTCCTGGTGGCAGTCACTTGTACAGTCTCAATAAACACTGTTGGACCGGCGGTGGTGTGCAGCCAAATTCTTTTTGTTCATAAGACCCACAGACCGGGGGTTAACAGCCGTGCCCCCACTCCTTCCTCACTGGCTATGATTGACAGCAGCGGGAGCCTATGAGGAGGCAGAGACTCGGGAGAGGAGATGCTCTCAAGCACATCGCTGGATCGTGATTGTGCTTGAGTAAACATAAGTGGGGCTGCGGGGGGGAGCTGCATACTAAAATTAGAAAGCATTAAGGAAAAAAACTTCAGTCTTTAGAACCACATTCATACATGTGGCTATACTGCTTGCTCTCCAGAAAGCAATATTTTTGGGGGGGAATTTGGACAGGCCGCGAGAAGTCAATATGTTGCCTCCCCACTGTGATGGGAGTCACTTTGGAAGGGGGGCTTGTGGAACCCAGCTTACCTTGGAGAGCACTGGAATCTCCTTGTCCAGCTCCCCCGGCCCCTCCTATGTGTAAGTTACCCTGTGTCTATTAGGGGCACAGGGTGACCGAGAACCCCAGTCTGATCTGCACTAATCAGACTCAGTGTACAACCACACTGGAATATTGTATAGATATATATTGTATATTGTCTAATACTGTTATTGACTCTTTGCTGGGTCGTTTACGTTGTGGCTATATTCCGTTGTTCTATTGTGTCTGTCTGCCTTGGGAGAAAAGTATTATGGGATGTGTATTTGCTGTGAGGAGGAAGGGGGGAATTCCTCGAACAGCTCTCCCTGCTGATTGGACAGATTACCGCGCCCTGTGTCATTATGCACAGAGGGGGGGTTGTCCCCTCAGTGTATATCTACTTGTGCCTTTGTTCAAATAAACAGTCCTTTTCTTGTTCATACATCACGGGACACAGAGCAGCATAGTCATTACTATGTGGGTTATATAGAATTACCTTCAGGTGCTGGCACTGGCAACTTCCAAAACAGGAAGTACCCTCCCCTATATAAGCCCCTCCTCCCATCCGGGAGTACCTCAGTTTTTTGCCAGTGTCTAAGGTGTTGGCCAAGGTTAACATGTATTCATCTGGGCTTGTGTACAGGTTCTCTGGGCCTTAGCAAGCTATTCCGGATCCGACCAAAAAAGCTTCATAGCTAAACGGTCGGTACCCGGGCCTTGCAGAGAAGAGCAGGGTTTTGCCTGTAATGCCTCTCTTAGGAGGGCTGGACCCTGGGATCCAGAGCTCTGGTCATACCCAAAACCAAGAGGCTATCTGTGCAGGGTGCTATACAGGTCCAGCGGAGTGGAATCCTTGGGAACCCGGTCCCTGAAGGTCTAGTACAATGCCTGCCGTGAAAGGTGAAGTTTGGGCTTCTGTGGACCAAACAAAGTCCTGCGGCGGGGAAAAGGTAAGTGGGGGCCCCTCAGGAACTTGGTTCTATTGAGGGGACCCCCAAGCCTAATATGTCTTTCTGCCTGTTACCTAAAAGGTATTCCCGCTAATAGCTGTATATGCCTAAGAAATCCTAGAAATGTTTTTTCATAAAGGAAGTTTTAAAAACTGTAAACCTGGAAATGTTTTTCATAAAGGAGGTTTGAAAAAAAAAAAAAAAATACAAAAGTGTGGTACCTGTGTTTGTCCACTAGAGGCCGCTGTGGAACGTCTTTTTTCTTGGGACTATTTCCTTCCATGGTGAAAGTCCAGGCAGATGAGTGAGCTCTCTATCAGGGAAGCTGCATTCCTCTGTCATGCTGCCAAGTAGTTTCCTTCCATCCCCGAGTCCTGGTGAAACAGGGACCCTGGCTCCTCTCCCTACATGGCGCCAAGAGCGCACACGTGCACGCGCGCGCGCGCACACGCGCTTTCTTTTTAAAAGATTTAGCTTCAAAAAAGGGGGCGGAGCCTGGCGGATGACGCGCTCTGTGCGCCCAGCGCTTCTGCGCATGTGCGGGCGTCCCAGCAAGATAAAAGGACTCAGTTCACGCTGCTTGCTATGGACACAGAGCATGAAAAGGAGCTGGTAGCATGGTATAGGGGCTTACAGCGGGCGGTTGATACAGGCATCCCCAGAAAGACGCATTAGTAGACACCCACTGATGTACATAGCAGCAAAATTGCATTAGACTATTTCAGTAAGGGGTGTATTGCGGCTGGAATACCTCAGCTTTGAACTAAGGAATATGCCGCCTAAAAAACTCCGAGATATACCTCTCAGGAAGTGTAGGGGGTCTCCATCGGGCTCTGAGGATCTGGAGCAGTCATCTGCACCCTCCTCCCCTGGGAAATCAGAGGTTAATACCCATAAGGAACCCCCGGGAGTGCCAGGTACTGCGGCTGTCCTCAGTCCACCTGCTCCTGCATATATAACAGAGGAGGTTTTTTCCTCAACTCTGGAGGGATTGGAGCAGAGATTGGCAGCATTGATCGCTTCTTCTCTACAGGAAAGAAAGCGCGCCAGATCTCCATCACCTCCATTAGAGTGCCTGTTGGCAGAGCAACAGTCCCAGGAAGGGACCGACCTACCTGAAGGGGATCAGGAGGAGGTTAACTCTGTTTTTGAGGAATCGACAGTAGATGAACCATTTTCAGCATCACAGACTGAAAGATTGTGGGTCCAGACCCTAACTGACATGGTTCGATCTGCATTTAAAATGCCTCTTGTTGAACCATCAACTACTGCTGTCTCCTCATTGGGGTCGCTAAAAGCTCCCCAGGTTAATTGCTCCTTTCCAATACATCCATTATTGGAAGGACTTATATACCAGGACTGGGAACATCCTGATAACTATTTGTTCCGCCTAAAAAATTTCCGGTGATCTATCCCATGGAGGAAAAGTTCACCCAGAGATGGAATGTTCCTACGGTGGATGCAGCCATCTCTTCTGTGAACAAATCACTGACATGTCCAGTAGATAATGTTCAAATGTTCAAAGATCCAGTGGATAAAAAATTGGAATCTTTATTAAAATCTGCTTTTTCCACAGCAGGGGCTGTTACACAGCCAGCAGTGGCAGCTATTGGGGTCTGCCAAGCTTTAAAGGATCAAATGAAAATGGTCCTGAGGGATTTGCCAGACCAGCAGGCCCAGGCTCTGGCTGATCTGCCTAGAGCATTATGCTTTGCGGTTGACGCCATCAAGGATTCTATCCATCAGGCCTCCCGCCTCACGCTGTCTTTGGTACATATGCGTAGGCTTCTGTGGCTCAAAAACTGGTCTGCTGAAGCTCCCTGTAAGAAGCTCTTAGTTAGCTTCCCATTTCATGGGGAACGCCTTTTTGGCGAGGACCTGGATAAGTATATCCAGAAGATTTCCAGTGGTAAAAGTACTCTCTTACCGAGTAAGAAGAGGTCTAGGGGTTCATCTTTTAAGAGGACTACCTCTCCTATCCCTGCGACGTCTGCTACTAAGCAGTTCCGACGGCCTCCTCGGTCAAACTCAGGGGGTAAAAATCAGGGACAGTCACAGGGTAATAAGAAACCCTGGATCCGAAGGGGTACTAAACCAGCCTCCAAGTCAAGCCTATGAAGGGCTGCCCCCACTCAAACGGGTGGGGGGAAGACTTCAGTTGTTCGCAGAGACCTTGCGGGAGACGATCAAAGACAGATGGGTGCTCTCCGCAGTAACTCTGGGATACAAGTTGGAGTTAAAAGAGTCTCCTCCTTCCCATTTTATGTGGTCAGGCATGCCAAGAGACCCTCTGAAAAGAGGGTCTCTCCTATTGGCGTTAGAACAACTATTGCTCCAAGGAGTAATTATGGAGGTTCCTATGGAAGAGTGGGGGTTGGGTTTCTACTCAAACCTTTTCACAGTCCCGAAGCCAAACGGGGACATAAGACCCATATTGGACCTAAAGAGTCTAAACAAATTTCTAAACGTCCGGTCTTTCCGGATGGAGTCGATCCGATCGGTCACCGCTGCCCTACAAGGGGAGGAATGGTTAGCCTCGATCGACATCAAAGATGCTTACTTGCATGTTCCCATCTTTCCAGGTCATCAAAAATTTCTACGCTTTGCAGTAGAAGGGCGCCATTTTCAGTTCAGAGCCTTACCATTCGGTCTGGCCACAGCACCACGAGTGTTCACAAAAATTCTGGCCCCACTGTTGGCCGATCTAAGAACACGAGGTGTAACGATAATGGCATACCTAGACGACCTGGTGTTGATGGACCACTCAGTTGCCAAGCTAGAAGTGGTAATTGTCGATACAATCAAGTATCTAGAATCTCACGGTTGGGTCATCAACCTGGACAAGTCAGCCCTACAGCCAGTGAAAAACCTGGTATATCTAGGGCTACGGCTGGATTCAGACCAGAGGAAGATTTTCTTACCTCTAGACAAGGTATCCTCTTTGAGGGGCTTGGTCCGTCTGCTTTGTGCAAAAAGACAGCCGTCCATACGCCTGTGCATGAGGCTGCTAGGAAAGATGGTAGCATCATTCGAAGCTGTGCCATACGCCCAATTCCACTCAAGGAATTTACAGAGGGCCATATTGTCAGCCTGGAACGGAAAAGTTCAGGCTCTAGACTTCCCGATGGCTTTGTCCCCTTCCGTTCGGAAGAGTCTCTGCTGGTGGTTGATCCCCCAGAATCTCCAGAAGGGAAAACCCTTCAGCCCGATATCTTGGAAGGTGGTCACTACAGATGCCAGCCTTATAGGCTGGGGGGCAGTACTGTAGCAATGGTCTCTCCAGGGCAGATGGTCAAATGTAGTAAAAACCCTGCCCATCAATCTCTTAGAGATACGAGCAGCCCGGTACGCCCTAGTAGCCTGGACATCCAGACTCCAAGGGTCCCCTGTCAGAATTCAATCAGACAATGCCACAGCAGTGGCATATATCAATCATCAGGGAGGCACCAGGAGTCGTGCAGCCCAGAGGGAAGTAAGTCACATCCTGGAATGGGCAGAAAAGCATGTCCCATGTATATCAGCTGTCTTCATTCCAGGGGTGGAGAATTGGAAGGCAGACTTTCTGAGTCGCCAACAGTTATGCCCAGGGGAATGGTCCCTTCATCCCGAGGTCTTCCGAGCAATATGTCAGCGGTGGGGAACACCGGATGTAGATCTGCTAGCATCCAGATTCAACGCAAAGGTGGACAGATTTGTCTCCCGGACAAGGGATCCCCTCGCTTGCGGCTCGGATGCTCTGGTGTTCCCTTGGGATCAGTTCAGACTGATATATGCATTCCCTCCGCTACAATTGTTGCCTCGACTCCTTCGCAGAGTCAGGTTGGAGAAGAAGCCGGTGATCCTGGTTGCTCCAGCGTGGCCCCGAAGGGCCTGGTACGCGGAGATCATCAAAATGTCTGTGGGGAGTCCTTGGACCCTTCCACGTCGTCCGGACCTGCTTTCGCAAGGACCGATATACCACCCTTCCTTACTAACTCTAAGTTTAACGGCCTGGCTATTGAATCCCACATCCTAAAGAAGAGAGGTCTCTCTAACTCTGTGGTATCAACTATAATCAATGCCAGGAAGCCTGTATCCAGGCAGATCTACTATAGAGTTTGGAAGGCGTACATCACTTGGTGCGAGGCCAGAAAATGGCATCCACGCAAGTACGTTATAGGCAGAATTCTGGACTTCCTGCAGTGGGCTGTAGACAGGAAGTTTGCCTTAAGTACTATCAAGGGCCAGGTTTCGGCCTTATCAATACTATTTCAAAGGCCCCTGGCTATGCATTCACTTGTCAAATCCTTTATGCAAGGGGTGACTCGTATTATTCCACCGATTAAAGCTCCCATATGCCCATGGGATCTAAATTTGGTTCTGTCGGTTCTGCAGAAGCAGCCATTTGAACCTTTGCGGCACATTTCCTTGGTTCTACTCACCAGAAAATTGATATTTTTAGTAGCCATATGCTCGGCTAGAAGAGTGTCGGAATTAGCCGCCATGTCCTGTAAGGAGCCATATCTGGTTATTCATAAGGACAGAGTAGTATTACGCCCTCACCCAGCCTTTCTTCCTAAGGTGGTATCGAGGTTTCACTTGAACCAGGATGTGGTTCTTCCTTCTTTTTTCCCCAAACCAAGCTCGGTAGAGGAAAAGTTATTGCATTCTTTGGATGTAGTAAGAGCAGTTAAAGCTTATCTAAAAGCCACTGCTCAGATTCGTAGAACGGATTCTTTGTTTGTTCTGCCGGAAGGCCCCAGAAAGGGTCAGGCAGCATCAAAATCTACTTTACCCAAGTGGATTCGACAGGTCATAATACAAGCCTATGGCTTGAGAAGTAGACCGCCTCCGTTCAAAGTTAGGGCGCACTCCACGAGAGCAGTTGGAACTTCATGGGCAGTGCATCACCAGGCCTCCCTGGCTCAAATCTGTAAGGCCGCAACATGGTCTTCAGTACACACGTTTACTAGGTTCTACCAGGTGGACGTTAGAGGTCAGGAGGATGTCGCCTTTGGGCGCAGTGTGTTGCAGGCCGCAAAAGATCCTCATGCCTGATGGCGCCCAGCTTATGTATGGTGTATCCCCCCCCCCCTCATTTGGCATTGCTTTGGGACGTCCCACATAGTAATGACTATGCTGCTCTGTGTCCCGTGATGTATGAACAAGAAAGTAGGATTTTTAAAACAGCTTACCTGTAAAATCCTTTTCTTGGAGTACATCACGGGACACAGAGCTCCCACCCCTCTTTTGGGGACACGTATTGCTTTGCTACAAAACTGAGGTACTCTCGGATGGGAGGGGCTTATATAGGGGAGGGTACTTCCTGTTTTGGAAGTTGCCAGTGCCAGCACCTGAAGGTAATTCTATATAACCCACATAGTAATGACTATGCTGCTCTGTGTCCCGTGATGTACTCCAAGAAAAGGATTTTACAGGTAAGCTGTTTTAAAAATCCTACTATTTCTAGTTCACTCCAAAACTGGTGTTGTCTAGTTCTTGGGGTAACTTAGCCAGATCCACTGGTCTCGTGTTCCAGAGCTTAGGAAGCGATTAGTGATGAGCCGAACACCCCCCTGTTCGGTTCGCACCAGAACCCGCGAACGGACCGAAAGTTCGAACGAACATTAGAACCCTATTAAATAGAATGGATGCGAACGTTCGAATTCTAAAGTGCTAATTATAACAACTATTATGCATGTTATTGTCCTAAAAAGGGTTTGGGAACCCGGGTTCTGCACCAGGGGACATGTATCAATGCAAAAAGAAGTTTTAAAAACGGTCGTTTTTCGGGAGCAGTCATTTTAATGATGCATAAAGTGAAAAAAAAAAGTCAAATATTCCTTTAAATATCGTACCTGGGGGGTGTCTAAAGTATGCCTGTGAAGTGCCACGTGTTTCCCGTGTTTAGAACTGTCCCTGCACAAAATGACACTTCTAAAGGAAAAAAAAGCCATTTAAAACTGCTTGCGGCTTTAATGTAATGTCTGGTCCCGGTAATATGGATGAAATTCTTTAAGAAAAATGGCATAGCTACCCCATGACCCCCCCCCCCCTACCCCAGCCCATTACCAGCCCCTTTGGGTCTTGTATGGATATTAAGGGGAACCCCGCACATAAAATAAAAAAGGCCCTATATACTCTGAACAGCCCTATACAGGCGGTGCATACAAGACAGGGACTGTAGGTTTGTTCTTATGTAGAATCTGTTTGTAATTTTGAACAGGTACATTGTTGAAGTGTAGCTCCAGACCAAAAATCTATTTTTAAACTTTTTGGAAAACATAGGTAAGGGTTATCACCCCTGTAACATTTGTTTTGCTGTCTGTGCCCCTGTTCAGAACATTTCACCTCACTTTCCGTCCCAATGACAACTGTTTTTGAAATGTGGTGTTTTTCTTGAAACAAGGATTGCTGATAAAGCATCAGTACAGAGGAGACACCTTTCTCCCATATTTATTCTTACAGGAGAGAATTTTCCTTCCTAGTGGTAGATTTCCTCTCACTTCCTGTTGTCTTCTTGCGTTTGCAAGTAGGAGTCGTTTGTAAGTTGGATGTTTGAAAGTAGGGACCTGCCGTATATACTCTGCAGAAATAGGCCCCTTAGTTGTTGGTGTTGGCACAACACTGTAAGCACTCACAGTTACTCTTGGTTGGTGCTGGAACGCCCTGCTGTCAACTATTATATCAGGAATTTTAATTACATATAATTGTTGAACAGTGGTAGTAAAAATTGGGCCTTTGATGGTGGTGCTGGTGCCACAACACTGTAAGCCCTGACAGTTACTCTTGGTGGGTGCAGCAATGGGCCCTGCTGTGAATTATTAGATCAAGAATTGTAATTACATGCCCCTGTTGAACAGGGGCTGAAAAATTGGGCCTTAGGCACTGGTGGCACAACACTGCAACCCCTCACAGATACTGTACTTGGAGCACAGCAATGAGCCCTGTTGCAAAGTATTGCTTCAAAAATTGTAATGACACGCCCCTGTTAAACAGGGGCTGAAAAATTGGGCCTTAGGCACTGGTGGCACAACACTGCAACTCCTCACAGATACTGTACTTGGAGTACAGCAATGAGCCCTGTTGCAAAGTATTGCTTCAAAAATTGTAATTACACGCCCCTGTTAAACAGGGGCTGAAAAATTGGGCGTTAGGCACTGGTGGCGGCACCCATAAACAAAAATGATCTTCCAAGCTATCATCATCAATCGTATCATTGAGGACTCGGAGGAGGAGGATAGCCAGTCAACATAACAGCACAGGCACTCAGCATCAGCATCAGTCTTGAAGGGATGTGACATGTTAAAATCAATTAGTCTGTTATATCAGCATCAGGTGTGTGGTAGCTGGTGGTGATCCAAGACTGGTTCATCTTGATGAAAGTCAGTCGATCAACCGAGTCGGTGGACAGGCGCACCCTGTGATCCGTGACAAATCCTCCAGCAGCACTGAATGTGCGTTCCGAAAGAACGCTGGATGCAGGACAGGCCAGTAGCTCAATTGCATACTGTGCAAGCTCTGGCCAGTGATCCATCCTCAAGACCCAGTAAGCCAGAGGATTTTCGGTGGGGAAGGTGTCCAAGTCTGACCTTGCCCCTAGATATTCCTGCACCATGTTTATCAGACGCTGGCGATGGTTGCTGGAACCGATCATACTTTGGGGCTGCGGACTAAAGAATTGTCTGAACGCATCGGTCAGACGGCCACCTTCCCCACCGCTCCTTCTTTGACTGGCCGAAGCCTCAGCAACTCGTTGTCCAGGACCAGGAGTTTGCAACCTCCCAGTCTCTGGGAACGCGTTGCACAGACCTTTCTGCAAGGCCTCCCGGAGTTGTCTCATCCTCTGCTCCCTCTGCGACGGTAACATAAGGTCCGCAACCTTACCCTTGTACCGTGGATCAAGGAGAGTGGCCAGCCAGTAATGGTCCCTCTCCTTGATCCGAAGAATACGAGGATCCTTCCGCAGACTTTGCAGGATCAGGGAGGCCATGCAGCGTAGGTTTGCTGAGGCATTCGCTCCGGAGTCCTCTGGGTCACTAAGGACGACATGATCCGCAGCCACCTCCTCCCAGCCACGTACAAGTCCACTGGTTTCTTGGGACTGTAAATCATCCCTAAAAGACTGCTGCTGATGATGCTGAGTGCCAGCCTCCACCTCCATGCTGACACAATCCTCCTCCTCCTCCTCCTCCTCCTCCTCCTCTTCCTGTGCGATGGGTGGGACAGAAGTAACACTGTCTGGGTAAAGGGGGCCTTGAGAGGCAAGGAAGTCCTCCTCTTCCTGCCTCTGTTCTGCCTCAAGTGCCCTGTCCATTATTCCACGCAGCGTGTGCTCCAACAGGTGGACAAGAGGTACAGTGTCACTGATGCATGCACTGTCACTGCTCACCATCCTCGTGGCCTCCTCAAATGGTGCCAGGACAGTGCATGCATCCCTGATCATGCCCCACTGGCGTGGAGAAAAAAAACCAAGCTCCCCTGACCCTGTCCTGGTGCCGTAGTCGCACAGGTACTCATTGATGGCCCTCTGCTGCGTGTGCAGCCGCTGCAGCATGGCCAACGTTGAGTTCCACCTGGTGGGCATGTCACATATAAGGCGGTTCTTGGGCAGGTTCAACTCCTTTTGCAGCTCAGCCAGGCGAGCACTGGCATTATAAGATCTGCGGAAATGCACACAGACTTTCCTGGCCTGCCTCAGGACATCCTGTAAGCCCGGGTACCTGCCCAAGAAGCGCTGCACCACCAGGTTAAGGACGTGAGCCACACAGGGCACATGGGTCAGTTGTCCCTGTCGGAGGGCGGAGAGGAGGTTGGTGCCATTGTCGCAAACCACCATTCCTGGCTTAAGCTGGCGTGGCGTCAACCACCTCTCGGCCTGGCCCTGCAGAGCAGACAGGACCTCTGCCCCAGTGTGGCTTCTGTCCCCCAAACACACCAGCGCAAGCACGGCATGGCATCTTTTTGCCTGCGTACTTGCGTAGCCCCGTGAACGGCTACGGAGCACCGCTGGTTCATAGGACAAACCACAGGAAGAGGCCATGGAGGAAGAAGAAGAGGAGGGGGTGGAGGAGAGAGGTGTGTCACAACCAGTAGTAGCATTTTGGAGGCGTGGCGGTGGGACAACCTCCAACACTACTGCACCTTGTCCTGAATCCTTCCCAGCTGCCAAAAGAGTGACCCAATGGGCCGTGAAAGAAAGGTAACGTCCCTGTCCATGCCTGCTGGACCATGAGTCAGCGGTAATATGCACCTTACCGCTGACCGCCCTGTCCAGCGAGGCCAAGACATTGCCTTCCACATGCCGGTAGAGAGCCGGAATAGCCTTCCGTGCGAAAAAGTGGCGTTTGGGAACCTGCCACTGAGGAACCGCACATTGCACAAACTCACGGAAGGGGGCCGAGTCTACCAACTGAAAAGGCAGCAGTTGAAGCGCTAGCAATTTAGCCAAGCTAGCATTCAACCGCTGGGCATGTGGATGGCTGGGAGTGAACTTCTTTCGACGGTCCAGCAGCTGGGGCAGGGAAATTTGCCTGCTAGAATCGGACGTCGGTGTACTGCTAGCAGAGTGGGCGCAAGTACTTGGCTGTGACACACCTAATTCTACACCTTCATTCCTCTCAGTGCATGTTTCAGAGAGGACTGAAGTTATAGTGGGGTTGGAGATCCCAGCTGATGCGGTGCAAGGAGAGGTCCGCTTTGTTCTTTGGTGTGGGTCTTTGAGGTAGGCTTGCCAACGAGCTGCATGGCAGGTCAACATATGTCTGGTCAGGCATGTGGTACCCAAGCGGCTGATGTTTTGGCCACGCGATATACGCTTGAGACATATGTTGCAAACAGCAGCTGTGCGATCTGATGCACTAGCCTCAAAAAAGGCCCACACCAAAGAACTTTTTGAATGACGGGCAGAGGCAGCGCCCTGCACAGGCGGAGCTCTGCGGTGTGATTCCGTCGGTGTACTGCCCTTACGCTGGCCACCAAAGGGCATCCTGCCTCGTTGGAGATGTGCCTCCTCCTCATCCTCCTCCTCCTCCTCTCTCCTATTAGGCACCCACGTGGAGTCAGTGACCTCATCATCCCCTCCCTCCTCATCACTGGAGCCAATCTGGCAGTATGCTGCAGCTGCTGGAACATGACTGCCAGATTGGTGTCCTTCTTGAGCATCCCCTCTGTCTGCTCTCACGCTACTGCCTTCCTCTAGCTGGGTTTCATCATCAGACCCTTCGAAACGCTGGGCATCCTCCTGGAGCATGTACCCAACACTGTGCTGAAACAGTTCGGGGGACTCCTCAGGAGGAGGACATGGTGGGTCTAGGGAAGGAGTGACTGATGATTTGTCTGACATTGATACCAGGGAAGACGACGCTTTGGCAGCTGCTTTTCCAGTACCCTGAGCCTGGGTGAGAGAGGATGAGGAGGAGGAGGAGGGCTTGGTCATCCACTCTACCAAGTCTTCGGCATGATGTGGCTCAACATGTCCAGCTGCCGAAAAGAAGGACAAGCGTGTCCCATGGCCATGTGCTGATGACAATGCACCGCGTCCACGACCAGCACTGTTGCCCCCAGACACAGAGCCTGCTTGCCCTCTTTTATTGCCTCCTGACTGTCTGCCTCTCCTTGTTTGCCTTCCAGACATTCTAATAGATGGCCTGCACGGAGATGGGAAAAAAGCAATAAGGGCTACCTTCAGGTGTCCTTCTCTGTCCCTTGAAACAAGGACTTTCACAGTGAAAGAAACTGACACTCTCCCTACCTACAGTTTTCTGTCCCTAGAAAAAATGTTTTTTTTAATCACAATATAGCACAAGAAAAATTCACTCACTGTCCTTACAGGTCCCTGGAAACAAGGACTTGCAGAGTGAAAGAAAAAAAACACTCTCCCTACCTACAGTTTTCTGTCCCTAGAAAAAATGTTTTTTTTAATCACAATATAGCACAAGAAAAATTCACTCACTGTCCTTACAGGTCCCTGGAAACAAGGACTTGCAGAGTGAAAGGAAAAAAACACTCTCCCTACCTACAGTTTTCTGTCCCTAGAATAAATGTTTTTTTAAGCACAATATAGCACAAGAACAATTCACTCACTGTCCTTCCAGGTCCCTGGAAACAAGGACTTGCAGAGTGAAAGAAAAAAAACACTCTCCCTACCTACAGTTTTCTGTCCCTAGAAAAAATGTTTTTTTTTTAATCACAATATAGCACAAGAAAAATTCACTCACTGTCCTTACAGGTCCCTGGAAACAAGGACTTGCAGAGTGAAAGAAAAAAAACACTCTCCCTACCTACAGTTTTCTGTCCCTAGAAAAAATGTTTTTTTTAATCACAATATAGCACAAGAAAAATTCACTCACTGTCCTTACAGGTCCCTGGAAACAAGGACTTGCAGAGTGAAAGGAAAAAAACACTCTCCCTACCTACAGTTTTCTGTCCCTAGAATAAATGTTTTTTTAAGCACAATATAGCACAAGAACAATTCACTCACTGTCCTTCCAGGTCCCTGGAAACAAGGACTTGCAGAGTGAAAGAAAAAAAACACTCTCCCTACCTACAGTTTTCTGTCCCTAGAAAAAATGTTTTTTTTAATCACAATATAGCACAAGAAAAATTCACTCACTGTCCTTACAGGTCCCTGGAAACAAGGACTTGCAGAGTGAAAGGAAAAAAACACTCTCCCTACCTACAGTTTTCTGTCCCTAGAAAAAATGTTTTTTTTAATCACAATATAGCACAAGAAAAATTCACTCACTGTCCTTACAGGTCCCTGGAAACAAGGACTTGCAGAGTGAAAGGAAAAAAACACTCTCCCTACCTACAGTTTTCTGTCCCTAGAAAAAATGTTTTTTTTAATCACAATATAGCACAAGGACAATTCACTCACTGTCCTTCCAGGTCCCTGGAAACAAGGACTTGCAGAGTGAAAGAAACTGACACTCTCCCTACCTACAGTTTTCTGTCCCTAGAATAAATGTTTTTTTAAGCACAATATAGCACAAGGACAATTCACTCACTGTCCTTCCAGGTCCCTGGAAACAAGGACTTGCAGAGTGAAAGAAACTGACACTCTCCCTACCTACAGTTTTCTGTCCCTAGAATAAATGTTTTTTTAAGCACAATATAGCACAAGGACAATTCACTCACTGTCCTTCCAGGTCCCTGGAAACAAGGACTTGCAGAGTGAAAGAAACTGACACTGTCCCTACCTACAGTTTTCTGTCCCTAGAATAAATGTTTTTTTTAAGCACACTATAGCACAAGCACAAAACACACTGACACTCTCCCTACCTATCCTTCTCTTTCCCTAAACTAAAGGAATCCAGGTTAAGCAAGAAAGAAATAACAGTCACTGTCCCTGCCTATGCTGCTCTATCCCTGCTCCGGAACACACTACACTAGGCCGCCGTGCTGGCGGCCTTTTATAGTGTGGGGCGTGTACTAAACACCCTCAGCAATAATTGGCCACAGGCATCCTGCCTGTGGCCAATCATTGCTCTCCTCGCTGCCGGCGCTGTGATTGGCCAAGCATGCGGGGTCACAGTGCATGCTTGGCCAATCACAGCGCCTGGATGACACTGCGATGGCGTAGTGCATTGTGGGCCGTTCGCGTCACTCGAATTTGGCGCGAACGGCCCAAATCGTTCGATCTTCGTCGAACGATCGAACAGCCGATGTTCGAGTCGAACGTATGTTCGACTCGAACACGAAGCTCATCCCTAGAAGCGATATACTGACGGAAGCACTCAAGTGGAGTGTGGGACCTTCCGTCACATTTGGTTGGCTGCGGTGGGATGCTTCCTTGTGCCTGGAACATCCAAACCACCAACGGGACCTAAGATCAGGATAGCAGACTTCTGCCACCCCAGAAGAGATATGGACCTGGCATCAGAGTTCCCGGGGATGCTGAGGATCGTCCTTTCAGCATACACCAGGACTGTGTCTGCGGATAAATACCTGGAGCTCAGGCAGCAGATTCAGGTAGGACTCTGGATTCGAGCCCTCCAGGTCGCTGGTATACAACAGGGCAAGTTTTGACACCCTCAATCTGCTTTAAACCTAAAAATGCCAACCCACTGTGCCACAATCACGTGCATTGGATGCGGTTGCGGCATGACCCCTATTCACCTAAATGGGTCACTCTCGACAGCAGTAGCACCTGCCGAATGCGACATGATGTTTCATTTTTGGTGTGTCCGCTATACCAAGCATTGCTGGCGCACTAAGCGGCAAGTGAATGGGCTGCTCCATGTGCAAGGAACGGAAATGCGGACGGGTATGCTCAGGTGTGAACCCAGCCTCAGGGAAGTAAATGTGTGGAGATCTTTACAAACTAAGTTTACAAACTTCAAGATCATTCAGATTAATAGGAGTAGGCTAGAAATAATTGAAATATAATGTGGAAATTAATATGCGATTTTACATTTTGACCATTTGCTTTAAATAATACCTTTTAGCTTCTCCTTGGCACGGCTGATAAATTCAGGGGTGGAAGATAATGTCAGGACAGCTGGGTAGACTTGGCACTTTAAAAAAGAAATGTTTGTTTAATAGTTTTTGTAGCGGAGGATGCAGAGGGAGGCAGCAGAGAGGAAATTCCATATTCCTTATCCTGCAGCTATTACCGGCCCATCTATTTACTGTTTGTGCAGCCAGAGAGCAGCAAAACAATATCTCCTCCACTGCTATATTCCTTGGTGGCTCAGAACTCGGATGCTTTATATTAAAGAAACTTCTTTGACTTAAAGGGGAGCTTCTATCACTCTGAGCTGTCTACAGTTTGTGCTAAGAAAGTGTATAGCCAAAACTTGGCAGCACACGATTGGGTTAATTCCACCCTTGTTCCTACCCCATAGGACCCCTCTCTTATACATTTAGAGGTTCATCCATTCCATGTGTTTCTAGTCTGTCCTCCTCACCTCCTAGAACCAAAAAGAGAGGCCAACAGCTCCCCTTTGCCTGGCTGCCATCAACTTGTGGCTGACTACCTGTTGTTTCCCAAGTGAAGACCCGGCTTTCTGGACCCTTAGGGCTTGTTTACATGAGCAGGGGGCAGTAAAACCTCAGTGGCTGAGCCCCAGAGCCAGGGGGTGCACAAATGCCAAAGCATTGTGCCCATGGCAGGAATTAAACCCCCTGTCATGTTTGTTGTCCCCTTCTGCCAAGTAAACAGGACCCATTTACAGTATCTCACAAAAGTGAGTACACCACTCACATTTTTAAAATATTTTATTATATCTTTTCATGTGACAACACTGAAGAAATGACACTTTGCTGCAATGTAAAGTAGTGAGTGTACAGCTTGTATAATGCCTAGTACACACGATCGGTTTTCCCGGCGGTAAAAAGTCTGCCGGGAAAACCGAGAACCTGCTCCCTCGCTTTTTCCCCCTACACATGGTCGGGTTTCCTGAGAGGAAAACTGCCATTGAGAGCTTTGGTAGGGAATCCCGGCCATGTGTATGCGCCATCGGCACTGCCTCGCAGTGTTTAACATTGCCAAACTGCCAAAAAAAAAACATGTTCTCTTTTTTCCCGCCGAGATTCCCTGCCGGGAAAAACGCAATTTAGCATACACACAGCCGTTTTTTTTGGCGAAAAGCTGTCATGGCAGTTTTCCTGCCGGGAAAACCGGTTGTGTGTACGAGGCATAACAGTGTAAATTTGCTGTCTCCTCAAAATAACTCAACACACAACCATTAATGTTGTCAATATTTTGTGTGGCCACCATGATTTTCCAGCACTGCCTTAACCCTCTTGGGCATGGAGTTCACCAGAGCTTCACAGGTTGGCACTGGAGTCCTTTTCCACTCCTCCATGACAACATCACGGAGCTGGTGGATGTTAGAGACCTTGCGGTCCTCCACCTTCTGTTTGAGGATGCCCCACAGATGCTCAATAGGGTTTAGGTCTGGTGACATGCTTGGCCAGTCCATCACCTTTACCCTCAGCTTCTTTAGCAGGCATTGGTCGTCTTGGAGTTGTGTTTGGGGTCATTATCATGTTGAAATACTGCCCTACAGCCCAGTCTTTAAAGGGAGGGGATCATACTCTGCTTCAGGATATCACAGTACATGTTGACATTCATGGTTCCCTCAATGAACTGTAGCTCCCCAGTGCCGGCAGCACTTATGCCCCAAACCATGACACTCCCACCATCATGCTTGACTGCAGGCAAGAAACATTTGTCTTTGCATTCCTCATCTGGTTGCCGCCACACACGCTTGACACCATCTGAACCAAATAAGTTTATCTTGGTCTCATCAGACCATAGTTCCAGTAATCCATGTTCTTAGTCTGCTTGTCTTCAGCAAACTGTTTGCAGCCTATCTGGTGCATCATCTTTAGAAGAGGCTTCTTTCTGGGACGACAGCCACTCATACGTCTATTTCCCAAAGACAACCTCTGGATATGACGCTGAGCACGTGCACTCAACTTCTTTAGTCGATTATGGCGAGGCCTGTTCTGCGTGGAACCTGTCCTGGTAAACCGCTGTATGGTCTTGGCCACCGTGCTGCAGCTCAGTTTCAGGGTCTTGGCACTCTTCTTATAGCCTAGGCCATCTTTATGTAGAGCAATAATTATTTTTTTCAGATCCTTAGAGAGTTCTTTGCCATGAGGTGCCATGTTGAACTTCCAGTGACCAGTATGAGTGAGTGAGAGTGATAACACCAAATTTAACACACCTGCTCCCCATTCACACATGAGACCTTGTAAAACTTAGGAGTCACATGACACCGGGGAGGGAAAAAGCAAATTGGTCCCAATTTGGACATTTTCATTTTTGTTGCCAGCGGTTTGGACATTAACTGCTGTGTGTTGAGTTATTTTGAAGGGACAGAAAATGTACACTGTTATACAAGCTGTACACTCACTACTTGTAGCAAAGTGTAATTTCTTCAGTGTTGTCACATGAAAAGATATAATAAAATATTTACAAAAATGTGAGGGGTGGACTCACTTATGTGAGATACTGTAAGTGAATAAATAGGGTTGCACTGCAACTGCCCTGCAAACCGCATGCAATGCAATTTTTGCAGAGCAGTAGTCCGGCATTTAAGGTGTTAAAACATTTTGTGAGGAGGTGATACAATGCAGATTGTTCTTCAGACAATGTGTAGATAAGCACTTATAGTGTAACTTTGAAAGAAAAAAAAATTGGCAAACAGATTTTTAACCCCTTTATGACTGCCCAACACATATGTGCGGTGGCAAAAAGGTGGGCTTTGACACCCACAAGCCGCACATATACATCACACAGCGACTGATGTTTATGTGCTGAGAGCATGCTCATGGAGTGTTTCCAGCACAAAGTCTGAGCTGTCAAAGACAGCTCTCGGTCTGGACTAAAGATTGGTAGCCGGCAGGACTGGCTTCTGATTATGTGACCACTATGATCGCCGATCCTTCCCGCCCCTGGGCATTTAGACCTGCTTAACCACTTGCTTACTGGGCACTTATATTCTCTTCCTACCCAGGCCAATTTTCAGCTTTCAGCGCTGTAGCATTTTGAATGACAATTGCGCGGTCATGCAGCACTGTACCCATATGACATTTTTATCATTTTTTTTAGACAGATAGAGCTTTCTTTTGGTGGTATTTATTCACCACTACTTTCTTTTTTTTCAAATTAAGTAATTTTTCTCCTTCAATGATGTGCGCTTATAAGGCTGCACTGATGAGGCTCACTGATATGCGGCACTGACAGGCGGCACCAATGGGCATTGATAGGTGGCACTGATATGCAACACTGATGAGCAGTGATGAGGCGGCACTGATGGGGCAGCACTGATGAGGCTGCACTCATATGTGGCACTGATAGGCGGCACTAATGGGCATTGATAGGCGGCACTAATGGACATTGATAGGTGGCTCTGATATTCAGCACTGATGGGCACTGATGAGGCTTCACTGATATGCGGCACTGATAGGCAGCACTGATAGGTGGCACTAATGGGCATTGATAGGTGCCACTGATGGGCAGTGATGAGGCGGCACTGGTGAGGCAGCACTGATGAGGCTGCACTGATAGGCAGCACTGATGGGCACTAATTGGCACTGATGGGGCTGCACTGATTATCTGTGTACATGTCCCCTGTCAGCATTGCCAGTTCCTGGCTCTCCTCTTCTCACACTGTGACAGCACATGAGGAAAGGAGAGCCGATAAACCAGAATTCTGTGATTGGACACAGCTGATCACGTGGTAAAGGGCTGCTGTAATTGTCTCTTTACCATGATCTGTGATCAGCTGTGTCCAAAGGACACAGAGCACGCAAGAGGCGTGGTTCCGGGAGGTTAGAACGAGAAAGAGCCGCGCTGTAGCTGTTTTTTTGGCTATGGTGCTGTTAGGAATAGGAAGTGGTTAAATGGACTCTGGGGCGGGAAGATGTTAAAACACATAATATATCTCTTCTTCGTTAATGTTTCTTACCTGCTTGCACGTGCAGCATATGCGGGAGTGACGTAACCACAGCCTGGCCTAGGAATATGGCCAAAAATAAGTAACTGGAAGCAGAGCGACCAAAGATTTCAGCGAGCAGCGAGAAGCTCCAGGAGACCACAGCGCTAGAGTAAAGGTGAGTATAGTTCCGCTCTAAGTATGGCTCCTTATGTGGGTGTTGTGACGCATTCTGGATTGTTGTCTTGCTAAATGCATGTTCATTCCCAAAGGTGACACCATGGACGTGCAGCTTTCTGCTATGATAATTCTACCCAATTTGAATGACTTTTTGTTGCCTCTGCCATACTTCCTTGGATCTGGAGGTACTTATAATGGCTGGAAAGCTTCCCAAGTTCCACAGCGGCTTTGGGTAAAATGAAGGCACCTGCCAGGAAGCTATGGGGCTATTTGGAGTATAACTCAATTTTATTTTTTTACAATGTTGACAATCCCCTTGGGTAATCCATGTTCATTGCAGAATATTATCAAACTTGTTGCACATTCTTACCTTTTTCTTCTGTTCTGAATAGATAACTGTTTGTTTCATTATGTGCTTTTCATGTCCAGTGTTCTGTATGGTAGGGTCTGTTTTTTTAGCCACCTGGTGAAATCTCAATGATGTGATCCCTGATGTAGGAAGCTGCAGTGTTGGCATTCCTTTAGCAGTAGTTAACGGGTTCTTACTAAACAAGCTAAATTGCATTGAATTTTTTTAACTGCTTTAGGCCCCTTTTTCACTCTGCCAGTGTATCTGCCTGCTCAGCAGGGGGATCTCTCCGCAGATCCCCACTGAGCAGGCGGAAGACAGGTCTGTGTCTGCTCCGCTTATGCAGAGCGGACACAGACACAGCCCACTCTCCTCTATGGATGGTCGGATCTGTGTTGCCAACCTACCAGATTGAAATCTACTGACACGACACCCAAAATTCACTGGCACAGCTATGTTTTCACTGGCATTTACAAAAATTACAAAATTAAAGTTTTAAGTGCAAACTTTTGTATTTAGGCTACAAACAAGTACAATATGCAATGTCATTTAAAGTGGTTGTAAAGCCTCAAGTTTTTTCACCTTAATGCATTCTATGCATTAAAGCGGGGTTCCACCCATAAAAAAAAAAATCATTATTGTACAGCAAATAATAAAAAAAAAAATTCTCCAAATATTTTTTATTTTTTTTAACTTACCCTTTAATGCCTGTTGCTATGTGGTCCCTTCTAATCTTCCTCTTCCTTACCGCGGCGCCTGCCGTCATTTCCCTCGGCGCCTCCGCTCGCTACTGCTCCTGGGAGATGTGTGTCATCATTTCCCAGGAGTTAGTGGGAAGCGCCGAGGGCTAGGTTGCCATAACAATGGGACGGGCACTTCTTCCTATGACGCCGCCCGTTGTGATGGCAACCTGTATACTTTACAGTGCCGCTACGTGCCATTACTGAGCATGCGCGAGAATGGGCGGTGCATGCTGGTCATTCAGCTGCACCGTATCCCAGAAGATAATGCTTGTGGGCTTCACATGCCCACAAGCAATATGGGAACTTCCAACACAGTGAAATATAAGGTATTTCTTTATCTAATATGTTTATTCTAGCGGCAAAATTGACTAAAATTGTGAGTGGCATTAATGTATGGTAGGATCCTAAGTTTGGCATTTAAAAAAACAAACAAACATGTGGTTGGAACTCCGCTTTAAGGTGAAAAACCCGTGCTGCAGCTTTCTCCCAGACCCCCTCTTTTTCTTACCTGAGCCCATCTGATCCAGGGATGTGCATGAGCACAGCGGCTCCAGTCGCTGTCTCTTTCCTCATTGGACAGATTGATAGCAGCAAGAGCCATTGGCTCCCGCTGCTGTCAATCAAATCCTGTGACACAGGAGCAGGGGGGCAGTGCCGAGTCCCACTGTCTGTGTCAATTCACGCAGCAGCAGGACTCGGAAATGAACCAGTACGGGGGCTCCCAGGGAAAGCGACTTTCCATAGGGGCACCCGATAAAGAGGAGGGGCCAGGAGTGCCGGCAGGTCACCCCAGAAGAAGAGGATCGGGGCTGCTCTGTGCAAAACGATTGCACAGAGCAGGTAAGTATAGGCATGTTTGTTATTTTTATTTTTTTTAAAACAAGGGTTTACAACCCCTTTAAGGTAAATACATTATTAAAGCGGTAGTAAACCGCACCTTTGCATACTAGCATATTATGTAATACTTACCATAGAACAAAGCCCTCCGGGGCGCGCTGTCATCGCTGACATGGCTTCCATCTTCCCCCGGTCTTCCTTCTCTGTTCGAATGCACTGGCCTTCTGATTGGCTGAGCTGCAATGACGTCATGGATATGCCGTCCCTTCAGAGCGCATGCATCGGTGACATCATCAGCTGCATGCAGTGTGACTACCTCCTAAACCGTGCAGGTTTAGGAGGCATTTACTGTACCTATAGGAAAGTCTTTTTATAGGCTTACCTGTAGGTGCAAGTTACAAATAAGACTTTACTACACTTTAACCTCTTGCCAACCAGCCGCTGCAGTTATACTGTGGCAAGTTGGCTCAGCTGCACGAATCACCTTAGGTGTACGTCAGTTCATGCGCGAGGTTCTGTCAACGCGCGCCCGCACGCCGATTGGCCAGTCGGCGAGCCAATCAGCGGGTCTAGTGGATTCAATGTCCACCGGCCACCCACGATCATTCCCCGCAGAGGCAGAATGGGGATCTGCATGTGTAAACAAGGCAGATCTCCGTTCTGACAGGGGGATGACACAGGATCTCGTCTTCCTGCTAGGCAGAAAGACAGATCTGTGTGTTATCCCAGGCAGCCCATCCCCCCACACAGTTAGTAAACACACTGAGGGAACACACTTAATCCCTTGATCATCCCTGATGTTAAACCCTTCCCTACCAGTGTCATTAGTACAGTGACAGTGCAAATTTTTAGCAGTGATCACTGTAAATAATGTCACTGGATTCCCAAAAAGTGTCAAAAATGTCAGTTAGGTGTCTGATCTGTCTGCCACAATGTCGCAGTCCCTGGTTCAAATCCTGACCAGGACACTATCTGCATGGAGTTTGCATGTTCTCCCTGTGCTTGCGTGGATTTCCTCCCGGGTTCCCCATTTTCCTCCCACACTACAAAGACATGCTATCTTGTGTTGGTGGTGCAGTGGTGAGCATAGCTGCCTTCTCAGCAGCTGACCCGGGTTCGATTCCCGGCCAACGCCATCTCCAATACTTGGAGTCCTCAGAAAGAAAAGCACTATACAAGGTCAATGCTGAGTATATATCAGTGGTGGAATAAAGAATGAAGCGAAAGTGTGGAATGTTTGAGGAAGAATATGTTCCCCAGAATCAGAGGCAGCTCTAGGCTTTGTGAGGCCTTAGGCAAAACCTAGACATGAGGCCCCATTCACGCCCATATTGGGAAAAATAATTCAAGAGATAAAAATTAACTGTATAAAAATAGCATATATTAGGAGCCTTAAATCCTATAAACTTTGAATTCACAGTTTCTAGATTTTTCCCTATAACAAAAGTCAAAAAACATATTTCTCTGATGGGCACAGTGGCTGCGGTTGATGGGGTTTTTTTTTCAGTTTGTTTGCGCCACTGGTGGTCTGTGGTCAACAGAGTTCTCCTCACATCAGAGTTCCTCACATGTGGGGTTTGAATGGTGTTTACATATATGGGAGGGACTTACATGCGTGTTCGCTTCTGAGCGCGAGCTATCGGGGACAGGGGCGTTTTAAATTTTTTATTTTTTTATTTTACTAATTCTTTTTATTTTGACACTTTTTTTTTACATATTTTCTTTTTGATCACTTTTATTCCTATTACAAGGAATGTAAACATCCCTTGTAATAGGAATCATTGTGACAGGTCCTCTTTATGGAGAGATGCGGGGTCAATAAGACCCCACATCTCTTCTCCAGGCTGAAAAGCATGAGATCGGTGAAAAGAAATTCACTGATCTCATGCTGACAGCCGCAATTGTGGCTTTGTTTACTTCCGGGTACCGGGCGTGACGTCACAACGTCGCGTCCAGGACTCCGACGGTCATAGAGATGACTGGTGACCATCTGGTCACCGGAAATCTCTATGCTCGTCATCCGGCGCTGGCCGATTCGTTCTCCGGGCCCCCGATGGCACAGGAGAGCCCGGAGAAGCACCGGATAGCGGCGGGAGGGGGGGATGTCCCCTCCCACCGCCTATAAGAACGATCAAGCAGTGGAACCGCCGCTATGATCATTCTTAAGGTGCGCAGAATTGCCGGCCCGACAGAATGATATCTGAATGATGCCTGTAGCTGCAGGCATCATTCAGATATCCCACCTCAAAGTCAAGGACGTCATATGACGTCCTTGGTGGAGAAGTGGTTAAGCGTATAAGCTCCATTTTGTGTTGAAAATAACTGTGAAATCTAAAACTCCGGTGGGTGTAACAAGATTTGTCTTGTCTTTTTTTTTTTTTTTTTGCTGATCCGAAAAATGATCCGATCCGTGACTCTGATCCGAGGAAGATCCGATCTGTGAGTTTTTTGATCCGTTGCACCCCTATTAAATACCACCAAAAGAAAGCTCTATTTGTGTGTAAAAAAGGACAAACATTTCATATAGGTACAGTGTTGCATGACTGAGTAATTGTCATTCAAATTGTGAGAGCACCGAAAGCTGAAAATTGGTCTGGTTAGGAAGGGGGTTTAAGTGTCCAGTGGTCAAGTGGTTAATGTGCACTGAATTGTTTTTATGAAAGTGGAAAATATTAATTGTTCCCCCACTTCTTTTAAAATTTTGGACTCCGATAAACATATTGTTTTGTGTGTTTTGGCACCAATAAAATCCCCTTCTGTTCTAAAATTCTTTGAAAACTATTGATAGATACAAGATAACAAACTCTTTCATTGGATCCTTCTTTCCCATTGATGAGGGGTCACCCCCCATATGTACACATGTATAGGAATGGAAATGGATATTGATTAGGGGTCACCACCCATAGAGGCTGGGTGTTTAATAATAAGAAACAGAAGCACTGCAGATTACTCCCCCGCACCTGAAAAAGAAGAATCAGTTCCCTTTCTGACGCCATTCATTTTAGTGGGTCGGCATAACTGCCAGGCAACCAGAATTTGTATATGAAGCCCACCATTAGTCATCCCTATGTCCCTGTCATGTTGGGTTTAATTATTGTCCCTGGCACTGGAATTTTTAACTTTTCTCTCTATATTTTGACGTGGTATAAAAATATATATAATGTAGGTGAAAGTGCTCAACCTGATTCTTCTTTTTTATTGCAGATGTACGCAGTATTTGCTTCAGACACAGCTCACAAGGCAGGACTGCCCCAGTGAGCGAGACAGAATATGAAAGCTACATTGAGACTCCACCAGCATGTGACGTTCACACGGAGGCTCCACCAGCATGTGACGTTCACACGGAGGCTCCACCAGCATGTGACGTTCACACGGAGGCTCCACCAGCATGTGACGTTCACACGGAGGCTCCACCAGCATGTGACGTTCACACGGAGGCTCCACCAGCATGTGACGTTCACACGGAGGCTCCACCAGCATGTGACGTTCACACGGAGGCTCCACCAGCATGTGACGTTCACACGGAGGCTCCACCAGCATGTGACGTTCACACGGAGGCTCCACCAGCATGTGACGTTCACACGGAGGCTCCACCAGCACGTGACTTTCACGCAAAGATTTCACCAGCATGTGACGTTCACACGGAGGCTCCACCAGCATGTGACGTTCACGTGGTGACTCCACCAGCATGTGACCTTCACAGGGAGGCTCCACCAGCATGTGACCTTCACAGGGAGGCTCCACCAGCATGTGACCTTCACAGGGAGGCTCCACCAGCATGTGACCTTCACAGGGAGGCTCCACCAGCATGTGACCTTCACAGGGAGGCTCCACCAGCATGTGACCTTCACAGGGAGGCTCCACCAGCATGTGACCTTCACAGGGAGGCTCCACCAGCATGTGACCTTCACAGGGAGGCTCCACCAGCATGTGACCTTCACAGGGAGGCTCCACCAGCATGTGACCTTCACAGGGAGGCTCCACCAGCATGTGACCTTCACACGGAGGCTCCACCAGCATGTGACCTTCACACGGAGGCTCCACCAGCATGTGACGTTCACGCGGAGGCTCCACCAGCATGTGACGTTCACGCGGAGGCTCCACCAGCATGTGACGTTCACGCGGAGGCTCCACCAGCATGTGACGTTCACGTGGAGGCTCCACCAGCATGTGACGTTCACGTGGAGGCTCCACCTGAATGTCACATTCATGTTGAGACTCCGGCACAATGTGACGTACATGTTGAGAACCCAACAAAATACCAGCACAGCCATGGGAATATCTCCTCCCATGAAGATGAGAGCAAGCTTACAGAAAAGGATAGGCAGATCCTGGTGGTAAGGGATTCTGTTATTAGAGGGACAGAGAGGGCAATCTGTCAGAATGACCGAGATCGACAAACAGTATATTGTTTCCCAGTCGCACGAGTTCGGGACATTGCAGATCAGATGGACGGATTGTTGGAAGGGGCTACGAAGGACCCAGCTGTCATGGTACATATTGGAACCAACGACAATATAAGAAGAAAATGGAGCGCCCTACAAAATTATTTTAGGGACTTAGGGGCTATATTGAAGAAAATACTGCCTGTACCTCGAGCCACACCAAGGAGGCAGCAGGAGCTTAGGGAGCTTAGCAAGTGGCTGAAGAACTGGTGCAGGAAGGAGGGGTTTGGCTTCATGGAGACCTGGACTGACTTTTCAATTGGTTACTTGCTCTACAGCAGGGATGGACTGCACTTAAATGAACAGGGTGCAGCTCTGTTGGGAAAGAAAATAATCAAAAAGTTGGAAAACATTTTAAATCAACCACGTGTCATTCACATCGAGACTCCTTCAGCGTGCAACGATTCTGTTGAGACTCGGGCAGAATGTAACTTTCCCACTAAGACTCCAGCAGATTGTGGCGTTACCACTGAGACTCCTCCCGAATGTGACATTCACAATGAGTCTTCTCCAGAAAGTGACGTTCACAATGAGTCTTCTCCAGAAAGTGACATTCACAATGAGTCTCCTCCAGAATGTGACATTCACAATGAGTCTCCTCCAGAATGTGACATTCACAATGAGTCTCCTCCAGAATGTGACATTCACAATGAGTCTCCTCCAGAATGTGACATTCACAATGAGTCTCCTCCAGAATGTGACATTCACAATGAGTCACCTCCAAAATGTGACATTCACAATGAGTCTCCCCCAAAATGTGATGTTCACAATGAGACCCGTCCAGAATGTGACATTCACAATGAGACTACTCCAGAATGTGATGTTCACAACGAGTCTCCTCCAGAATGTGATGTTCACAACGAGTCTCCTCCAGGATGTGATGTTCATAATGAGACCCCTCCAGAATGCGATGTTCACAATCAGACTACTCCAGAATTTCACGATCACAATGAGACTCCTCCAGAATGTGACATTTGACATAAAGAATTCACCACCACGTGATGTTCACACTGAGACCCCACCAGCATGTGACGAAGATGGGGGCAAGGTTACAAGAAAGGATAGGTACATACTAGTGGTAGGGGATTCAGTTATTGGAAGGATACAGAGGGCAATCTGTCGCAAAGACCGTTATCACCAAACAGTATGTTTTTTACCGGGCGCTCGGGTTCGGAACATTGCAGATTGCATGGACAGCTTATTGGATGGCGCTGGAGAGAGGACCCAGCTGTCATGGTATATATCGGTACCAATGACAAAGTTAGAGAAAGATGGAGCGCCCTACAAAATGATTTCAGGGACTTAGGGGCTATATTGAAGAAAAGGTCCCCAAGGCAATATTTTCTGAAATACTGCCTGTACCTCGAGCCACACCAAAGAGACAGCAGGAGCTTATGGTACTTAAGAAGTGGCTGAGGAACTGGTGCAGGGAGGAGGGGTTTGGCTTCATGGCAAACAGGGCTGACTTTTTAGGCGGTTACCATCTTTATAGTAGTGACGGATTGCACTTAAATGGGAGGGGTGCAGCTTTCTTGGGATTGAATATGGCCAAAATGTTGGAAGAACATTTAAACTAGGTGATGAGGAGGAGGGATTAGAGGATGATTTGCTAGTGAATATGAGGGAGAGGATCTTCAATTCAAGCCATCATGACAGGAATCCACTACCTCATCAATCTCTTAAAAGATTCTCATAAGCAACTTCTGAATCACCAACTATCAATTTAGTTGGACAAACAAGACAATTGGCTATTCCTAGAAGAAGACTTAACAAAATGTCTGAGGAACCCTGCTAGGAACCAGGTACGGCTGTACCAATACAGGTCCCTACACTGGTGGTGGCTGCTACTCCAGTAACTGGAGGGTCTTCTGCAGCTTCTGAATCACCATCAATGTAATTGGACAAAGACGATAATTGGCTTTTTCCTAGAAGAAGACACAAAAAAGTCTGAGGAACCATCCCAGGGACTAGGTATGGCTGTACTAACACAGGTCCCTACACTGGTGGCGGCTGCCACTCCAGTAACCGGAGGGTCCTCCCATCAGCCCTCCATTTTCATTTTTGAAACTTCTGAATCACCAACTATCAATGTAGTTGGACAAACAAGACAATTGGCTGTTCCTAGGAGAAGACTCAACAAAAAGTCTGAGGAACCCTCCCAGGGACCAAGTACGGCTGTACCAACATAGGTCCCTACACTGGTGGCGGCTGCCACTCCAGCAACCGGAGGGTCTTCCCATCAGCCCTCTATTTACCTTTCTGCAGCTTCTGCAGAAGCTTTAAGGTTCGACAATACATTTCCCAAACATAATCACCTGTAAAAAAGTGCCTGAGATGTTGGTGGCAAACAGCCTTCTAGGCCAAGGGGGAACCAAACCGCGTCCTCCAAAAGCTGCCGTATATCCAAAAGTTGCCAAGAGTGTAAATGTAGACATTAAGCTTTAAGTTTATTTAAAAATATCACATTCTAAAGGGAAAGGTAGAACAAGGGGGAGGGGGAGTATGGAAGAGGGAGAGGGGGAGGAAAGGAGGGGAGGTTGGGGGTAAGGAAGGGGGGTGGGAGTTCCCCCCAACACTCACCCCCCTTCTTCCTCCAACCTTCCTTCCCCCTTCCTTCCTCTCTCCCTCTTCCATACTCCCCCTCCCCTTTGTTCTACCTTTCCCTTTAGAATGTGATATTTTTAAATAAACTTAAAGCTTAATGTCTACATTTACACTCTTGGCAACTTTTGGATATACGGCAGCTTTTGGAGGACGCGGTTTGGTTCCCCCTTGGCCTAGAAGGCTGTACCTTTCCCTTAAGAATGTGATATTTTTGATTACCTTAAAGCTTAATGTCTACATTTACACTCTTGGCAATTCTTGGATATGAGGCAGCTTTTGGAGGACTTGGTTCGGTTCCCCCGGGCCTAGAAGTCTGTTTACCAGCAACATCTCAGTCACTTTTTTACAGGTGATTATGTTTGATCGATGTATTGTCGATCGACATTAAGTAATTGATTATGATGTGAAGTTTAGAGGCTGGTATGTTTTTGAGGCGTGTGTTGGACCGTCTATGAGGGGAGGTTGGAGGCCGGTATGATTTGAGGCGTGTGTTGGACCGGCTATGAGGGGAGGTTGGGGGCTGGTATGTTTTTGAGGCGTGTGTTGGGTTGGGTCCTCCCATCAGCCCTCCATTTTCATTTTTGGAGCTTTTGAATCACCAACTATCAATGTAGTTGGACAAACAAGACAATTGGCTGTTCCTAGAAGAAGACTCAATAAAAAGTCTGAGGAACCCTCCCAGAGACCAGGTACGGCTGTACCAACACAGGTCCTTACACTAGTGGGGGCTGCCACTCCAGCAACCAGAGGGTCTTCACATCAGCCCTCTATTTACCTTTCTGCAGCTTCTGCAGAAGCTTTAAGGTTCGACAATACATCGCCCAAACATAATCACCTGTAAAAAAGTGCCTGAGATATTGGTGGTAAACAGCCTTCTAGGCCCGGGGGAACTGAACCAAGTCCTCAAAAAGCTGCCTCATATCCAAGAGTTGCCAAGAGTGTAAATGTAGACATTAAGCTTTAAGGCAGGGCTCGACAAAACCCAGGCGCCAGGTCGCAATTGCGACTGGAAATTGCGTCCTGGCGCCTGGGCTGGTCAAAATTGAGGCTGAGGCTTTGTGGCCTACTGGAGAAAAAAAATACACGCTTTCTGTGAACCAGCGCCCTCTGGTGGACAGTGCTGTGATGAGCACAGCTTGCTCTCACTGCCTGCCCACCTCCGACAACCAGAAGCCCGGGATATCACTCCAGGGTTGCTGGCTGCAGTTATGAGCAGAGAGCGTCTACTCTCTGTCACACTGCCCAGACCCCGCACTGACAGCCCGCACCCCCTCCTCGTACAGATACAGACAGGAGAGAAAAGAGATAGAGAGCAGGATCTTCTCCTCCTCCTGTGTGTACCAGCAGCCCCGCCCACATTCCAATTCCTGGCAGCTCCGTGCCTCGCAAAGGGAAAGTCCAGCAGCCTGCAGCTAGATAGTGGATAAAAGATCAGCGTGTATGTACCATGGATGATGCAAGTTTGCAACCCTCCACAGGTGATCCACAGCTCTCCAGGACAGCCTTCCTTCCTTCAAACTTCTCAGTGATTGAAAAGAAAGCAGAACTCATGTGGGTCAGTCTTGAAGAGAGAGAGTGTGTTGTCACCTCCAGTGCCCCTCTACCAACACAGCAGCCTGCTGGGATTTCCCTGGTATGGTGCACTACTAGCCCCAGCATGCTCTGTCAGCCTATGTGTATGTATAGCACAGAACTCCACTGCCCAAGTCATTTTTGGGGGGGGGGGGGGGCGCAAACAACCTGAAAAAAACCCCCATCAATTGCAGCCTCACTGTGCCCCATCAAACGCAGCCACTGTGCCCCATCAAACGCAGCCGCTGCCTGTCAGTGCCACCTGTCAGCGCCCATTAGTGCAGCCTATCAGCGCACAAAAGTGAAGGAAAAAAATAGCTTATTTGCAAAATCTTATAAAAAACAAAACATCTCAGACTCTCAGCAACTCGCTGATAGGCTGAGACGGGTGTCAGTCCAGGCACCTGGCGGATCCAGACTTCATTGTCGGGATGACGCGGTGCCGTGACTGATTCCTGTGACATTACAGAAGTGCAAAATTTATTTCACTCCTGTGATCCATAAGAGAAGCCAAGCCAAACGAGCTCAGGCAGGTATGCCTGTAGGGAGCCCACCCCACCTTAACCACTTCACATCCCGGCTATTGTCAAATGACATCTGCAGATCGGATTTCCCATCCTGGGCGTCCAGGAGCTTCCCGCCGGTATAGGGGGTGCGCCCGCCCCGTGACGGAGTAGCCGATGCTAGTTCCAGGCGGTCACGATGTCCACCAGGCACCTGCGATCGCTTGTGACAGAGCAGGAACGTAGATCTGTGTGTGTAAACACACAGATCCACATCCTGTCAGGGGAGAGGAGACAGATCGTGTGTTTCTAGTATATAGGAACACCGATCGGTCTCCTCCCCTATTCAGTCCCCTCCCCCCACAGTTAGAACACACAGTCAGGGAACACATTTAACCCCTTGATCGCCCCCTAGTGTTAACCCCTTCCCTGTCAGTGACATTTATACAGTGATCAATGGCTATTTATAGCTCTGATCGCTGTATAAATGTTAATGGTTTCAAAAAAGGGTCAAAAGTGTCCGATCTGTCTGCCGCAATGTTGCAATCCCGATAAAAAAACGAAGATCACCGCCATTACTAGTAAAAAAATAATAAAAATGCCTTAAATCAATAACCTATTTTGTGGGCGCTATAACTTTTGCGCAAACCAATCAATATACGCTTATTGCGATTTTTTTACCAAAAATATGTAGAAGAAATACATATCAGGATAAACTAAGGAAATTTTTTTTATTTTTGTTTTTTAAATTGGGGATATTTATTATAGCAAAAAGTTAAAAATATTGTGCTTTCTTTCAAAATTGTCGGTCTTTTTTGTTTATAGCGCAAAAAAAAAACGCAGCGGTGATCAAATACCAGTAAAAGAAAGCTCTATTTGTGGAAAAAAAAAGGACCTCGATTTTGTTTGGGTACAGCGTCGCACGACGCAATTGTCAGTTAAAGCAAAGCAGTGCCATATCGCGAAAAATGGCCCAGGCAGGAAGGGGGTAAATTCTTCCGGGGCTGAAGTGGGTAAATGTACAGGGATGCACAGGACACCCAGCAGGGCAGGGCCGGCCCTACCATGGGACCCAATGGGACCGTGGTACCAGGCGGCATTTAGGAGGGGGCGGCAGTCAGTGTGTGACATTCAGTCAGGGCAGAGAGCAGAGCGAAGCGGAGCGGAGCGGATGCTGGTCGGCGCCGCGGTGCGCTATGCCTGTGCGGTGCAGCTGCTAATGCTGCTTTCTCCTGCACTGTGTCTGCCGAGTCCCGACCGTTGCCTAGCAACCGGTGACGTCAGGAGGCCGCGGCCGCCCCAGCATTCACAGCGCTCAGCCTCCGCGCCAATCAAGATTGCTCCGCCCACACACCTCATCCACCACAGGGTTGGGAATGGGATTCAGTGTAGGAGGAATTCTGCTGTGGCTGTGCCCTGGACAGTGACCTTGTGAGTTGAGCCTGGGCTGCCTCTCTGCCTCTGATAAAAAGGGTGAGTTATGTGGGATTTTTAATGTGTATTGTACCCATGTTTTCCCTGTAATTTAAAGCAAAACTTTATTCTTTTAAACACTTTGCGCCCGCGCTATAGACAAAAGACGTCTACAGCGCGGGCGCGGGGCTCAATTGCCGGGAGGGCGTCCATGGACGTCCTCCTGTTTACTTCCGCGATGCGCGCCGCTGTGGGCGCGCATCGGGGAAAAGCTGTGCCCGCCGTGTCACTCGGGTGCCGATGCGCGTGCCTGGCGGTCGCGATGTCCGCCAGGTACCCGCGATTAGCTGTCACAGAGCCAAGGACGTGTATCTGTGTGTGTAAAAACACACACAGATCCACGTCCTGTCAGGGAGAGGAGACCGATGGTGTGTCCCTTGTACATAGGGACAACCATCGGTCTCCTCCCCCAGTCAGTCACCTCCCCGCACAGTAAGAATCACTAATAGGGAACACATTTAACCCCTTCCTCGCCCCCTAGTGTTAACCCCTTCCCTGCCAGTCACATTTATACAGTAATCAGTGCATATTTATAGCACTGTTCGCTGTATAAATGTGAATGGTCCCAAAAATGTGTCAAAAGTGTCCGATGTGTCCGCCATAATGTCGCAGTCACAATAAAAATCGCAGATCGCCACCATTACTAGGAAAAAAAAAAGTAATAAAAAAAATGTCATAATTCCATCCCCTATTTTGTAGGTGCTATAACTTTTGCGCAAAGCAATCATTATACGCTTATTTTTATATTTTTTTACCTAAAATATGTAGAAAAATACGTATCGGCCTAAACTGAGAAAAAAAATATATATTTAAAAAAAAAAATTGGGATATTTATTATAGCAAAAAGTAAAAAATATTGTGTTTTTTTCAAAATTGACGCTCTTTTTTTGTTTATAGGGCAAAAAATAAAAACCGCAGAAATGATCAAATACCACCAAAAGAAAGCTCTATTTGTGGGGGAAAAAAGGACGTCAATTTTGTTTGGGAGCTACGTGGCACGACCGCGCAATTGTTTTTCAAAGCGTGACAGTGCTGAAAGCTGAAATTTTGCCTGGGCAGGAAGGGGGTTATGTGCCCAGTAAGCAAGTGGTTAAAAAAATGCAAACTATAAAATGATTTGTATTGTTTTCTTGGTTTCTAATCAAGATGCAATGGTCATGTCATGAATTTTAATGGGAACAGGCATAAAAAAGGTTACTGCTGTGTTTCAACTCCCTCTCTGTGCAGGATAGATCATTGTCAGTAGAGGTGACATATGGCACATGTTCTTCTCAGGATGCCATTGCCTGCCCTGTATGTACAGCACAAAAAACACAATTTAAAAAAAACATTAAGGCTGCTTTCACACGGGGGCAGGTGGGCATTGATGGTAAAACACTGCTAGTTTTAGCGGCGCTTTACCGTCATTTTAGCGGCGCTATTCGACCTCTAGTGGGGCGTATACACCGTTCCTCCACCGCCCTATAGATGCAGCCTGCAGGACTTTTTTTTAACATCCTGCCAGCGCATCATCCCAGTGTGAAAGCACTTAGGCTTTCACACTGGGACTCCAGGGGAGGCGCTTTACATGCGCTATTTTAAGCCCAAAAGCGCCTGAAAAATGCCTCCAGTGTGAAAGGCAGCATCTTTGGGTCACTTTAGGAGCGCTGTATACACCACTCCTCCACTCCTTGCGGGCGATTTTAACCCTTTCTCGGCCATTAGTGGGGGTTAAAAGCGCCCCGCTAGTGGGTGAAATGTGCCACAAATCCGACGGTAAAATAGCGGTGTTTTGCCGATATTTTACCGCCAACGCTATGGGCGTGTGAAAGGGGTCTCAAGGTTTCTTACCTTAATGCATTCTATGCATTAAGGTAAAAAACCTCCTGTGATGCAGCAGCCTCCCTTTTACTTACCTGAGCCTGGTTTTTCCCACGACGGGGACGAGCACACCAGCTCCACAGCCGGTGTCTCGGGTCCTGATTGGATAGATTGATAGCAGCGCAGCCATTGGCCCCGCTGCTGTCAATCAAACCCAATGATGCGGGAGCCGACTGGCGTGGCAGAGTCTTACTGTGTGTGGCAGGATCGCCTGTCTGCACCCTGCTGTCTTTCTGTGGCTCCAGTGTTTACCGTGTTGTCTCTGACCATCTCCTGTATCATTGTCTGCACACAGTCTCTGACCATCTCCTGTATCATTGTCTGCACACAGTCTCTGACCATCTCCTGTATCATTGTCTGCACACAGTCTCTGACCATCTCCTGTATCATTGTCTGCACACAGTCTCTGACCATCTCCTGTATCATTGTCTGCACACAGTCTCTGACCATCTCCTGTATCATTGTCTGCACACAGTCTCTGACCATCTCCTGTATCATTGTCTGCACACAGTCTCTGACCATCTCCTGTATATTTGTGGCGGGATCGTCTGTCTGCACCCTGCTGCCTGTCTTCGACTCCAGTGTTTGTTACTGTGTTAGCAGGTAAGAGCTTGTCATTACTGTCATTTGACAAAAATTTACTAGCCTGTCATCTAACTGTAGCACTGCCCCCGTAGGAGCTGCTAGTTTAGTTTTGGGCCTGCACTCTGCCTGTCAACCCCCAGAATTTGGCTCAATCCCCTCTGGCACAAATGGGCAATAATGTGATTGAGGACCCCAATTGGCTGTTAGGGACCTCAATAGTGTATACACAACAATATAGTTGTAACCAATTAACATGAGATAAACACAAAATAACACTGGAGTTTGTGGTTTGGATTTGAACGTAATGGTATGTCATGTAATTTTGCATATGGTGCTGTTGCATGTAACTCTGCTTTTCTGATAAATAAAATTTTACTTATCATGATATAAAATAATGAATGTGGGGGCGTTTTGGTGGGCGTGTTTTTTTTTTTGGGGGGGGCAGCATTTCATTCTTGGTCCCAGGCAGCACCATGTCTTGGGCCGGCGCTGCAGCAGGGGCACAAGAAGAGCTGGGGTAAACTGGGGTGCCTTGAGGTGGCCACTGCGGCTTACACATACAATGCATCCAGAAAGTATTCACAGCGCCTTACTTTTTCCACATTTTTTACAGCCTTATTCCAAAATAGATTAAATTCATAATTTTCCTTAAAACTCTACAAACAATCCCCCATAATGACAACATGAAAAAGGTTTTAGAAGAGGGAAGGTCTGGACAGCCGCACTCCAATAAAACGCCTTTATTGTGCAAAATAACAAAAGTACACACCACAGCAGGGTACAGTTTAAAAAGCTGACGCGTTTCACACTCAACAGTGCTTAGTCATAGCTATACAACCACAAAACTTTGTTACAAATATATACTAGTGCATATTAAACTAAATTATGTGATCAATTGTGTAATTAATTGAAACTAATGAAAAAGGTTTGTTTGAAATCTTTGCAAATTTATTAAAAATAAAAAAAGGAAAAAGTCTCATGTACTGTATGTGTAGCGCCACCCCCGCAGGAGCCACTGGTATTTTTTTTTGGGTCCCTTCTGCCCTGCACCTGTGATGACTCACCCCTTTCCTGGACCCGAGAACACTGACACACCTCAAAGGTTTAAATGAGCTTTATTTAATGGCAAAGCCCTAGAAAGGAATGGGTTAAATAATGAAAAAATTAGCAATATAGCAATGTAGGCACCTTTTTAAGTGACACCATTCACAGGGTGTCACTGTTCGTTCATCACATCTGCCTGGGAAGCAACTTGTGCACTAGGCAGGTGCTAAGCCCCTTTCACACGGGTGGACCGTTCAGGTCTGCCTGTCAGTTTTTTCAGCGGACCTGAACGGGCGCTCCACGCAAGTCTATGGAGCGACGGATGTCAGCGGTGACATGTCCACTGACATCCGATCTGGTCCGCTAAAATCAGACGTATGGCAATGGCAGATCGGATTGGGTGAGATCTGATGAAAACGGACATGCTGTGCGTTTTCGTCCGATCTCTCCATAGGAATCAGCGGCACTCGATAGGCCCCCTCCCCGCTCAGTCACCAATACGGTGGCTGGAAATCTCTCACCACTAGGGATGAGCTTCGTGTTCGAGTCGAACCCATGTTCGACTGGAACATTGGCTGTTCGCTGAATTTCGAACATTATGGGCCGTTCGCGCCAAATTCGAGTGGCGCGTCACGGCCCATAATTCACTGCGGCATCGCAGTGCATTGCTGGCTGATGATTGGCCAAGCATGCACTATGACCCACATGCTTTGGCCAATCACAGCAGAGAGGGACCTGTCATCTGCCGGCTCAGCGGAGAGATCTCCCGCTGAGCTGGCAGACTCCGCTGCAATGGATCCGCCCCATGTGGAAGGGGCCTTAGTGAGCGATACTGGCTTGTAATTGCAGAATAATGACAATCCAACACAGTACAGCAATACAAATGGTGCTTTTCAAAGACAATACAGCCTACCTACTACCTAATGCAAAGTTGTCCTGCCTAACCACTGGCCAGTGGGACTATGTAGAGAGTCTGTGGGCGATGGGGCCCTTACGTGGGAGTACTCCCTAAAGTAAACAAGATGGTGGCTGGAAGTCTCTCACCACAACGGGATGAGCTTCGTGTTTGAGTCGAACCCACGTTCGACTCGAACATTGGCTGTTCGCCTAATTTCGAACATTATGGGCCGTTCGCGCCAAATTCGAGTGGCGCGTCACGGCCCATAATTTACTGCGGCATCGCAGTGCATTGCTGGCTGATGATTGGCCAAGCATGCACTATGACCCGCATGCTTTGGCCAATCACAGCGCCGTCAGCACAGAGAGCCATAATTGGCAAAAGGAAGGGTGCCTTTGGCCAATCATGGCTCAGGGGAGTAGGTACACGCCCCACACTATATAAGGCCGCCTGCGTGTCGGCCTTGTGTAGTGTGTTGCGGCGGCGGAGAGAGATAGATAGAGATTTAGAGTGTCATTTAATTTTAGTTAGATAGAGCAGGCAGGCGATTGAGTTAGCTTTAGTCTGTGTATTTAGTATAAATGCATCCTAGGAGTTTATATATATATATATATATATATATATATATATATATATATATATATATATATATATATATATATATATATATATATATGTATTAATTGTGAGATGGGGGTTGTTTAGCTCAAGTGGTAGATGCGTTTTCCCAGCGATTCAAGCCAGTCAGGAACTATATTTAAGGGCATGGTAGCCCATTTTTATTAAAAAAGGCAAAATAAAAGTCCAAACAAAGGTTTCCCACGCAGGGGTTCTTCTCCATCAAATACACATAACAGAAAATGCTAGCCCACCTGGCTCTCTGTAGCAGTACTTCTGCACTTTCCTGGTCACCCAGACCACCGGACTCCTCAAAGCAGACGGCTTCCTTTTAGCGTCCACAGCTCTGCCTCTTGCAGTCACCAACTTTCTGACTGCCTCTTGCAGTCATCAATGTTCTGGCTGTCTCCTACAGCCTCTCTGACTCCTGAAGACCTCTTGTCTCTTGGTGTGGAGCCGTCTCCAACTGGGAGCCATGAGGTCTTCCCATACATTCATTATAAGGGCTGTGCTCACCTGAGCACACACCCTGCTGGTAATCAGCAAAGTCTGGACACAGGGTTGGAGATCCCATCCCTCCCAAGACACTGTGGAATCTCCAAACTACAAAGCCCCTTTCCAGAATACCAAAACCTGGAGAAAGCTGCGAAAGCAGTCTTCTCCAGTCCACATCTACGCTCTGTAGTCTTGCACCTTGCAAATGTGCAGACCCTGTGTCCAGCAAACTATCCATTTTACCGTGACAGTAGCTCCTACTGTCACATATCTCCCCCCCATGTTTCAGACCCAAAGGGGGCGGAACACACAAGCCCGAATCCTTGATTGGGGCACCTCTGTGCCAGCTGTTCGCGGCATAGGCTCAATCTTTTTTTCGGGTGCGTTTCCAGGCACGCCTTACCCAGGATCGCAACGGGGTCCTACCTTTCTGTATCCCCAGCCTACTCCCTCTGTCCTTGGGGTTCCTGAGCTCACGTTTCTTTTCTGGCAGCTCCCTGCCTTTCCTGCTACTTCCTTTAAACTCAGTTTCTGGATTCTGTAAGGAACCTGCTCCAGACACTACGCCTGATGAGGAACCACCTTGTCCCTCACTGGTACCCATTTTCCCCATCACAATAGGTCCCTTGGGTTTACCAACTCCTTTGCCCTTGACTACCAACTCCCCAGGGCTCAACATCTGTGTATCACACTCATTTTCCAAGAAACTATTCATTTTCATATCCAGGCAGTGGCGGAATTATCAGGGTCGCAACAGTCGCAGTTGCGACTGGGCCCTGTAATTCCGCCAAGTCTGGGGGGCCCGCCACCCGCCCGTGTGAGGTGCCCGACCGCCGCCCGCCAGTGTGAGGGGCCCACCTGACTGTCATGTCATCACTGTGTTGGCCTGGTGCATGCTGTTCGTTCCGGGGATCGGGTGCTTTCGCCCACTCAAGCCCCATACACACTATCAGTTTTCTTGCAGGTTTTTCTCTTCAGGTTTACCAAAACCATGTAGTGCAAGGGCCTGCCTGATTGCATACGAATTGAAACTCTTAAGGTTTGACCTCATATTAGATGGTTTTGGTAAACCTGAAGAGAAAAACCTGCAAGAAAACTGATAGTGTGTATGGGGCTTCAGAGAAGGCAGAGGCAGCGCTGAGAGACTGGGGCCGCCCCGCTCTGAGCTGAGAGGAGTGTGATTGGCCGGTTTTTCAGTAGGCGGTGCTCTCCCAGCATTTAGTGAAGGTTATGGGGTTGTGATTGGCTGGACGTCCTGTAGGCGGTGCTCTCCCAGGGTTAGTCGTGTTTGGCCCGGGTTTTTTCAAACTGTCACTGGGCATGTAGAGACAGGAATGGCCGGTTACACTGCAAATTAGTGGGACATGGACCATCAGCTGGCCGAGTTGGATGAAGGGAGTCCCGGGCCGTCATGCTCCTGCAGTGACTGTCAGATCTGAAGCTTTCCCGGGCAGCTGCACACTGGCTGCTAACTTCTCTCTCCCTCCTGCACTCCTTTGGGGCATAACAGCAAGTAAAAGAGCCGTGCCGGGGAGTACACTTACTCTAGCCCTACAGCCGCAGAACAGATGCCTTTGATCCTTCTCACACGCTCCCCCCTCCTCTCCCTCCCTGTGCTTGATAATGGAGGTGAAGTCCGCTCCAGCCAGCTACTGTCTATGATGTTTTTCCAACAACTGCATGGTGCCTCTCTGACCCCCCCCCCCCTGTGCTCTCCCCCCTCCTCTACTTGGGCTTGATAACAGGTCACTCACTGCAATGGCTCCTTTTCAGCCTCACAGACTGCACACCTCCTGTCCCTGCTTTCTCTGCTTGCTGTGAATCTCCCTGAGCTCCCTCAAACACCACAGTAGAAGAGGGGGCACATTTAGGGCCGGTTCACACTGCTGCGAGGTCAAACATCACATGTGATTCGCACTGCACTGCTGTGCAAATCTCATGTGATGTCTGTGCGATGCAAATTCAGCCATACAGATTGTATAGCTGAAATCGCATTCAGATCAAACTCACACAGGGCCCATTTTTTGGTCCGCACCAGAATCGGATCGCATGGGTGTTCACACCCATGCTATCCAATTCCTGTCCGAATTCACAGTTCGCATATGCAAACTTTACTGGAGGTGTCATTAACATTGTATTGACACCCCCAGCAGTTCGCGAAGGGCAGTGTAAACTGCCTGTGAGTTGTATGCGATGCGGGAACCCATACTGGATTCGCAGGGTTCCTGCATCGCTGCAGTGTGAATCGGGCCTAAGAGTACCTGTCTTGCTTAGCAGTAGCCTGGCCTGTCATCACAAATTCTGGCCCTGCTACCCGCACCTACGATTTCTGTGGGGAAGCAAGCAGCGAGTACTTCTGGCTCCCTTGCCGGCCTGGCCAACCACAACTCACAAACGGCCGTCAGGAAAACACTTTGGGAAAAAAATTGTCTGTGATTCTGAATTGTGCATGCGCAGTCTGAAGCCAGCCGTTTAGTGAACTGCTGGGCTCAGCCTCAGATTAGGCAGTGGGATGTGGTTTAAATTCACACACCCCACCACACAAGTAGAGGCTGATCCCAGCAGTTCAATAATCGGCTGGCTCCAGACTGCGCATGCACAGTCCAGAGTCACAGACAAGGATTTTTCTTCTAAAGTAGTTTATCGCCAGCCGCTCATGAGTTGTGACCAGGCTAGGAGGTATTAAACCACCTGCAAACCACACTAATTTCATGATACGCCCCTGCCCCAAAAATCAGCAAAAAAAATGTCAAACATCTTTTTTTTGGGGAGGTAAGTGACAGATCACTGCAAGGCCACACACAGGCCTATAGTACTTCATTGTGTGCGATCTGTGCTGGTGTCACAGAGCTGAGGGGGTGTGACAGGTGAGATCTGCTGGTGTGTGCCTAGAACAGATCACTCTGCTCCTCCCATCCTCTACACTGACCCCCAATAATGATGGGGACCATCCTCCTCCATATACATACATGTCTAAGTCCCAGTCACACCGCTGCGACTTTATTTACTTTGACAGTTCCAAATCACGTGACAAGTTGCACCCCATTGCTGGCAATGGACTAGTTCATATAAGCAGTGGTACTTGAGGGAGGGTGGCAGCGGTGGTTCTTGAGGGGGGGTGGCAGCGGTGGTACTTGAGGGAGGTGGCAGCGGTGGTGCCATCCTCTCCCACCACCACCTGTGCCTCCTTACTGATCCCATCCCCCCACCTCTGATCTCATCCCTATCCCCCCCCCCCATTACTTCTACAACAGAGGTGATGGGGGGAGGATAGGGATGAGATCAGTGGTGGGGGGATGGGATCAGTAAGAGGCACAGGTGGTGGTGGAAAAATGTAAAAAATATGTGGTGTTGGGGTGTGTTGCGCTGCCTTCCACCTGAATGGTGGTGTGGGTAGAGAAATACTTAAGTGCTAATTAAGTGAGATCCACCTCCACAAGGGTGATTGTATCCAAATTGATAGTGAACCTTCCAAAGTGATAATGGCATCTTCAATTGTTGTGTCAAGTGAAACCTGTTGCTACATGCCACCTATGAAGAGAGAATCAATGATCGAGTCGCTCTTCCTGGGGGCCAGTCAACAAGGGATGTGTAGAAAAACTTGGTTGCTAAGAGTTTAGGAATTAACCTGAAAAGTGATCCAAACTCGTGTCACCCTTCAACGGGTGGTATTAACCCTTACTGGTTAAATTAGAAACACTCAAGTGCACTAAATGCTAAATCAGGTGTTCAAACAATATATGCTAAACATCACAGCAATAAGCATCAGGATAAAAAAACATATAGTATAGTTGCCCTATAATCAAACACCTGTGGGCAGTACTTCGTGAAGAAAAAAAAAAATAATAATAATATTTTTTTTTTTTCACAAAGTACTCAGTGTTTCTAATTTAACCAGTACCCCTCAAGTACCACCGCTGCCACACCCCCCCCCCCCCCCCTGAAGTTGAAATCAGAAACAGAAATGTCTTACTTTGTTGTACAGTGTAAAAAAATTAAGTATCAAAATCAGGCTTTCGGGGGGGGGGGGGGGGGGCCCTTTAATGATTTCTTGCACCGGGGCCCTGGAGTCTCTAGTTACGCCACTGTATCCAGGCCATTATTTACATTAACATTCAGTAATAAGTCACCATTTCTCCAATTATCAATATCATCAATTATTTCTTGTTCAGGGTTTGTTAGGGCCAAGCCCAAGGAGGGACAACGCACAGGTGATCAGCTATCCCCTATGAGACCTTCACAAGGCTTTACTTCACCTGTTGTCCAAATCTCTGTGGGCAGTTGTCCCAACAACTGACATTAAACAACGCATGACCCATTTCTAGCAGTACCAATCTTTGCCAACTCACACTTTTCCATGTTACAATTTTTGTTCCTCTCCATACTATATTTGAGAGCGTCTCCGGGTACCCCAACTTGTACCTCTTTGCAGGTGACAGACAGAATCTCTGCTTTTGCCGCGTCCATATCTGGCCCTTCCTTCTTAGGAGGTCTAGCGGGTGAGGCAGTATCTGCGCCTTTTACTAATCCCTGCTCAGCCGCACCTCGGACCGCACTAGCAGACATGTCCATCACTGCATCAGGCGGAGAGACCTCTGTCTCCAGCAGCCCCCCAGAGCGCCTTCCGTACTGAACCGTATCCGGAAGCACCCTCACAGGAAACTGGGAGATCATTTGCCACACTATTAGAAAGCACTGTACCAACCAGTTCCACTGGTGATTCATTTTAACCAGCACAGGTTGTACTACCTGACTCCATCCATTGGTACCACGCAGCACCACCACATCCGACTGTAATGGAGGCACCCAGGTATACAAGGACTGTGCTTTCACCATTTCAAGCAGTTCCACTAACATATCTGTAATTTTTACACACTCCACATCAATATGCAAAACATTTTTGGTGACCTTAACCCTATCAGAGACATGGAGGGGCTCATTCACTGCGGCTTGAGGGGTCAAGACATTTAAACGGGCCTCCACCTCACTGGCAGTACCCATCACAGCCTGATGCTCCTCTGGAACACTGTCAGATGCATGTCTCCCACTCATCCCTTCCAAGTCAACAATGAGCCCCTTCAAGTAAACATCTGTTACATTGTCACCTTCACACTTGACATTCAGCGGCTGGGCTGTGAACACCACATCTGCCATGCATGCGCCCTGATCTGGTCCTTCCGACTGGGGGGAAACAATCCTTGTAGGGACCAACGCACCCTCAACCATCGGTCGCTCTGCGATTTCCCTGTCTGGCATAGCAGTTGTTGTATTCACACCCCTGTAGCTCAACATAGCCTTGTCTATCATGGCTAGTAATTGTTTGGCCCAACTGTCCCAATCCGTTGTGCTTCCATTATGAGGGCTCAGCAGTACCTCATCATCGGCTCTAGGAGTCACCTGGGATTCTGCAGCACAAACAGTAACTTTGTCAGTTCTATATAAATCACATTTTGACAACATGCTTTTACTCTTTGCTAAAGCTTCATCAAACAAGGCAGGCTGCAATACACTATCACTACCTTGCTCTGGGGGCGCTAACACACTCTGCTGTGTACCTTCAGCTCTGGCCAGCTGACTTAACCCCTTACCAACTGGGTTACACATATGATAAATAGACTGCTCACACAAACTCTCACTGCATGGTGTAGACCCAGTTTGTTCCATCAGAGCAATATCAGGGCTGTCCTGGACAATCTCTGGCTCCAACACCTGGAGACCCCCAGAGATTTCCATGGACAACACTGTGGCTCTGCTTCTGGTTGCCAAGGGAGACATCCCCCTTTTCTCATTACTAAAGAACACATCACCATAAGTACATGCATCATCAGCAATACCTTTATCATCAGCATTCATAAACATAGCAGTTTCATAAGCTCTATCAGGTTTTCTTTTGTCTTTAACGCATGGCACCCTGCGTGCCACTCAGCACACCACCCTTCCTCTCCAAAGGATTATTTTTCCTACTAGGGCGGCTTCACAGTTGTTCTGGGAAACCACTTGCCTCACCACTGCAGGCTCCTTGGTGGTTTCCCTTGGCAACTCTGCAGCACCTGTCACTGTTACTAGGGAACATGGCACACCAACTGCTTTGGGTACCCCTAGCACATCTCTCCCAGCACTCTGCTGGTTTACCTTAGGTGCACACAGAGTCCACATGTCCTTTTCAGTCCTTGACCTCGCTGCAAGCAGGGTTTTAACCTGTGTCTCCCCACTGATCTGGGTAGCACACTGCAGCAAGTCCATTTTTACACCTGCGGATCTCCCCACCGAACACAATGCCACTTCACTGGGATCAGACCCACAAATTGCAACAGTCTTACCATATCCTGTAGCAGGTAACTCTGGATTTCCAAAAACGAAGTCTACCGGTGACACTTCTCCCATCCTGGAGCATTGCTGGCGGCGCATGATACGATGAAACTCTCCTCTGAGAAGGATTTCCTCTTTAAACTTGCAGTAGTCATCCTGGTCCCGATCCATCAAATGGTAAACCGACCGGTACTCTATCCGTAATAAGGTTTGCAGCAATTTTGGCCACCGGTTCCTAGGCCATTTTCTCTTTACAGCAACTTTTTCAAATCTTAGCAGGAAGTCCCCAACCTCCTCTGTAGGCAGCATGGGTTGCATATAGTCAGAGGCCACGATCACAGCCCCTTGCACTGCATCCCAGTCTTTGTGATTCCGCTTGAACCATCCATTCACTGTCTCACGCATCACTAGGCCTTTTGGACTGACCCTTCTAGGTGGAGACATCTTCTCAGGCCATGCTGAGCTGCTGCAGTATTTTCTGTCAGTGTACTTTATCCTGCGCACAGGGGGCAACTAAAGCTAACTGCAGACAATTGCTGGTGTTCTTTTCCTAATAATACCACAGGCAGGCAGCTGCAGGATTTTCAGTCAGTGTACTGTATCATGTGCACAGTGTGCAACTAAAGCTAACTGCAGACAACTTCTGGTGTTCTCTTCCTAATAATACCACAGGCAGGCAGCTGCAGTATTTTCAGTCAGTGTACTGTATCCTGTGCACAGTGTGCAACTAAAGCTAACTGCAGACAATTGCTGGTGTTCTCTTCCTAATAATACCACAGGCAGGCAGGCAGCTGCAGTATTTTCAGTCAGTATACTTCAGGGCTCAAAATTTTAGGTCCTGAGCTACTTGGCAGGCCTTAAGAGTTACTTGCCACCAGTTGCCCCACCCAAACCCTGAACTGCAAAAACTACAGGAGGGATACACGCAAATGGATGGCCGGCTTCAACAACTCACTAGGTCACCAGGCCCTACAGCCCTAGCTGCGGCTTCTACCCCTGGTACCTCCACTTCTCAGGTCTCGGCAAGCCCTACCGTGGTGATGGCTTCCCCGGAACCCAGAGTTCCCATACCATTCACGGGTGATCGCAAAAAGTACAGAGCCTTCAAAAATGCCTGCTCTCTCTACCTCGCTCTTCAGCCTCTGACCTTTTCTTCAGAGGTAGTAAAGGTGGGCTTCGTTATCTCCCTCCTATCCGAGGAACCCCAAGCCTGGGCTCACGGCCTAATGGAGCAAAGGAGCCCCGCATTAAACTCTGTTGAAACCTTTTTCGAACAGATGGCGCAGCTATACGACGATCCCCAGTGCATGGCTACGGCTGAGGCTATTCTGCACCGCCTGTTCCAGGGAAGAAGGCCGGTTGAGGACTATACGGCTGATTTCCGGAAATGGTCGGCCGATACCGACTGGAACGAAGCGGCATTGAAATACCAGTACCGCCAAGGACTGGCGGAAGCGCTTAAGGACGAACTAGCCCGAAATGAGACCCCCGCTTCCTTGGAAGGTCTAGTTCAGTCCGCCACCCAGCTTGACAGATGCCTGTGAGAGCGGCGCGCTGAACGCTTTCAGACTGCTCGTCCCAACTGGACTCCTTCCAGATCCGTTCCGGTTCATCCTCCTGCTCCAGTTCCTGCTGCTCCGTCCTTTCCTGAACCGATGCAACTTGGCCTAGTCCGGCCTCCCCTCTTTCCTGAGGAGAAACAGCATAGGTGTCAAGCCAACCTATGTCTCTACTGTGGAAGTTCTGGCCATTTCCTCCGAAGTTGTCCAGTGAGACCCAGTAAGTCTGTCCCCCAAGATGTATTGAACTATCAAGTTTCAAGTGTCCCTCAGGCTTATGTTGTCCTCTTTATCTCCCTACAGCTACCGGAAGGGGCAACCCGCCTACCTGCTATTATTGACTCCGGAGCCTGCAGCTGCTTCCTGGACTCTGCACTCGCCCAGAAACGTTATTTTCCCCTTCAAGTCAAGAACCGTTCCCTTCAGGTACACCTGGCGGATGGTTCTCTTCCCCGCTCTGGGCTAATCACTCAAGAGACTAAACCCATCCTTGCCACCACTGACTCTGGCCACCGAGAGTTTCTGCGGTTTGACCTCATCCCCTCTCCAATGTTTCCCATCATTCTGGGTCTCCCCTGGTTACAAGCACACAAGCCTCTCATCAATTGGGCCAATAAGGAAGTCAAATTCACATCTCATTACTGCTCCCAGCATTGTCTTACCCCAGTCTCAGCCACCTTCTCTACCATTGCAACCGTTCCTGAAAACCTGCAAGACGTTGCCTCCGTGTACCTGGAATTTAAGGACGTCTTTGACAAACGACAGGCCGACTGCCTACCCCCGCACCGGCCATATGACTGTCCCATCGACCTCCTACCTGGCTCAGAGGTGCCTTTCGGCCGTATCTTCCCTTTATCTGAAACCAAGTTAACTGCCCTCAAGGCCTACATAGACGAAAACCTTGGAAAAAAATTAATTCGTCCATCTTTCTCTCCAGCCGGTGTAGGGATCTTCTTCGTGGAAAAAAAAAGATGGGTCTCTCAGGCCCTGCATTGACTACAGAGAGCTGAATAAAATCACCATTAAAAACAGATATCCACTACCACTGATCCCGGAATTGTTTCAACGGTTTTGATCTGCCCAAATATTTTCCAAGCTGGATCTTCGGGGGGCATACAACCTCATCCGGATCAGCGCTGGAGATGAATGGAAGACCGCCTTCAGATCCAGATTCGGGCACTTTGAGTACCTCGTCATGCCATTCGGGCTTTGTAATGCCCACGCCACTTTTCAACATCTAGTGAATGACATTTTCCGAGAACATCTTGACGACTTCTTAGTGGTATATCTAGACGACATACTTATCTTCTCGACCTCCTTGGAATTACACCGAGTTCATGTCAAAAAGGTCCTTACCCTCCTCAGAGAACACAGGCTATACCTCAAAGCTGAGAAATGCGACTTTGAAAAGACTACAGTGCAGTTTCTGGGATTCATTATTTCCATTAACGGAGTTGCAATGGACCCACAGAAAGTCAGGGCAATTCAAGAATGGCCAGCCCCAACTGATAAGAAAGGGGTGCAGTGCTTTATTGGCTTTGCCAATTTCTACAGAAGGTTCATCATCGGGTTCTCTTCTATTGTAGCACCCATCACGCAACTGACACGCCAGGGCAACCGCTTCCAGTGGACACAGGAGGCTCAGGATGCTTTCACCAAATTAAAATCTGTGTTTACTTCAGCACCTGTCTTACGGAACCCAGACCCTGCATTACCCTTCATACTGGAAGTAGATGCTTCCCGAGACAGCTACAGGGGCCATTCTCTCTCAAAGACAGGGCCCAAAGTCTCTGCTTCACCCAATAGCTTTTGCCTCCCGGAAACTCAACCCACCGGAACAAAATTACGATGTTGGTGATAGAGTTGTTGGCCATTAAATTTGCCCTGGAAGAGTGGAGGTACCTACTGGAGGGCGCATCTCACCCCATCATGATTTTTACCGACCACAAAAACCTGGAGTATTTAAGGACAGCAAAACGGTTAAGACCCTGGGCTCTCTTTTTCACCAGATTTAACTTCCACATCTCTTACAAACCCGGATCCAAGAATGGGAAGGCAGATGCGCTCTCCAGGATGTTTCCCGAATTGCCACAAACAGTGGAACCCAGCACTATCTTGTCGCCACAAAACTTTCTTCTGGTCTCCCAGGTTGACCTGTTGACCTCTATTAAAGTAGCATCCAGGTACTGTTCTGACCAGGAAACCTCTTCTCTGGAGAAACATGATGACCTATATTGGTCCCGAGGTAAAATCTTTGCTCCACTGGAAACGAGACATTTAATCCTAAAGACTTTCCACGACCACAAGTTAGCAGGCCACTTTGGAACCCAGAAAACCATTGAGCTAGTCTCTCGCTCATTCTGGTGGCCAGGCTGGAGACAGGACTGTGAAACCTACGTTGCCTCCTGCACTCGCTGCCAGCGTAATAAAGGGGCAAATATCAAAAGCTGGGGCCTGCTCATACCTCTACCCATTCCGGAACGTCCCTGGGCAGAGGTCTCCATGGACTTCATTGTCGACCTGCCTCCCTCTGGAGGATTTACCACCATCTTGGTTGTGGTCGACCGCCTCTCTAAGATGGCACACTTCTTACCCATGGGCCGGTACCCCCTCTGCTGCAGACACAGCCAGAATCTTCTTTAAGGAAATCACCAGGCTCCATGGGGTACCCAAGAGCATTGTCTCCGACAGGGGTGTCCAATTCACATCCAAATTTTGGCAGGAACTTTGCAAGTCCTTGGAAATCAAGATCTGCCTCTCGTCTGCCTATCACCCTCAGAGCAACGGCCAGACTGAGAGGACTAACCAAACTCTGGAATAGTGATGAGCCGAACACCCCCGGGTTCGGTTCGCACCAGAACCCGCGAACGGACCGAAAGTTCGTATGAACATTAGAACCCTATTAAATACAATGGATGCGAACGTCGAATTCTAAAGTGCTAATTATAACGACTGTTATCCATGTTATTGTCCTAAAAAGGGTTTGGGAACCCGGGTTCTGCACCAGGGGACATGTATCAATGCAAAAAGAAGTTTTAAAAACGGTCGTTTTTCGGGAGCAGTCATTTTAATGATGCATAAAGTGAAAAAAAAAAAGTCAAATATTCCTTTAAATATCGTACCTGGGGGGTGTCTAAAGTATGCCTGTGAAGTGCCACGTGTTTCCCGTGTTTAGAACTGTACCTGCACAAAATGACACTTCTAAAGGAAAAAAAAGCCATTTAAAACTGCTTGCGGCTTTAATGTAATGTCTGGTCCCGGTAATATGGATGAAAATCTTTAAGAAAAATGGCATAGCTACCCCATCACCCCCCCCCCCCCCTACCCCAGCCCATTACAAGCCCCTTTGGGTCTTGTATGGATATTAAGGGGAACCCCGCACACAAAATAAAAAAGGCCCTATATACTCTGAACAGCCGTATACAGGCGGTGCATACAAGACAGGGACTGTAGGTTTGTTCTTATGTAGAATCTGTTTGTAATTTTGAACAGGTACATTGTTTAAGTGTAGCTCCAGCCCAAAAATCTATTTTTAAACTTTTTGGAAAACATAGGTAAGGGTTATCACCCCTGTAACATTTGTTTTGCTGTCTGTGCCCCTGTTCAGAACATTTCACCTCACTTTCCATCCCAATGACAACTGTTTTTGAAATGTGGTGTTTTTCTTGAAACAAGGATTGCTGATAAAGCATCAGTACAGAGAAGACACCTTTCTCCCATATTAATTCTTACAGGAGAGAATTTTCCTTCCTAGGGGTAGATTTCCTCTCACTTCCTGTTGTCTTCTTGCGTTTGCAAGTAGGAGTCGTTTGTAAGTTGGATGTTTGAAAGTAGGGACCTGCCGTATATACTCTGCAGAAATAGGCCCCTTAGTTGTTGGTGTTGGCACAACACTGTAAGCACTCACAGTTACTCTTGGTTGGCGCTGGAACGCCCTGCTGTCAACTATTATATCAGGAATTGTAATTACATATAATTGTTGAACAGTGGTAGTAAAAATTGGGCCTTTGATGGTGGTGCTGGTGCCACAACACTGTAAGCCCTGACAGTTACTCTTGGTGGGTGCAGCAATGGGCCCTGCTGTGAATTATTAGATCAAGAATTGTAATTGCATGCCCCTGTTGAACAGGGGCTGAAAAATTGGGCCTTTCGTGGTGGTGGTGGTGGTGGTGGTGGTGTTGCCACAACACTGTAAGCCCTCAGAGTTACTCTTGGTGGGTGCAGGAATGGGCCCTGCTGTGAATTATTAGATCAAGAATTGTAATTACATGCCCCTTTTGAACAGGGGCTGAAAAATTGGGCCTTTCGTGGTGGTGGTGGCGTTGCCACAACACTGTAAGCCCTCAGAGTTACTCTTGGTGGGTGCAGCAATGGGCCCTGCTGTGAATTATTAGATCAAGAATTGTAATTACATGCCCCTGTTGAACAGGGGCTGAAAAATTGGGCCTTAGGCACTGGTGGCACAACACTGCAACCCCTCACAGATACTGTACTTGGAGCACAGCAATGAGCCCTGTTGCAAAGTATTGCTTCAAAAATTGTAATTACACGCCCCTGTTAAACAGGGGCTGAAAAATTGGGCGTTAGGCACTGGTGGCGGCACCCATAAACAAAAATGATCTTCCAAGCTATCATCATCAATCGTATCATTGAGGACTCGGAGGAGGAGGATAGCCAGTCAACATAACAGCACAGGCACTCAGCATCAGCATCAGTCTTGAAGGGATGTGACATGTTAAAATCAATTAGTCTGTTATATCAGCATCAGGTGTGTGGTAGCTGGTGGTGATCCAAGACTGGTTCATCTTGATGAAAGTCAGTCGATCAACCGAGTCGGTGGACAGGCGCACCCTGTGATCCGTGACAAATCCTCCAGCAGCACTGAATGTGCGTTCCGAAAGAACGCTGGATGCAGGACAGGCCAGTAGCTCAATTGCATACTGTGCAAGCTCTGGCCAGTGATCCATCCTCAAGACCCAGTAAGCCAGAGGATTTTCGGTGGGGAAGGTGTCCAAGTCTGACCTTGCCCCTAGATATTCCTGCACCATATTTATCAGACGCTGGCGATGGTTGCTGGAACCGATCATACTTTGGGGCTGTGGACTAAAGAATTGTCTGAACGCATCGGTCAGACGGCCACCTTCCCCACCGCTCCTTCTTTGACTGGCCGAAGCCTCAGCAACTCGTTGTCCAGGACCAGGAGTTTGTAACCTCCCAGTCTCTGGGAACGCGTTGCACAGACCTTTCTGCAAGGCCTCCCGGAGTTGTCTCATCCTCTGCGACGGTAACATAAGGTCCGCAACCTTACCCTTGTACCGTGGATCAAGGAGAGTGGCCAGCCAGTAATGGTCCCTCTCCTTGATCCGAAGAATACGAGGATCCTTCCGCAGACTTTGCAGGATCAGGGAGGCCATGCAGCGTAGGTTAGCTGAGGCATTCGGTCCGGAGTCCTCTGGGTCACTAAGGACGACATGATCCGCAGCCACCTCCTCCCAGCCACGTACAAGTCCACTGGTTTCTTGGGACTGTAAATCATCCCTAAAAGACTGCTGCTGATGATGCTGAGTGCCAGCCTCCACCTCCATGCTGACACAATCCTCCTCCTCCTCCTCCTCTTCCTGTGCGATGGGTGGGACAGAAGGAACACTGTCTGGGTAAAGGGGGCCTTGAGAGGCAAGGAAGTCCTCCTCTTCCTGCCTCTGTTCTGCCTCAAGTGCCCTGTCCATTATTCCACGCAACGTGTGCTCCAACAGGTGGACAAGAGGTACAGTGTCACTGATGCATGCACTGTCACTGCTCACCATCCTCGTGGCCTCCTCAAATGGTGCCAGGACAGTGCATGCATCTCTGATCATGCCCCACTGGCGTGGAGAAAAAAAACCAAGCTCCCCTGACCCTGTCCTGGTGCCGTAGTCGCACAGGTACTCATTGATGGCCCTCTGCTGCGTGTGCAGCCACTGCAGCATGGCCAACGTTGAGTTCCACCTGGTGGGCATGTCACATATAAGGCGGTTCTTGGGCAGGTTCAACTCCTTTTGCAGCTCAGCCAGGCGAGCACTGGCATTATAAGATCTGCGGAAATGCACACAGACTTTCCTGGCCTGCCTCAGGACATCCTGTAAGCCCGGGTACCTGCCCAAGAACCGCTGCACCACCAGGTTAAGGACGTGAGCCACACAGGGCACATGGGTCAGTTGTCCCTGTCGGAGGGCGGAGAGGAGGTTGGTGCCATTGTCGCAAACCACCATTCCTGGCTTAAGCTGGCGTGGCGTCAACCACCTCTCGGCCTGGCCCTGCAGAGCAGACAGGACCTCTGCCCCAGTGTGGCTTCTGTCCCCCAAACACACCAGCGCAAGCACGGCATGACATCTTTTTGCCTGCGTACTTGCGTAGCCCCTTGAACGGCTACGGAGCACCGCTGGTTCAGAGGACAAAGCACAGGAAGAGGCCATGGAGGAAGAAGAAGAGGGGGTGGAGGAGAGAGGTGTGTCACAACCAGTAGTAGCATTTTGGAGGCGTGGCGGTGGAACAACCTCCAACACTACTGCACCTTGTCCTGCATCCTTCCCAGCTGCCAAAAGAGTGACCCAATGGGCCGTGAAAGAAAGGTAACGTCCCTGTCCATGCCTGCTGGACCATGAGTCAGCGGTAATATGCACCTTACCGCTGACCGCCCTGTCCAGCGAGGCCAAGACATTGCCTTCCACATGCCGGTAGAGAGCCGGAATAGCCTTCCGTGAGAAAAAGTGGCGTTTGGGAACCTGCCACTGAGGAACCGCACATTGCACAAACTCACGGAAGGGGGCCGAGTCTACCAACTGAAAAGGCAGCAGTTGAAGCGCTAGCAATTTAGCCAAGCTAGCATTCAACCGCTGGGCATGTGGATGGCTGGGAGTGAACTTCTTTCGACGGTCTAGCAGCTGGGGCAGGGAAATTTGCCTGCTAGAATCGGACGTCGGTGTACTGCTAGCAGAGTGGCCGCAAGTACTTGGCTGTGACACACCTAATTCTACACCTTCATTCCTCTCAGTGCATGTTTCAGAGAGGACTGAAGTTATAGTGGGGTTGGAGATCCCAGCTGATGCGGTGCAAGGAGAGGTCCGCTTTGATCTTTGGTGTGGGTCTTTGAGGTAGGCTTGCCAACGAGCTGCATGGCAGGTCAACATATGTCTGGTCAGGCATGTGGTACCCAAGCGGCTGATGTTTTGGCCACGCGATATACGCTTGAGACATATGTTGCAAACAGCAGCTGTGCGATCTGATGCACTAGCCTCAAAAAAGGCCCACACCAAAGAACTTTTTGAATGACGGGCAGAGGCAGCGCCCTGCACAGGCGGAGCTCTGCGGTGTGATTCCGTCGGTGTACTGCCCTTACGCTGGCCACCAAAGGGCATCCTGCCTCGTTGGAGATGTGCCTCCTCCTCATCCTCCTCCTCCTCCTCCTCTCTCCTATTAGGCACCCACGTGGAGTCAGTGACCTCATAATCCCCTCCCTCCTCATCACTGGAGCCAATCTGGCAGTATGCTGCAGCTGCTGGAACATGACTGCCAGATTGGTGTCCTTCTTGAGCATCCCCTCTGTCTGCTCTCACGCTACTGCCTTCCTCTAGCTGGGTTTCATCATCAGACCCTTCGAAACGCTGGGCATCCTCCTGGAGCATGTACCCAACACTGTGCTCAAACAGTTCGGGGGACTCCTCAGGAGGAGGACATGGTGGGTCTAGGGAAGGAGTGACTGATGATGAGTCTGACATTGATACCAGGGAAGAGGACGCTTTGGCAGCTGCTTTGCCAGTACCCTGAGCCTGGGTGAGAGAGGATGAGGAGGAGGAGGGCTTGGTCATCCACTCTACCAAGTCTTCGGCATGATGTGGCTCAACATGTCCAGCTGCCGAAAAGAAGGACAAGCGTGTCCCATGGCCATGTGCTGATGACAATGCACCGCGTCCACGACCAGCACTGTTGCCCCCAGACACAGAGCCTGCTTGCCCTCTTTTATTGCCTCCTGACTGTCTGCCTCTCCTTGTTTGCCTTCCAGACATTCTAATGGATGGCCTGCAGGGAGATGGGGAAAAAAGCAATAAGGGCTACCTTCAGGTGTCCTTCTCTGTCCCTTTACTTAAGGATTTTTAAATATGGTTGAGGATGATTGCTTTCGCACAGAATAGCACAATGACAATTTCCCTGACTGTCCAAAAAACAAGGATTTCAAAGATGGTTGATGATGAATGCTTTAGCACAGTATAGCACAATGAGAATTTCCCTCACTGGCCTTCCCTGTCCCTACAAACAAGGTTTAGCACAGTAAAACACACTGACACTCTCCATACCTATAGTTTTCTGTCCCTATAAAAAATGTTTTTTTAAAGATGGTTGATGATGAATGCTTTAGCACAGTATAGCACAATGAGAATTTCCCTCACTGTCCTTCCCTGTCCCTACAAACAAGGTTTAGCACAGTAAAACACACCGACACTCTCCCTACCTATAGTTTTCTGTCCCTATAAAAAATTTTTTTTAACCACTTAAGCCCCGGACCATTTGGTAGCTAGAGGACCAGAGGTGAATTCAGAATTTTGCACTGCGCTGCTTTCACTGTAAATTGTGCGGACATGCAATGTTGTACCCAAACGAAATTTGCGTCCTTTTCTTCCCACAAATAGAGCTTTCTTTTAATGGTATTTGATTGCCTCTGCGATTTTTATTTTTTGCGATATAAACAGAAAAAGACCGAAAATTTTGAAAAAAAATGATATTTTCTACTTTTTGTTATAAGAAAAATCAAATAAACTCAATTGTAGTCATACATTTAGGCCAAAATGTATTCAGCCACATGTTTTTAGTAAAAAAAATGTCAATAAGCGTACATTTATTGGTTTGCGCAAAAGTTATAGAGTTTACAAACTAGGGTACATTTTCTGAAATTTACACAGCTTTAAATTTATGACTGCCTATCTCATTTCTTGCTAAAATGACAGGGCAGTACAAAACCCCCCCAAATGACCCCATTTTGGAAAGTAGACACCCCAAGGAAATTGCTGAGAGGCATGTTGAGCCCATTGAATTTTTAATTTTTTTGTCCCAAGTGATTGAATAATGACTAAAAAAAAATAAAATAAAAAAATAAATTACAAAAAGTTGTCACTAAATGATATATTGCTCACACATGCCATGGTTATATGTGGAATTTCACCCCAAAATACATTTTGCTGCTTCTCCTGAGTACGGGGATACCACATGTGTGGGACTTTTTGGGAGCCTAGCCGCGTACGGGACCCCGGAAACCAAGCACCGCCTTCAGGATTTCTAAGGGCGCAAATTTTTGATTTCACTCCTCACTACCTATCACAGTTTCGAAGGCCATAAAATGCCAAAATCGCACAAAACCCCCCCAAATGACCCCATTTTGGAATATACACACCCCAAGCTATTTGCTGAGAGGAATGGCGAGTATTTTACAGCTCTCATTTGTTTTTGAAAATGAAGAAAGAAAATATATATATATATATATATTTTTTTTTTTTTTCAATTTTCAAAACTTTGTGACAAAAAGCGAGATCTGCAAAATACTCACAATACCTCTCAGCAAATAGCTTGGGGTGTCTACTTTCCAAAATGGGGTCATTTGGGGGGGTTTTGTGCTATCTGGGCATTCCATGGCCTCCGAAACTGTGATAGGCAGTGAGAAGTGAAATCAAAAATTTACACCCTTAGAAAGCCTGAAGGCGGTGCTTGGTTTTTGGGGTCCCGTACGTGGCTAGGCTCCCAAAAAGTCTCACACATGTGGTATCCCCGTACTCAGGAGAAGCAACAGAATGTATTTTGGGGTGTAATTCCACATATGCCCATGGCATGTTTGAGCAATATATCATTTAGTGACAACTTTGTGCAAAAAAAAAAAAAAAAATGTTGTTTTTCCGCAACTTGTGTCAACATATAAAATATTCCATGGACTCGACATGCCTCTCAGTATATAGCTTGGGGTGTCTACTTTCCAAAATGGGGTCATTTGGGGGGGTTTTGAACTGTTCTGGCATTTTATACACAACATTAGGAAGCTTACATCCACTCTTCTAACCACTTGAAGACAAAGCCCTTTTTGACACTTTTTGTTTACATGAAAACATTTTTTTTTTTGCAAGAAAATTATGTTGAACCCCCAAACATTATATATATTTTTAAAGCAAAGGCCCTACAGATTAAAATGGTGGGTGTTGCATTTTTTTCTACACAGTATTTGCGCAGCGATTTTTCAAACGCATTTTTTGGGTTAAAAAATACACTTTTTTTAATTTTAATGCACTAAAACACACTATATTGCCCAAATGTTTGATGAAATAAAAAAAGATGATGTTAGGCCGAGTACATAGATACCAAACACGACATGCTTTAAAATTTCGCACAAATGCGCATTGGCGACAAACTACATACATTTTTAAAAGCCTTTAAAAGCCTTTACAGGTTACCCCAGTAGATTTACAGAGAAGGTCTACTGCTAAAATGATTGCCCTCGATCTGACCTTCGCGGTGATACCTCACATGCATGGTGCAATTGCTGTTTACATATGACGCCAGACCGACGCTTGCGTTCGCCATTGGGCAAGAGCAGGGCAGGACAGGGGTGCTTTTTTTTTTTTTCTTTTTTTTATTATTAATTTTGCTTTTTTATTTTATTTTTAAATTGTTCCTTCCAAGTATTTTTTTTTTTATTGTTATCTCAGGGAATGTAAATATCCCCTATGATAGCAATAGGTAGTGACAGGTACTCTTTTTTTGAAAAAACTGGGGTCTTCTAGACCCTAGATTTTTCCTCTGCCCTCAAAGCATCTGACCACACCAAGATCGGTGTGATAAAATGCTTTCCCAATGGCGCTTTTTATATCCGGGGGGGGGGGGGCATTCCCTCCCACTGCTTGTAAAAGCAGTCCAGAGGCTAATTAGCCACTAGGATTGCTTTTACATGAAAGCCGGCCGCAGGCTGAAAAGAATGATACCAAGATGATACCTAAACCCGCAGGCATCATTCTGGTATAAACATTCAAAGTCCAGCAACATACCAGTACGTTGCTGGTCCTTGTTGGACATGTATTGTAATCTTTTTATTTCATGCAGCCAGTTGGCTGAACGAAAAAAGAGATTTGATCGGTGGGTATGCCCACCATTAGAATACCGCCCTTCATCCACCCACTTCCAATGATGGGCATACACGCACCATTTATATATGCCGAAGCATGGGGGCATCCTCCCGCAAAAAAGTTATGCCGCACACACATGGTCGGACTTTTCCACGGGCAAGCCTCCGTCGGAATTTCGACCGTATGTACGCGGCATTAGGAGCAAAATCGCTCCTCCGCCCCTGCTGCCCCAATGCTTCGGCATATTTGCTTTTTTTTTTTAACTGTGGTGGTGAAATCACCTCCTACAGCACTGGAGTCGCAGGGATCAGGCCTGTCTCTGCGAACGCTGCAGTTATGTGTGTTTTTGTTTTGTAAGTGACAGTGATCGATCGATACTGCACTTAGGTGGCCTGGGCTGGACGGAGGGGCAAAACGCAGGTGCCAGCAGGTATCTGGGCTGATCCCGCTAACACTGCGTTTTTGGGAACCCTAAACTGCTGGGGACGCTAGTATAGATCTGATCAGATCAGATATTGATCTGTTCAGATACTATACCACTAAGGGGGGTGTATGCTTCACGCGTGGGTGTTAGCGTTACTGGCACTAACCTGACACTGCCTGGGGTGTGACTCAGACCCTCTCTGACGCTAAAACCTAATTGATATCACCCGCCGGGCGATCAGGGGGTTAAACCTTTATTGGGTTATATACACGGCGGGTGCCCTGACACTATAAAAAGCAAACTAACTAACCAGCGTCACCCGTAACACTTATATGGTGATCACTGGTGAAAGGGTTAACTAGGGGCAATCAGGGGGTTAAAACCTTTATTAGATAATATATGGGGGTACCTGACGCTATAAAAACCTGCGGCGAACCTAAAAAAAATTACCGGCTACCGATCTGCATCACAGACACTAAGACAGCGTTTAGAAAAACGATCGCTTAGTGACAGTGGTGATAGGGGGTGAAAGGGTTACCTGGGGGGCGATCAAGGGGGTTAAACCTTTATTAGATAATATATTGGGGTACCTGACGCTATAAAAACCTGCGGCGAACCTAAAAAAAATTACTGGCTGCCGATCGGCATCACTGACGCTAAGACAGCGATCAGAAAAATGATTGCTAAGCGACAGTGGTGATAGGCGGTGAAAGGGTTATCTGGGGGGTGATCAGGGGGTTAAACCTTTATTAGGGGGGGTTAGGGGGCTACACTGGACCTAAGACTAAACTTTGGTGACACTTTTACAGTCACAAATGTCACTGATTGCAATGATCACTAAATAAATGGTCACTGCAATCAGTTACACTGTGACTGGGGGCTGGGGGGGTGATCTGGGGGGTGATCTGGGGGGCCTGGGGGGGCGATTTATGTCCCTATGTGTCCTGGTGTCAGTGTAGTGTTGTGTGCACTGCCCTGATATCTTCTCTTGTACGGCGCTCGGTATATGTGAGCGCCGCACCAGAGATGACATCACTTCCTCCTGCTCCCTCTGTCTGACACAGACAGAGGGGGCATTTCCATTCGCCGGGAGCGATCGCGAGGGGGTGGCCAGAAACGAATGGCTGCCCCCTCATCCCGGAACGCTCCCGGACACTTAGCCACCGCTCACTGTATAGGTGGGGGGTCAGATTGGACCCCCCAACTGTACAAAGGCAATCACGTATGCTCTACGTGATTGTGCCTGTCGGTGCCATTCTGCCGACGTATATATACAGTGAGCGGTCGTTAAGTGGTTAAAGATGGTTGATGATGAATGCTTTAGCACAGTATAGCACAATGAGAATTTCCCTCACTGTCCTTCCCTGTCCCTACAAACAAGGTTTAGCACAGTAAAACACACTGACACTCTCCCTACCTATCCTTCTCTTTCCCTAAACTAAAGGAATCCAGGTTAAGCAAGAAAAAATAAATGTCACTGTCCCTGCCTATGCTTCTCTTTCCCTGCTCCGGAACACACTACACTAGGCCGCCGTGCTGGCGGCCTTTTATAGTGTGGGGCGTGTACTAAACACCCTCAGCAATAATTGGCCACAGGCATCCTGCCTGTGGCCAATCATTGCTCTCCTCGCTGCCGGCGCTGTGATTGGCCAAGCATGCGGGGTCACAGTGCATGCTTGGCCAATCACAGCGCCTGGATGACACTGCGATGGCGTAGTGCATTGTGGGCCGCGAATTAGGCGCGAACGGCCCAAATCGTTCGTTGTTCGGCGAACGATCGAACAGCCGAGCTCATCCCTACTCTGGAACAATACCTGCGTTGTTTCTGCTCTGCCTCCCAAGATGACTGGTCCTCCCTACTACCCTATGCTGAGTTCGCATACAATAATTCCATCCATTCAGCTACCAGTCAGACCCCCTTCTGGGCCAACTTTGGTTTTCACCCTCCGTTCCTTCCCAGCTCCATCCCTGAAAGTTCCGTCCCTGCTGTACAGGACCGGTTAGCCTCGGTCCAACTAAATTTCCAGAAACTTCAGGAGATGATGCAGAATGCCCAAGACAATTACAAAAAATTCTATGACAGAGGAAGGAAAGGAAACCCAACCTTCAAAGTCGGGGAGGAAGTATGGCTTTCAGCCATCAACCTTAAATTACCTATCCCCTCACGGAAGTTGGGGCCAAAGTTCATTGGACCTTTCAAAATCAAACGGGAGATCAATCCCGTGGCCTTTGAATTAGCATTACCCAACTCCTATCGGATACACCCGGTCTTCCACGCATCTCTGCTGAAGCCTGTTGTTCCTAGCTCCTTCCCCGGAAGAGAAGAACCACCTCCTCCACGAGTTGAAATAGATGGTGAAGATGAATTTGAAGTGGAGTCTATTCTAGGATGCAGGAAGAGAGGGAGGCAACTTCAGTATCTGATTAAATGGAAGGGATACCCCCTCGAGGACAATTCCTGGGAACCTGCCAGAAATCTGCGAGCCCCACGCCTAATTAGGGCATTTCATCAAGAACATCCAGAGTTGATGACCAGCTTGGGCGTCCGGAGCCTGCCCCTCGGGGGGGGGGGGGGGCACTGTCATGTAAATCCCCTTTTCAGCCGCCGCAGCCTTGCGCGCATGCGCATGGGAACGGCGCTTCGGCACACGCGCATGCGCAATGGTGCGCGAATGGCGCACGCACATGCGCAATGGCGCACCAATCAGAACTCTGACAGGCCTATTTAAAAAAGCCTAGTGGCGCTGACAGGTTGCTGGTTTGTCGTCAGCTTCCTGCCTTGTACCTGGTTTCCTGTATACACATCTGAACCCTTGTTGTGACCCGGATCGACCTGACTACGCTGCTTCTCTCCTAGACCTGATCTTTGGCTTGCCTCTCGGACCTCTTCTGCCTGCCCGCTGTGTTTGACCCTCGGCCTGTGACTCTGACTTTCTACCAATCTCCAATCCCTGATCTCCTGCTTGTATTCCGGATTTGCTACTTGCCTCCAGCTCTGATAACCTGCTTAGTATTCCTGGACTGATCACTTGTCTACTGTGTTAGACCCTCGGCCTGCACCCTCAGTACCTGTTTCTACAGCCAGTACCTGGACTCAGTCTACCCGCTTGGCCCCTGTAGTGCCCTGGACTTGTGTCTTTGTTTGGATCTTGTGAGAGCCCTCATCAGTCTGGTGTAAGGCCCTCAGCCTGTTCCTGGTCACCCGATCCTCTACCAAGACTTCCTCACCTGCTGGTAGCCAGTGCCTCTTCGCGCCATCCTCTCCCTGTTCCACCTCCAGGGGACGGTGTGCGCCAAGTCGCAAGGGTGAACCACTCTCGGCCTCGGTAAGTACACCCGTGACAGTGTACTTTATCCTGGGCACAGTGTGCAACTAAAGCTAACTGCAGACAGTGGCGGAATTATCAGGGTCGCAACAGTCGCAGTTGCGACTGGGCCCTGTAATTCCGCCAAGTCTGGGGGGCCCGCCACCCGCCCGTGTGAGGTGCCCGACCGCCGCCCGCCAGTGTGAGGGGCCCACCTGACTGTCATGTCATCACTGTGTTGGCCTGGTGCATGCTGTTCGTTCCGGGGATCGGGTGCTTTCGCCCACTAAGAGAAGGCAGAGGCAGCGCTGAGAGACTGGGGCCGCCCCGCTCTGAGCTGAGAGGAGTGTGATTGGCCGGTTTTTCAGTAGGCGGTGCTCTCCCAGCATTTAGTGAAGGTTATGGGGTTGTGATTGGCTGGACGTCCTGTAGGCGGTGCTCTCCCAGGGTTAGTCGTGTTTGGCCCGGGTTTTTTCAAACTGTCACTGGGCATGTAGAGACAGGAACGGCCGGTTACACTGCAAATTAGTGGGACATGGACCATCAGCTGGCCGAGTTGGATGAAGGGAGTCCCGGGCCGTCATGCTCCTGCAGTGACTGTCAGATCTGAAGCTTTCCCGGGCAGCTGCACACTGGCTGCTAACTTCTCTCTCCCTCCTGCACTCCTTTGGGGCATAACAGCAAGTAAAAGAGCCGTGCCGGGGAGTACACTTACTCTAGCCCTACAGCCGCAGAACAGATGCCTTTGATCCTTCTCACACGCTCCCCCCTCCTCTCCCTCCCTGTGCTTGATAATGGAGGTGAAGTCCGCTCCAGCCAGCTACTGTCTATGATGTTTTTCCAACAACTGCATGGTGCCTCTCTGACCCCCCCCCCCTGTGCTCTCCCCCCTCCTCTACTTGGGCTTGATAACAGGTCACTCACTGCAATGGCTCCTTTTCAGCCTCACAGACTGCACACCTCCTGTCCCTGCTTTCTCTGCTTGCTGTGAATCTCCCTGAGCTCCCTCAAACACCACAGTAGAAGAGGGGGCACATTTAGGGCCGGTTCACACTGCTGCGAGGTCAAACATCACATGTGATTCGCACTGCACTGCTGTGCAAATCTCATGTGATGTCTGTGCGATGCAAATTCAGCCATACAGATTGTATAGCTGAAATCGCATTCAGATCAAACTCACACAGGGCCCATTTTTTGGTCCGCACCAGAATCGGATCGCATGGGTGTTCACACCCATGCGATCCAATTCCTGTCCGAATTCACAGTTCGCATATGCAAACTTTACTGGAGGTGTCATTAACATTGTATTGACACCCCCAGCAGTTCGCGAAGGGCAGTGTAAACTGCCTGTGAGTTGTATGCGATGCGGGAACCCATACTGGATTCGCAGGGTTCCCGCATCGCTGCAGTGTGAATCGGGCCTAAGAGTACCTGTCTTGCTTAGCAGTAGCCTGGCCTGTCATCACAAATTCTGGCCCTGCTACCCGCACCTACGATTTCTGTGGGGAAGCAAGCAGTGAGTACTTCTGGCTCCCTTGCCGGCCTGGCCAACCACAACTCACAAACGGCCGTCAGGAAAACACTTTGGGAAAAAAATTGTCTGTGATTCTGAATTGTGCATGCGCAGTCTGAAGCCAGCCGTTTAGTGAACTGCTGGGCTCAGCCTCAGATTAGGCAGTGGGATGTGGTTTAAATTCACACACCCCACCACACAAGTAGAGGCTGATCCCAGCAGTTCACTAATCGGCTGGCTCCAGACTGCGCATGCACAGTCCAGAGTCACAGACAAGGATTTTTCTTCTAAAGTAGTTTATCGCCAGCCGCTCATGAGTTGTGACCAGGCTAGGAGGTATTAAACCAACTGCAAACCACACTAATTTCATGATACGCCCCTGCCCCAAAAATCAGCAAAAAAAATGTCAAAAAACATCATCTTTTTTTTGGGGGGGGGGGGGGGGTAAGTGACAGATCACTGCAAGGCCACACACAGGCCTATAGTACTTCATTGTGTGCGATCTGTGCTGGTGTCACAGAGCTGAGGGGGTGTGACAGGTGAGATCTGCTGGTGTGTGCCTAGAACAGATCACTCTGCTCCTCCCATCCTCTACACTGACCCCCAATAATGATGGGGACCATCCTCCTCCATATACATACATGTCTAAGTCCCAGTCACACCGCTGCGACTTTATTTACTTTGACAGTTCCAAATCACGTGACAAGTTGCACCCCATTGCTGGCAATGGACTAGTTCATATAAGCAGTGGTACTTGAGGGGGGGTGGCAGCGGTGGTACTTGAGGGAGGTGGCAGCGGTGGTGCCATCCTCTCCCACCACCACCTGTGCCTCCTTACTGATCCCATCCCCCCACCTCTGATCTGGAGGATAGGGATGAGATCAGTGGTGGGGGGATGGGATCAGTAAGAGGCACAGGTGGTGGTGGAAAAATGTAAAAAATATGTGGTGTTGGGGTGTGTTGCGCTGCCTTCCACCTGAATGGTGGTGTGGGTAGAGAAATACTTAAGTGCTAATTAAGTGAGATCCACCTCCACAAGGGTGATTGTATCCAAATTGATAGTGAACCTTCCAAAGTGATAATGGCATCTTCAATTGTTGTGTCAAGTGAAACCTGTTGCTACATGCCACCTATGAAGAGAGAATCAATGATCGAGTCGCTCTTCCTGGGGGCCAGTCAACAAGGGATGTGTAGAAAAACTTGGTTGCTAAGAGTTTAGGAATTAACCTGAAAAGTGATCCAAACTCGTGTCACCCTTCAACGGGTGGTATTAACCCTTACTGGTTAAATTAGAAACACTCAAGTGCACTAAATGCTAAATCAGGTGTTCAAACAATATATGCTAAACATCACAGCAATAAGCATCAGGATAAAAAAACATATAGTATAGTTGCCCTATATTCAAACACCTGTGGGCAGTACTTCGTGAAGAAAAAAAAAAAAAATAATAATCATTTTTTTTTTCACAAAGTACTGAGTGTTTCTAATTTAACCAGTACCCCTCAAGTACCACCGCTGCCACCCCCCCTGAAGTTGAAATCAGAAACAGAAATGTCTTACTTAATTTTTTTACACTGTACAACAAAGTATCAAAATCAGGCTTTCGGGGGGGGCCCTTTAATGATTTCTTGCACCGGGGCCCTGTAGTCTCTAGTTACGCCACTGGTCCTCCGTTATAGGGGACCAACTCCTTCTGGTAAGCAGGACTATTTACTAGTGGTGGTGGATCTCACTTTTGGTTACCAGCTTCTAATGAAGATTGGAGGGCCTTTCTCTGGATATCTGCATGGGTGTTTTTTCTTTTTGGAGTACATTACATGGACTTTTTTTAAATTCGATTTTTGATTTTTGTTCCCTTTTTTTTAATAAGCGGACTTTATATATATTATTGTAGCATGTAACAATATTTATAATTTCATCACTGATGCACTTTCTATTGGTCATCCGACCTCCCAGTGGTTTAATTACCGTATTTATCGGCGTATAACACGCACTTTTTTCCCCTGAAAATCAGGGGAAAATCGTGGGTGCGTGTTATACGCCGATATCCACATCCCTGAGCTGTCTCCGCTGACTGGGAGCGGAGCGGAGCGAGATACACATAGCCGAATGTGCTCGGCTATACTCGGCTTTTCTCGGCTCCGCTCACAGTCACGCCCAGTCCCGCCATTGGACCTGTGTTATGTCCATCATAGGGCGGGACTCGGCGTGACTGTGAGCGGAGCCGAGAAAAGCCGAGTATAGCCGAGTACACTCGGCTATGTGTATCTCGGCGGCGGCTCCGCCCAGTCCCTGCGTCCCCGGCGGCGTCCGCACAGTCTAGGCGCCAATTTTGAAAGGCTGCACGGCGACTCTGGGGCAAGGCTGCACGGCGACTCTGGGGCAAGGCTGCACGGCGACTCTGGGGCAAGGCTGCAATGGACACTGACAAGGCTGCACTGTGACAAGGCTGCAATGGACACTGACAAGGCTGCACTGTGACAAGGCTGCAATGGACACTGACAAGGCTGCACTGTGACAAGGCTGCAATGGACACTGACAAGGCTGCATTTAAATGTAAGTTATTTTTCCTTAAACTTCCCTGCTAAAAGTTTTTTTCCCTAAAATTTCCTCCTAAACTTGGGGTGCGTGTTATACGCCGATAAATACGGTATTTGATTCTTGGTTCACGCTTCCAAGATTAGCGCACCTATTCATATTTTTTCCACTTTGTACACTGATGTTTGTTTTCAGGTTAGTTGCTGCTTCCCATATGTAGACAATTCAGTTACATGATTTGTCTAAAGCCATCCTAGCGCAGTTTCTTTCCCCCTTTTTTTCCATTTATGTGTTAGAATGGCCCAATCAAAGTCCACACCTAAATCCAATTGAGAATCTGTGGCAAGACCTGAAAATTGCTGTTCACAGACGATCTCCATCCAATCTGACAGAGCTTGAGCTATTTTGCAAAGAAGAATGGGCAAAAATGTCACTCTCTAGATGTACAAAGCTGGTAGAGACATCCCCAAAAAGACTTGCAGCTGTAATTGCAGCTAAAGGCGGTTCTACAACTTATTCACTCAGGGGAGCTGAATACAAATGCACGCCACACTTTTCACATACAGTATTTATTTGTAAAAATGTTTGAAAACCATTTATTATTTTCCTTCTACTTCACAATTATGTGACACTTTGTGTTGGTCTATCACATAAAATCCCAATAAAATACATTTACATTTTTGGTTGTAACATGACAAAATGTGAAACATTTCAAGGGGGGTATGAATACTTTTTCAAGGCACTGTAAGTACTGTATTTTGTTGCCATTCCACAAGTGTGCGCAATTTTAAAGCATGACATATTATGTATCTATTTACTCAACGTAACATCATCTTTCATATTATAAAAAGAGTTGGCGTATATATTGTGTTTTTTTTTTTTTTTTTTTTTTTTTTTTTAATCCATAAAAATGTATTTCTTCCCAAAAAACTGTGTAGCGCACCCACCTATCCCCCTCCTGCATTTAACTTGGCTCCTTGCAGGAGGAAGAAAGGCACACCGCACCACAAGCCCGTACCCTCCTGTGTAAAGAGGTTGAGCGGTGTTATTTTTGTGTCGGGTCTGCAGCCAGAATCAAAGTCCTCCTGAGAATGATTCTCACCTCTAGCGTGGGTAGAGGCAAGTTCTTGACTTCCCCAGTAACGTAATTGTCCACACCAGCTGAAAGTCCAACTCAATATTTATTCTTACTTTGCAATAAACATTCTCTTGAATAGAGGAAAGGTTGGAGCAAGGAAACAGGACAGCTTGAAGTATGGAGGAGGTCCAGGCACAAACGTAGCTCAAACTCTTGACTGTTCGGTTTTTCTCAAACAGTTTTAGGCGCACGGTCTCTGCCACAGACCGTGAGGTTGGTCTCTGCCACAGACCGTGAGGTTGGTCTCTGCCACAGACCGTGAGGTTGGTCTCTGCCACAGACCGTGAGGTTGGTCTCTGCCACAGACCGTGAGGTTGGTCTCTGCCACAGACCGTGAGGTTGGTCTCTGCCACAGACCTGGTGGATAAAGTCACTGCCAATGACCTGGTGAACTAGGCCACTGCCACTGACCGGGTGAATAAGGTCGCTGCCACTGACCTGGTGAACCTTAGTCTCTTCCTTCTTAGAACATGGCCCCTTTTAAGGAGAAGATGTTCCCCCAGAGAGTCAACAGACCCTTCCTTCACTGTGACTTCCGCATCGGTCCCTCAGAATGAATCCTCCCTTTCTCTTAGAGTGCGGGTCCCCTAGCAAGGCGGCACCCTGGACAGAACAGGAACACAGTCTCCGGACCTAGGGCACCCGGAGATCAACCGCACGCACTCCCAGGCTGAAGGTGCCTAGGGGTGGACCAGGAATGCAGCATCCGGGCCTAGGGCACCCGGAGATGAACCGCACTCACTCCCAGGCTGAAGGTGCATGGACGTGGACCCCGATCAGGAGATGTCTGCCCCTTTTATATCTTCTCCCGGCATGCACAGCAGGTTCCCCACCCCACTGTACGGCTGCCGAGAGGGGACACAAAAGTCACAGCACTACGCTCGTGGTTCAACCCCGGCCCAAAATGGCAGCGCCACCCGCAGGCCACAGGGAACTCATCACCAGCATTATCCCCTGAGGACAAAAATGGCCCATGGCCGCTAACAATCAAGGTATCTGAGCCTAATTACCACTCAGAGACTTCCCTTAAATTGACCACCCCGCTACAACTGCGTTTAAAAAACTGCTGTGTAAATACCATGTAACATAAAAAATTGCAACGATCACCATTTTATTCTCTGGGGTCTCTGCTAAAAAAAAAAAAAAAAAAATAGTGTTTGGGGGTTATAAGTAACTTACTAACAAAAAATGCAGATTTTTACTTGTAAACAAAAAGTGCCAGAAAAGGCCTGGTCTTCAAGTGGTTAATATGCTTATATTTTCCTTACTGCAGATTTTAATACACATTGTGAGAAGCAGTGTACAGTGAGATCAGAGGAATCAATTTTAGTACAGGAGAGGAACCTGTACAACTGTGACAGACAGAGGCTTAGAAGGCTGGAGTTCAGCTTTAAAATTCAGTGGAAAAAATAAACAACACATCCATCGTATGAAGCCATTTTATTTCCTGACCTGCACCCCAGTGTATATTTTTTATTTTATGCCACGTCCATACACACTGGTGCTGATTTTGTAGCGCTCTGCTGGCCCATCGTAAAACACCCGTCGGTACGTAAAACCGAGACTAGAAGCCTCCGGCCGCATAATCTCGGCTCCCCATCATATACTTTGAAGGCGCGGGTTTCATTGCGCAGCTAAATCAGAGCTGAGACTGGGAGCGGCTACCTGCTGTATGTTTATCGCAAGGAAACGTAATAAAACCAAATTATGCTACTAAAGATTAAGCACCCCGAACAGCGGAAGTGTTTAACTAACCATTTTTAACTAAGGTCTTAAATCCCACGCACGTGTCGCAGTCTGCGCCGAGAAGCGGAATTAATCATACTTAAAGCAAGTGTAGATCTTGAAGAATCATTTGTAAATGTCAGGGAGGTCAAAGGGAAATACTGCATGTTGATTGGATGGAGAAATAACTGAAAACTTCACGAGTAGTGTATCGGTACGCCTGGAGTTTTTATGATCAGCAAAGTGGATTATGCTAATCAATGATCATCAATAATCATTTATCCTTATTAATAGCACTGCTGCTAATCCAGTGAGGCAACTACCATACATCCAGGACACATGATGGCATAATATGTTTCTTGTGTACAGTACTGTGCAAAAGTTTTAGGCAGGTGTGAGGAAATGCTGTAAAGTAAAGCCTCGTACACACGATCTGATTTTCCGCAGACAAACCGTCAGACTTTTGTCCGAAGGGCGTTGGCCATGAACTTGTCTTGCATACAAACGGCACACAATTGTTGGCCAACAAACACAAACATAGTGACATACTAAGTGGTTTTTCAGCTCTTTAGCGCCACCCTTTGGGCACCTTCTGTTTACGTTGTGTTTGGTGAGCATTGCTTCCGAGCATGCGTGTTTGTACTTTGGACTTTTGTCTGACAGACTTGTATACACAAGATCGGAAAATCTGACAACAGACCGCTGCCCGCGGAAAATTTTAAAGCCTGCTGCCCTGTACACACGATAGGATTTTCCGTCAAAAAAAGTGTGATGGGAGCTTTTGGTCGGATATTCCGACCGTGTGTATGCTCCATTCAACATTTTCTGTCAGAATTTCCACCAGCAAAAGATTGAGAGCAGGTTCTCTAGTTTTCCGACGGAAAAAGTTCTTTTTGGAAATTCCGCTCGACTGTATGCAATACCGACGTGCAAAAAAACACGCATGCTTAGAATCAAGCAGAAGAGCCGAACTGCCTATTGAACTTCATTGATCTCGGCTCGTCCTACGTCTTGTACGTCACCGCGTTCTTGACTGTCAGAATTTCAGACAAGATTTGTGTGACCGTGTGTATGCAACACAAGTTTGAGCCAACATTCCGTCAGAAAAAATCCACGATTTTGTTGTCGGAATTTCCGATCATGTGTACGGGGCATGCCATCCAACATTTGCCTGCGGAAAATCTGACAATTGTCTGATGGAGCGTACAAACGGTCGGATTTTCGGCCAACAGGCTGTCATCACACAATTCCCGTCGGAAAATCCGAATGTGTGTATGAGGCTTAAGAATGCTTTCAATATATATATATATATATATATATATATATATATATATATATATTTTTTTTTTTTATCAAGTTTTATAAAATGCAAAGCGAGCTAGAAAAATCTAAATCAAATCAATATTTGGTGTAACTACCCTTTTGGCTTCAAACCAGCATCAGTTCTTACACTTGCACACTTTTGCACAAAGTCAGGGATTTTATAGGATTAGAGTCGGGTCTATGATTAACCAAATATACCAAGCAGGTGCTAATCATTAATTTCATATGCTGATTTAAACATAGTCATTAACAAAAACAGCTGTGCAGGAGGCTTAAAACTGGGTGAGGAACGGTCAAACTCTGCTACTAAGGTAAAGTTGTGGAAGATAGTTTCATGTCACAGGTCATACACCATGGCAAGACTGAGCACAGGGACATGACACAAGATATTTATACTGCATCAGCAAGGTCTCTCTCAGGCAAAGATTTCAAAGCAGATACATAGGGGTTTCAAGATATGCTGTTCATATCTTTTGAAAGAGTACAAAAAAAGGGCAATGTTGAGGACCGTAGACGCAGTGGCCTGCCAAGGAAACTTAATGCAGCAGATGAAAGACACATCAAGCTTTCTTCACTTTGACATCGGAAGAGGTTCAGCAGTGCCATCAGCACAAAACTGGTGGAAACCAGTGGGACCCAGGTACACCCATCTACGGTAAAGTCTGGCCAGAAGAGGTCTTCATGGAAGAATTGCCGCAAAAAAGACATACCTGCGATGTGCAAACAAGGCTAAACGACCTAACTATGCATGAAAACATAGGAACTGGGTTGCAGAAAAATTGCAGCAGGTAATCTGGACTAATGAGTCAAAATTAGAAATATTTGGCTATAGCAGAAGGTAGTTTGTTGGTGAAGGATTGGGGAGTGGTACAATAATGAGTGTCTGAAGGCAACAGTGATTTCTGAGAAATACAGACCGATATTTATCCAGCATTCCATACCATCAGGGAGGTATGTGATTGACTCCGAATTTATTGTGCAACATGGACAACGACCCCAAACATACAGCCAATGTCATTAGGAACTATTATTAGTATAAAGAAGAACGAGGAGTCCTGAAAGTGATGGTTTGTCCACAACAGAGCCCTGATCTCCCCATCATGGAGTCTGTCTGGGATTACATGAAGAGACAGAAGGATTTGAGGGAGCCTACAGAAGATCTGTGGTTATTTCTCCAAGATGATTGGAACTGTATAGAAGGGACAGACTGCACCTAAATGAGGAGGGTGCGGATCATCTGCTGGGAGTGAAGATGGCCAAAGGGGTTTTTAAACTAGGCGATGGGGGGGGGGGGGGGGGGGTCCAGAGGTAGAGATAGTCAGCGCGGAACATATTCCAGAGGGTAGTATTGGGGCTATTAGTGGTAGGTTGACTAAAGCACATAAACCCAAGGTACAGTATGTATAGTAACAAGTCCTAGTTGCTATCTCGGAACACCCAATAAGAGGATAGTATGCGACCGGTCTAAACTACGTGGCATGTTCACCAACGACAGGAGCCTGGTGGACAAGATGGGTGAATTAGAAATACCGTTGTACGAGGAGGATTTGGATTTTGAGGGAATTTCAGAGACTTGGTTCAACAGCTCTCATGATTGGCTGGCAACCATCCAAGGGTATTCCCCATATCGCAGGGATAAAGAGGGTAAAAAACGGGGAGGGGTATGCCTGTATAGCAAGAATAATGTACAAGTGAATGTGAGTGATGACATCAATAAGGGAGCTAGGGAGGAGGTGGAATCCTTATGGATAGAGCTCCAAAGGGATAAAGCTAAGGGGAAAATAATAATGGGAGTATGCTATAGGCCCCCTAACCTGGGGGAGGAGGGGAAACGGACCTCCTATCACAATTTGGATTAGCGGCAAGGATGTGAAGTGTCATCATAATGGGGGATTTTATTATTCAGACATAGACTGGGCGTAAGGAACTGCGCATTTGTCTAAGGCTCACCAGTTCCTAAATGTCTTGCAGGACAATTTCATGGGTCAGATAGTAGACACACCAACTAGAAAGGGTCGATCACAAGGCAAAAGGATGCAGCAGGGGATGATCTGAACAACATTGAACTGGAGGGTCCAAACACTAATGACATCTTTCCTTAACCTCTTCTCACCCACCTGGAAAGATTGACTGATCACGTGACTATGCCAGTCAGGTGATCAGAAGCTGCTCCCACCGGCTACTGATCATTAGTAGACCAAGAGCTGTCTTTGACAGCTCTGTCACTGTGGTGGGAGCCTACAGTGAGCTTGCTCACAGAGCAGAAGGCTCTGCCACCCATGGACGCATTTGTCTGGTATGCAGGCAACATATATGTTATGTAGGCAGCAAGAGGTTAGGATCCAGTTTACAAAAGGTCTGTAATGCTGACAGTCTCCTCTAAGCCATGCCCTCCAACGCGTTTCACCCACATCCTAGTATAATTCAGTATAGTGCACTACCATAGGCATGCGCACAGGGTGTGCTGGGTGTGGCTGGGCACACCCTAATCATCCTCTGTGGTGCCGATTCCCTCTGCTTCCTGGGGTCCCCTGTCTCTCCCCTGCAGTGCTGCCAGCTTCCCTCATCTCTTTTTCTGCTGGCTGCTGCGGGGGATGTTTCAGGATGGATGAATGAACGAACACAGTCTGTGAATGAACAAGAAGCTGCTCAGTACAGAGCACTTCCTATTCATTCACTGCCCAGTGCAGCTGAGGCTGCAGAGAAAGGAACTGGGGAAGCTCTGTTCTCAGTCCATTTCTCTCTGTTTATATTGTAGCAAATATTGTAAAAAAAATAATAATAAAATTTTTTTTTTTTTAAATAATAAAGAAATAAAAATAAAAACTACTGACAACATCCACTGCCCGACTGACACCAATCTCTGCTCTACTGACACCGTCCACTGCTCTGCTGATATACATACACATGTGTGTTTGTGCTCTGGGATGCACACCCTAATGCAGGGGAAGGAAACCTGGGGCCCTCCAGCTGTTGTGGAACTACATTTCCCATGAGGCATTGCAAGGCTGGCAGGTACAATAACTCCCAGAGGCATAAATAGCTTAAAGTGTTACAGTGACACATTTATTGGCATGCTTCACTCAACATATAGAGAAATATAACTGAGGACAAGTCTATTTTAAAATGCCTATAGGTCATAGCAAGGTATGGAGCAAAGCACAGTACACATTCAGTAAAATGTACACAATCTGTATACACTTCCTCCATTGTAACTACAATAATTACTCATTAGTATTCTCATTTGTGTGAGCTAATTACAAAGTTGAGTGTCTGTCATATGTAGTTCCCCCTCCAACATATTCTATTCAACATGCAATAATCACTTCTGCTCCTGGCAGTAATTATCGTAATTACAGTTTTCAAGTACTGGATGGAGTAACCATCATTGCTGCAGTTTACAGACAATATTACCATATAACTGTGTTGTCTTCTAATAGAAGGAACAATTCGAGACCAACGCTACACATACACTATATTGTCAAAAGTATTGGGACACCTGCCTTTACACACACATGAACTTTTTATGGCATCCCAGTCTTAGTCTGTAGGGTTCAACATTGAGTTGGCCCACCCTTTACAGCTATAACAGCTTCAACTCTTCTGGGACGGCTGTCCACAAGGTGTGTCTATGGGAATGTTTGACCATTCTTCCAGAAGTGCTTTTGTGAGGTCAGGCACTGATGTTGGATGAGAAGGCCTGGCTCACAGTCTCCACACTAATTCATCCCAAAGGTGTTCTATCGGGTTGAGGTCAGGACTCTGTGCAGGCCAGTCAAGTTCCTCTACCCCAAACTCGCTCATCCATGTCTTTATGGACCTTGCTTTGTGCACTGGTGTGCAGTCATGCTGGAACAGGAAGGAGTCATCCCTAAACTGTTCCCCCATTGCTATGCGCTATGGGCAGCGTTTTCCTGACAGACAGGTATGGAACCGTTCGCTGGAGTAGCAGATGCGATAGCTTAGTACAGGATCAGCAGACTGGTGAGTAGGCAGGTGTGTGCAAGTGGAGCTGCAGGCAGGTAAGCAGAAGAGATGCAGAAGCTCAGGTCTGGTTCAAGGTTGGGAAGACCAGGTCAAGTACAGAATCAATAGCAGGTACGAGGTCAGGTTCTTGGTCAAGATCATTATCAGTCAAGAAGATCTAGAGCAAGAGAAGCAGGCAAAAGCGTGGTTGTGTAGCAAGCCAAAGTTGGTACAGGCAGATAGCAAGAGCAGGAAGTCAATCAGAAAATACTGGATACAGGTTACAAGTAGTGCTGAAGACAGGTCAGCACAGCCATGTTATTCAGTAATCCAGTTTGAATAGTCCTCTTGGCACCAAGAATAGAGAAACCTGTTCAAGCACATTTTCACATACGCAGTTTCACATAAGCCAACCCGTGCTTGCACATGGATGCACGTGCAGAAGTGTCATCTTCCATATTTGTGTGACCTTCCTCACAACCCCCTTGTACAAGGCCAGCTCTACAAAGACATGGTTTGACCAGTTTGGTGTGGAGGAATTTGAGCGGCTTGCAAAGAGCTCGACTTCAACCCTACTGGGAATGGCTACCCTGTAGTTTTGACACCCATACTGGCACCTTATTACTGCATCAATCAATCATTTTCATGCAATGGGATATTATGCCTGCTAAATCTCTGTGGCTCCAGTGGCTTTTGTTTTCATCTTCTAAATGTATTAAAAAATTAAAGCTTTGATAGTCCCCGGGCACTACCCTCTTCAGTTCTCAATACACAGTGCTCCTCGTAGTAATAAAGTGTTAATGAGTCTATGTATATAAATAATCCAATGGAGGAGATTGAATAAAGGAATCCAAATTCAGAAGATTATATGTCAGGTGTGGGCAGACCGCAACGTGTTTCAGGGGGCTCACCCCCTTTTTCAAGCAGCCCTGAAATTTATTGCAGCCCACCCACACCTGAAATAATTTTCTAAATCTGACAACTGCATCTCTCCACTTTGGGGCCACATGTCCCGCCGGCCTGCCTCCTGTTCCTTGGCTTGTCCTGGCACTGAATGTATTTTTGCTCCTGCATGATCGGCTTGCCTATACACAGCCTGTTTACTGCCTGCAGCACACTGTCCTTCCTGGGGTTTTTTAACGCTGGACACTAAGATTTTAACCTGTAAGTGTGCTAGATTTAATAAAATGGTGTGTTTGATTCTACTATATCCAGTGCCCTGTCTGTGCTCTTTCCTCTCTAGTTATTAGTACGGAATCATTGAACAGGAGGCTGTAGTGCTACTGGCAAGCACTTTGTGGCAGAGCTAGGCTCTTTCCCAATGAAAATGGGGTTAAAATTGACACAGGACTCTCAAAGAAGCAATTTGAGAAGTTCCAGCAAAAGATTGGTGAGCAGAGAAAACTATGCTTTAAGTTTTCTCTGGATTTTGTAAGTCTGTATTGGGGCTGGAAACTTGAAGACTTCAAAGAGCATTGGGAGGGATGGAGTCTTCAGTTATGTGTCCGGGTTTTCTAGAAACTCTGCAGGTTGTGTGTGTGTCCAGGTGCACACACTCGTTATAAGGCAGAGCTGAACATAGCTCAGAGTGTGGGAAAGGAGTTGGTGATACAGCAGTTGCTGGAAGGAAGTGTGCTACTGATAAAGAACTCAGGCAACATCCTTAAGATGGTTCTCCATGTGGGAGAGGTTCCAGGTCAGTAGACTGAGAGTTGGGCCAACTGAGAGAGTCGGGGAGACTATAGCTGAGACAACTGGAAGAGAGAGTCTTAGGGACCAGAGGGGACTATAAGTCTTGGAGGAGTGTGGAAGCCTGGAGTGTCAGGAGAGCCCTTCCTAGAGGCCAGGAGTGGGCCTGTGCAGCAAGGAACTGTGCCAAAGGCTGAGTGGGCCTTAAGAGCCAGGTGGATTGGCATTTTCATTTGTTGTTATTTTTGGGAGAAGAACCCATGTGTGGGAAACCAAATGCACGTATGAACTTTCCTTTTTGTTTCTTTCAATAAAAGTGGGCTACCACACCCTTAAACCTTCGTTCCTGTTGGCTGTGAACTCACTTAAAATGCATCTATCATTGAGCTAGACATCCCCCCAATACCACAACATATAGAAGCCACTTAAGCCAGAAGCAGTATTTTATGCTTTAGTGTTAGAGAAGCATATGAACAGTACATTGAGCTGCAGGCCATGCTGTAAACATACGCAACATGGCCAAAGGTTCTTAAACACTTATATGAGTTGACACCACAAACACACACTTTTTTTGGCTACAACAATCTCCAAACTGGACCAGTGTAACTATGTAAAAATATCCATACCTGGCCTTCATCGTCAATCATGATTAAGCTCATCCTGTGTTGAAATGCGTTGGCGGAGCAGGAATTGGTGTGTGATGTTGTGTGTAATGCATGGTTCCCTATGGAATTTTTATTGAAAGGAAAAAGGAAAGAATTTGGTGGTGGTGAGGCTACTTTTTACTTTCAGTTTGTGTGCAAAAATGAATGCCAAAGTAATAAGGAGGGCCATTCCACAGGTGAGCCATGTCTCCCAAACAAATTGGGAATAAAATGTTCAGTTTTACTAGATAAAACTTGTGAGCCTTCTTTAGCCTAAAATGGTTGACAAGATTCATAATGCCAAATATGTAAAGTGTTTTGCAACTATTTTGAACATTTACAGATAGATTGTGAATGGTATTAGCAGCACTCCTATTAAGGAAAATTATAATTCAGAATGACCGATCTTTAACGCCAATCTCCCTAATACACAGGCAATTACAAGCCAGCGTGGGCCATTAAACACCTGGACGATACCTGTTCTACAGGGGGCACCAAGATTCCTCTGTAAAATATGGCACATAAAACATTGCCTTTCAACAGGTCTGTAATCCGTCACAATGCTTGGCACGGCTGCTGCAACATTGAGTTTTATGGAGTGGGGTATGATGAATGGGAGAAGAAGACAATAAAATCCTTCACAAGAGGCTCTCGGATCAGAGGCTGTGTCAGAATCAAAGTGCTGTAAAAACGGAGAGAAATTGGAAACAGTCAGGAATGGAGAAGTGGCAGAGGATTGAATCGCCTCCATAAGCGGTTGTTTCTATATGTCAAGGACGAAGAATGTCAACCATGAGAGATGATTGAAGTAGGTATTGAAAAGAAGCCAAGGGCCTGTTTTGTGTTAGGTTGGAGTTGATTAAAGGTGGTTTTTGTAAATACTTTTCTCAGTATAAGAAGATGAGTTTTCAATGAGACTTTTTTTTTTTACATGGCATACTGTCTGGTGTAGACTGCGCCGTGTGCAAATCTATTACACGCAATAAAAAAAAAAAAAACATAAACATACGTTGTCATAAGGGCAATTCCAGTCACAGAGGTGAAGCTGACCTTTTGGTATATGTAGCGATACCCCTGTAAGAGCCGGTAGTATTTGCCCTTGTTTCAACTCTTCAGTAGGGATGAGCTTCGAGTCGAACCCATGTTCGACTCGAACATCGGCTGTTCGATCGTTCGCCGAATTTCGAACATTATGGGCCATTCGCGCCAAATTCGAGTGGCGCGTCACGGCCCATAATTCACTGCGGCATCGCAGTGCATTGCTGGCTGATGATTGGCCAATCATGCACTATGACCCGCATGCTTTGGCCAATCACAGCGTGCAAAAAACGGAGAGCCATGATTGGCCAAAGCCAGGGTGGCTTTGGCCAATTCTGTCTCAGGGGGTTTAGTACACGCCCCACACTATATAAGGCCGCCTCCGTGGCGACCTTGTGTACTGTGTTGTGATGGTTACAGACAGAGAGAGAGAGAGACCGTGTCATTTATTTTGAGTTAGATAGAGCAGGCAGGTGAGTTAGTTAGCTTCAGTTACAGTGTGTAGAGGATATATATGCATCCTAGGTGTTGTGTATATATATTTATACACTGTATTCAGTTTAGCTAGATCCGTTCCTGTTATTCTCTATACTGACAGGCAGGCAGGTGATTGTGCTAGCTGCTGCAGTTTTTCACTTAGTGTACTGTGTGCTTTGCATAGCGTTCACCTAAAGCTTACCTGAATACAATTGCTGGTGTTCTCATAAAAATACAGGCAGTGAGGCAGGGACCTCCTGTATTTTGTTTTAGTGTTCTTTGCACAGTATGCACCTAATTCTTACCTTTAATACAAATGCTGGTGTTCTCATAAAAATACAGGCAGTAAGGCAGGAACCTCCTGTATTTTGTTTTAGTGTTCTTTGCACATTGTGCACCTAAAGCTTACCTGAATACAAATACAAATACCCAAAGGGGCTGGTAATGGGCTGGGGGGGGTACCCATGCCATTTTTTCAATGATTTTAATCCATATTGCCGGGACAAGACATGACATTAAAGCCGCAAGCAGTTTTAAATTACTTTTTTTCTTTTAGAAATGTCATTTTGTGCAGGGACAGTTCTAAACACGGGAAACACGCGCCACTTTACATGCATACTATAGACACCCCCCAGGTACGATATTTAAAGGAATATTTCACTTTTTTTTTCACTTTGAGCATCATTAAAATCACTGCTCCCGAAAAAACCCTTTTTTAGGACAATAACTTGCATATTAGCCATTATAATTAGCACTTTAGATTTTGAACGTTCGCGTCCATTGTATTTAATAGGGTTCTAAAGTTTGTGCGAACTTTCGGTCTGTTTGCAGGTTTGGTGCGAACCGAACCAGGGGGGGTGTTCGGCTTATCCATACTCTTCAGCAAGGCACACATTTTTTCCCCACAGCCCGGTACACAACTTCCACTCGTTTCTTCAATAATCAGTCTAGGGGTTTTGTTGGCTTTTGTATTTTATTGTAGTACTTGGATAGGGAGGGGAATGTAATGGGATACTCCTGATGCAATGGTGCACAATGAGGACAGCTTCCTTAACTGAACTGTGGTGCCCCGTGCACTCTTGAGAAAGTCCTTGTATAGGGGTAATGGACTGTTGCTCTTCCAGAACATTAGCCAGTATCCTCCTTCTGCTGAGCCCAGTAGCTGACTTTCCTAGCACAGAGGGGGGTAGCCCAAAGAACCAAGCCCCAAGATCTCTACAGTCTGTACTCACAAGGCCTCTGGACTAAATGGCAGCTTCCTTCCAATCCTCCAGCAGCACCCTTCAGTGATCCCAGAAAGATCTTCACAGGGACGGCTCCCCTTCAGTTAACTCTTCAGAACACTTGGGCCACCCCCCCAACTTCCATGCCTCCCATCCGAGGCCACATGGCAGCAGGTGCTGAGGCCCCAATGCCTGAAATTGGCTGGAATGGCATCCATATTCATGCTGCTGATCTGCATGAGTCACTCCTATTCATCTAGCACTTTCCAAAGTTGCCCAGATACAGAGGAGCCAATATAGCAGCACTGTGAAACACACAGGACTCCCTAGCTGAACAAATGTAACTTTCCTGTTAAGCAGGAAAGCTGCTATATTTTACCTCATGGTCTCCTGTTAGGCAGAAGACCACCCTATGCTAACTATATACATCCTAGCAACCTACCTAGGAGGGTGCCACATATATATATATATATATATATATATATATATATATATATATATAATTACACACACGCCTACGTGAATACATCCCAGGTAATGATAATGGACACAACAATCTTGATGAAATTAATGTCATATCAAAAGCCCTCCTTCACACCACTGGTCCCCCTAATCACATCAGAGATTCCCCCCATTACATCACAGTGCCCCAATCAAATCAGGAGCCCTCCCCTTCCCAGAAGAGTCCCCCCCCATCACAGAATTTATTTTACAGAATTCTCTGATTACATCAGACATCCCTCTCTTTAGATCAGAGTCCCCGCATACATCAGAGGTCCCCCTGTACATGAGAGTTCCTCATCACATCAGAGTCCTACCATCACAGGGTACTCTCTTCACATCAGAGCCCTAGCTTATGGCTCCAGCAGCATGGCAGAGGGAGGTAGGCGTAGAATGTCTGGATGGAGGGGCACTTGCTAGAAAGGCCATGGTGCAGGGTGGCCAGCTACCAGCACCACAGTAATGAATTATGCCATGTGCACTGGCCCTAGAGCTTCATTGGCTACTCTGGTGCTGGTGGTCAGCCTGTCTGCACCATGGCAATGCATAATTTTGATTCAAAGCAAACTTTCCTGAATGTGTGGCACCCTTATTATTATTATTATTATTAAAAAATGCTTGTAAATGCAGTCTTACCTATGGGCCTCAATGCAATACCCTGGGGGAATCCAAATGGCATGCTGCTTGAAAAATGCTGGAATAAGCAATATCTGATCTGGAAGCTGACCAGGATGCAGAGGTTAAAATATGTGGACATAAAGCTGGCCAAGGTACTAAAATGACAGTATGTGGTCTGGGAGGTGACAAATGTGTTGGCATGAGAATCCATGGGCAGGTAACTGACCAAGGTGCTAAGATAATATGTGGTGTGGGAGCTGACCAAGGTGCTGAAGTGGCAATGGTCTCATTTCACACAGCGTTAAAACAAATATAAGGGTCTGTATTTTAGCCATGTGACTGTAATTTACCCTTTTTTAAATAAATATCTCTATCCCATTTAGCTCATAATATGCAGCCTAGGAGCTGACCAAGGTGCTGAAATTACAATATATGGTCTGAGATAGACGGGTTGGCAACCTGTCGTTTGCAATCTACCCATCAATCATCACCAGTAGTGATGAGCCGAACACCCCCGGGTTCGGTTCGCACCAGAACCCGCGAACGGACCGAAAGTTCGCACGAACATTAGAACCCTATTAAATACAATGGATGCGAACGTTCGGATTCTAAAGTGCTAATTATAACGACTATTATCCATGTTATTGTCCGAAACAGAGTTTGGGAACCCGGGTTCTGCACCAGGGGACATGTATCAATGCAAAAAGAAGTTTTAAAAACGGACGTTTTCCGGGAGCAGTCATTTTAATGATGCATAAAGTGAAAAAAAAAAGTCAAATATTCCTTTAAATATTGTACCTGGGGGGTGTCTAAAGTATGCCTGTGAAGTGCCACGTGTTTCCCGTGTTTAGAACTGTCCCTGCACAAAATAACATTTCTAAAGGGAAAAAAAGTCATTTAAAACTGCTTGCGGCTTTAATGCAATGTGTGGTCCCGGTAATATGGATGAAAATCTTTAGGAAAAATGGCATAGCTACCCCATCAACCCCCCCCCTACCCCAGCCCATTACCAGCCCCTTTGGGTCTTGTATGGATATTAAGGGGAACCCCGCACACGAAATAAAAAAGGACCTATATACTCTGAACAGCCGTATACAGGCGGTGCATACAAGACAGGGACTGTAGGTTTGTTCTTATGTAGAATCTGTTTATAATTTTGAACAGCTGCATTGTTTAAGTGGAGCTCCATGGCAAATTCCTTTTTTTTAGTTTTTTGTAAAACATAGGGAACGGTTATCACCCCTGTCACTTTTTTTTTTGCTGTCTGTGCCCCTGTTCAGAACATTTCACCTCACTTTGCGTCCCAATGACAACTGTTTTTGAAATGTGGTGTTTTTATTGAAACAAGGATTGGTGATAAAGCATCAGTAGAGAGGAGACGCCTTTCTCCCATATTAATTCTTACAGGAGAGAATTTTCCTTCCAAGGGGTAGATTTCCTCTCACTTCCTGTTGTCTTCTTCCGTTTGCAAGTAGTAGTTGTTTGTAAGTTGGATGTTTGAAAGTAGGGACCTGCCGTATATACTCTGCAGAAATTGGCCCCTTAGGTGTTGGTGTTGGCACAACACTGTAAGCACTCACAGTTACTCTTGGTGGGTGCTGGAACGCCCTGCTGTCAACTATTATATCAGGAATTGTAATAACAACATATAATTGTTGATCAGTGGTAGTAAAAATTGGGCCTTTGATGGTGGTGCTGGTGCCCCAACACTGTAAGGCCTGACAGTTACTCTTGGTGGGCGCAGCAATGGGCCCTGCTGTGAATTATTAGATCAAGAATTGTAATTGCATGCCCCTGTTGAACAGGGGCTGAAAAATTAGGCCTTTGGTGGTGGTGGTGGTGGTGATGGTGGTGCTGGTGCCACAACACTGTAAGGCCTGACAGTTACTCTTGGTGGGCGCAGCAATGGTCCCTGCTGTGAATTATTAGATCAATAATTATAATTGCATGCCCCTGTTGAACAGGGGCTTAAAAATTGGGCCTTTGGTGGTGGTGGTGATGGTGGTGCTGGTGCCACAACACTGTAAGGCCTGACAGTTACTCTTGGTGGGCGCAGCAATGGGCCCTGCTGTGAAATATTAGATCAATAATTATAATTGCATGCCCCTGTTGAACAGGGGCTGAAAAATTGGGCCTTAGGCACTGGTGGCACAACACTGCAACCCCTCACAGATACTGTACTTGGAGCACAGCAATGAGGCCTGTTGCAAAGTATTGCATCAAAAATTTTTATTACACGCCCCTGTTAAACAGGGGCTGAAAAATTGGGCCTTAGCCACTGGTGGCATCACCCATAAACCAAAATGATCTTCCAAGCTATCATCGTTAATCGTGAGGAGGAGGGAGGAGGGAGGAGGGAGGAGGGAGGAGGGAGGAGGGAGGAGGAGGAGGAGGAGGAGGAGGAGGAGGAGGAGGAGGAGGAGGAGTCAACATAACAGCACAGGCACTCAGCATCAGTCTTGAAGGGATGTGACATTTTAAAATCAATTAGTCTGTTATATCGGCATCTGGTGTGTGGTAGCTGGTGGTGATCCAAGACTGGTTCATCTTGATGAAAGTCAGTCGATCAACCGAGTCGGTGGACAGGCGCACCCTGTGATCCGTGACAAATCCTCCAGCAGCACTGAATGTGCGTTCTGAAAGAACGCTGGATGCAGGACAGGCCAGTAGCTCAATTGCATACTGTGCAAGCTCTGGCCAGTTATCCATCCTCAAGACCCAGTAAGCCAGAGGATTTTCGGTGGGGAAGGTGTCCAAGTCTGACCTTGCCCCTAGGTATTCCTGCACCATGTATATCAGACGCTGGCGATGGTTGCTGGAACCGATCATACTTTGGGGCTGCGGACTAAAGAACGCATCGGTCAGACGGCCACCTTCCCCACCGCTCCTTCTTTGACTGCCCGAAGCCTCAGCAACTCGTTGTCCAGGACCAGGAGTTTGTAACCTCCCAGTCTCTGGGAACGCGTTGCACAGACCTTTCTGCAAGGCCTCCCGGAGTTGTCTCATCCTCTGCTCCCTCTGCGACGGTAACATAAGGTCCGCAACCTTACCCTTGTACCGTGGATCAAGGAGAGTGGCCAGCCAGTAATGGTCCCTCTCCTTGATCCGAAGAATACGAGGATCCTTCCGCAGACTTTGCAGGATCAGGGAGGCCATGCAGCGTAGGTTAGCTGAGGCATTCAGTCCGGAGTCACCTCCTCCCAGCCACGTACAAGTCCACTGGTTTCTTGGGACTGTAAATCATCCCTAAAAGACTGCTGCTGATGATGCTGAGTGCCAGCCTCCACCTCCATGCTGACACAATCCTCCTCCTCCTCCTCCTCCTCTTCCTGTGCGATGGGTGGGACAGAAGGAACACTGTCTGGGTAAAGGGGGCCTTGAGAGGCAAGGAAGTCCTCCTCTTCCTGCCTCTGTTCTGCCTCAAGTGCCCTGTCCATTATTCCACGCAGCGTGTGCTCCAACAGGTGGACAAGAGGTACAGTGTCACTGATGCATGCACTGTCACTGCTCACCATCCTCGTGGCCTCCTCAAATGGTGCCAGGACAGTGCATGCATCCCTGATCATGCCCCACTGGCGTGGTGAAAAAAACCCGAGCTCCCCTGACCCTGTCCTGGTGCCGTAGTCGCACAGGTACTCATTGATGGCCCTCTGCTGCGTGTGCAGCCGCTGCAGCATGGCCAACGTTGAGTTCCACCTGGTGGGCATGTCACATATAAGGCGGTTCTTGGGCAGGTTCAACTCCTTTTTGAAGCTCAGCCAGGCGAGCACTGGCATTATAAGATCTGCGGAAATGCACACAGACTTTCCTGGCCTGCCTCAGGACATCCTGTAAGCCCGGGTACCTGCCCAAGAACCGCTGCACCACCAGGTTAAGGACGTGAGCCATACAGGGCACATGGGTCAGTTGTCCCTGTCGGAGGGCGGAGAGGAGGTTGGTGCCATTGTCGCAAACCACCATTCCTGGCTTAAGCTGGCGTGGCGTCAACCACCTCTCGGCCTGCCCCTGCAGAGCAGACAGGACCTCTGCCCCAGTGTGGCTCCTGTCCCCCAAACACACCAGCGCAAGCACGGCATGGCATCTTTTTGCCTGCGTACTTGCGTAGCCCCTTGAACGCCTACGGAGCACCGCTGGTTCCAAGGACAAAGCACAGGAAGAGGCCATGGAGGAAGAAGAAGAGGAGGGGGTGGAGGAGAGAGGTGTGTCACAACCAGTAGTAGCATTTTGGAGGCGTGGCGGTGGAACAACCTCCAGCACTACTGCACCTTGTCCTGCATCCTTCCCAGCTGCCAAAAGAGTGACCCAATGGGCCGTGAAAGAAAGGTAACGTCCCTGTCCATGCCTGCTGGACCATGAGTCAGCGGTAATATGCACCTTACCGCTGACCGCCCTGTCCAGCGAGGCCAAGACATTGCCTTCCACATGCCTGTAGAGAGCCGGAATAGCCTTCCGTGCGAAAAAGTGTCGTTTGGGAACCTGCCACTGAGGAACCGCACATTGCACAAACTCACGGAAGGGGGCCGAGTCTACCAACTGAAAAGGCAGCAGTTGAAGCGCTAGCAATTTAGCCAAGCTAGCATTCAACCGCTGGGCATGTGGATGGCTGGGAGTGAACTTCTTTCGACGGTCCAGCAGCTCGGGCAGGGAAATTTGCCTGCTAGAATCGGACGTTGGTGTACTGCTAGCAGAGTGCCCGCAAGTACTTGCCTGTGACACACCTAATTCTACACCTTCATTCCTCTCAGAGCAGGTTTCAGAGAGGAGTGAAGGTATAGTGTGGTTGGAGATCCCAGCTGATGCGGTGCAAGAAGAGGTCAGCTTTGTTCTTTGGTGTGGGTCTTTAAGGTAGGCTTGCCAACGAGCTGCATGGCAGGTCAACATATGTCTGATCAAGCATGTGGTGCCCAAGCGGCTGATGTTTTGGCCACGCGATATACGCTTGAGACATATGTTGCAAACAGCAGCTGTGCGATCTGATGCACTCGCCTCAAAAAAGGCCCACACCAAAGAACTTTTTGAATGACGGGCAGAGGCAGCGCCCTGCACAGGCAGAGCTCTGCGGTGTGATTCCGTCGGATTGCTGCCCATACGCTGGCCACTCAAGGGCATCCTGCCTCGTTGGAGATGTGCCTCCTCCTCATCCTCCTCCTCCTCTCTCCTATTAGGCACCCACGTGGAGTCAGTGACCTCATCATCCCCTCCCTCCTCATCACTGGAGCCAATCTGGCAATATGCTGCAGCTGCTGGAGCATGACTGCCAGATTGGTGTCCTTCTTGAGCATCCCCTCTCTCTGCTCTCACGCTGCTGCCTTCCTCTAGCTGGGTATCATCATCAGATCCTTCCAAACGCTGGGCATCCTCCTGGAGCATGTACCCAACACTGTGCTCAAACAGTTCGGGGGACTCCTCAGGAGGAGGGCATGGTGGGTCTAGGGAAGGATTGACTAATGAAGATAATGATACCAGAGAAGAGGACGCTTTGGCAGCTGCTTTGCCAGTACCCTGAGCCTGGGTGAGAGAGGATGAGGAGGATGAGGTGGGCTTGGTCATCCACTCTACCAAGTCTTCGGCATGATGTGGCTCAACATGTCCAGCTGCCGAAAACAAGGACAAGCGTGTCCCATGGCCATGTGCTGATGACAATGCACCGCGTACACGACCAGCACTGTTGCCCCCAGACACAGAGCCTGCTTGCCCTCTTTTTTTGCCTCCTGACTGTCTGCCTCTCCTTGGTTGCCTTCCAGACATTTTAATGGATGGCCTGCAGGGAGATGGGAAAAACAGCAATAAGGGCTACCTTCAGGTGTATACTGTGCAGGAGGCTTAGCAACAATGACACTGACACTGTCCCCTGCCTATCCTTCTCTGTCCCTAAACACAAGGATTGAAAATATGGTTCAGCAAAATAGTTTTAGAACAGAATAGCACACTGACACTTTCCCTCACTGTCCTACTCTGTCCCTCCCTACAAACAAGATTTAGCACAGAATAGCACACTGATAATTTCTACGAGTGTCCTTCCCTGTCCCTAAACTCAAGGATTGAAAATATGGAACACTAAAATTGGTTTTGAACAGAATAGCACACTGACACTTTCCCTCACTGTACCTCTCTGTCCCTACAAACAAGATTTAGCACAAAATAGCACACTGACACTTTCCCTCACTGTACCTCTCTGTCCCTACAAACAAGATTTAGCACAAAATAGCACACTGACACTTTTCCTCACTGTACCTCTCTGTCCCTAAACTCAAGGATTGAAAATATGGTTCAGCAAGATTGGTTTAGAACAGAATAGCACACTGACACTTTCCCTCACTGTACCTCTCTGTCCCTACAAACAAGGATTAGCACAGAATAGCACACTGTCACTGACACTCTCCCTACCTATCCTTATCTGTCCCTAAACACAAGGAATCCAGGATTATGTAAAGGAAAAATAATGACACTGTCCCTGCCTATGCTTCTCTTTTCCTACTCCGGTCCGGAACACACTACACAAGGCCGCCGCGCTGGCGGCCTTTTATAGTGTGGGGCGTGTACTAAACCCCCTCAGCAATAATTGGCCACAGGCATCCTGCCTGTGGCCAATCATTGCTCTCCTCGCTGCCGGCGCTGTGATTGGCCAAGCATGCGGGGTCACAGTGCATACTTGGCCAATCACAGCGCCTGGATGACACTGCGATGGCGTAGTGCATTGTGGGCCGTTCGCGTCACTCGAATTTGGCGCGAACGGCCCAAATCGTTCGATCTTCGTCGAACGATCGAACAGCCGATGTTCGAATCGAACGTATGTTCGACTCGAACACGAAGCTCATCCCTAATCACCAGGTGACAAGTAGATCGTGTTCGCATTCATGCCTTGCTGACCCTCAGCCTAAAATGCTCCTCCCCCCACCTGCAGAGTGGCAAAGGGATGGGATGAGCTCAGGAGTATTCAGACACGAGTTCAGCTGCATGCAGGTTGGGGAATGCTTACGCTGTCTATGATTCACTGTTGGCTTTGACAGACAGGATAGCTCGGGTGAGTTTGGATGCATGCCCAAACTAGGGTGCCCACGTGTCCCGGATTGGCCGGGATTGTCCCGCAATTCGCATTTGTGTCCCATGTCCCGGGCACCTTCATTCTGGGACAATACATTGTCCCGGAATGAAATGAGGACACACAGCCAACCTAATAGACAATTGCCAAACTGGTTGCTAGGGCCGCCCCACCTGGCATCTAGCAACCAGTGACGTCACATTCGCAGAGTCTCAGAGCGAGGCAGAGAGGAGCAAGGCCTTTACCCAGTGGTGCCCTGCGCTCCGAGTCCACCCACCTCCTCTCCTTCTACGACTGCGGCAGCAGCACCTCCTGACTCCTCCAGGCTTCAGTAACCTCCCGGCGGGCGGCGGCATTCTGCAGTGCTGGCTGGCTTAGATCCACGGCTCGGCTGCCCGTCCCGACTCCCACAGCACATTGACCGACTTCTCCACCTCCTGCCCGAGGCCTGACTGCCTGAGGGGGGCCCCCCAGCCTGGACCAGGGAACAAAGACTGGCGCTCAACCGCCCACCATACCAGATCAGTCCAGATTAGAAGGTGAGTAAATGGAACCTGATTGGAGCAGGTCAGGTGACAAGTCGGGGCACTGGGGCTGGGGACAGTACAGTAATAAATGAGGCTGACAAAGTGGGGCAATAAAAAATTAAGCTGACAAGTGGGGGGCAATAAAAAATTAAGCTGACAAGTGGGGGGCAATAAAAAATGAATCTGACAAGTGGGGACAATAAAAAATATATATGTAAAAAATGTATACCACCTGTCTAAACTGGTGACCACTGTTTGCTTTTATATTTCCAAAAATTGGCAAAAAATTATCAAAAATCATATTTTTTGGGGCTGGCGCGGGGGGACGACGGCATGTGCAGGGGGCGAGGGCGTGCACGGGGGGTGTCCCTGAATGGCAGTTTGGAAATGTGGTCACCCTAGCCCAAACATGCCTGAGCTTATCCCTTAAAGCAAAGTTCCACCCAAAAGTGGAACTTCCACTCATTTGTCCCCCCCTCCGATGCCACATTTGACACCTTTTCAGGGGGAGCAGATACCTGGTATCCTGTCCCCACTTCCGGAAGTCTGGGCCTTCTCCTTCCCCCAGCTCAGGGCCAGTTGGAGAGCGCAGTGGTGCCTCGCGCATGCGCAGTAGAGACCTGACATGAAGCCGTAATGCTACACTGCTGGCTTCTCTTACCCGCAATGGCGGCGGCAGCACCTGACAGCTGATGGAAACATTAGCTGCAGTGACAACATCGCTGGACTCCAGGACAGTTAAATGTCCTATTATTAAAGATCAGCAGCTGCAGTATATGCACTTGCTGGCTTTTAATATTTTCAGAATTTCAGGGGTGGGCGGACCTCATCTTTAAGTTTACTGCACTGATCACCACTGTCCCATCTCTTCTGTCCATCTAAGTTGTGGGAGGAAATCTCTTCTATATTATAGTTTACTGCCCCCAGTACTGTGCCCATCTGACCCCCTTGTACTGTGCTCTTCTGACCCCTGAGCACTGTGCCCTCCTGACCCCCCTCAGTGCTGTGCCCTTCTGACCCCCCTTTACTGAGCCTCTTGACCCTTCTGTGCTGGGCCCTCCTGTACTGTACCTTTATAAAAGTCACATGTCAGTGACGCAACTCGTCGGGTGGAGCCGGGTGACATCACTTCCCGTTACGGTCGAAACCAGAAGTTCTCCTTTTCCAGCTTCTCGCTGATGTGTTACCCCATGATTGTGTGGCTACTCGCATATCTACGTGTAGCGGCCTCCTCACTCCCCTCTTTGCATCAGCTTGTCTTTCTCTTGTCTAGGGGTACCTCAGAGGGGAGAGAGCGGGGTCACCACGCCAAGCCTTCACCACAGATGTCTGTGCGGTGTAAGCAAAGTTATTTCTCTATCTTTGGGTCAGTGTTGTGCACCTGGAGTTACCTTGAACAATGTCCACCAGATAAGAGCCCCACACCATTAAAGTCCAACACTCCTTTATTCTTCTCGAGTGAACAGCACAATCAGTTAGACTCCCTTAAAGAACAGAACAAACAAGGAGGTGCGGATGCGAGTAGGCCCAGACACAATGAACTCTCCACTTTCCTCCATGAAAGTGGGCTGAGGTCTCCGAGCGGGCGGGGGGTTTCCTTCCAGGCGGTCTCCGATGGGAGGCTCACCTGTCACTGGCAATCTGCTGCACCCGGTCTTCAAGTGAGTACCTCCCCCATTATGCCTTCCGGATTCGGGTTACCCAATCCCTGGGTTCCCTAGGACCTCTTTCCCTCGCGGAACTCAGTGGTGGGCACTGAGCTCCAGACCTCCATCCAAGTACCTCACCCCAGGCTAAAGGTGCCTGGGATGGAACACGACCTCCGGATGTCCTCTAGGCCTAGGCCGCTTAGAGGACCGACACGAACCACCGTCCTCAGGCTGAAGGTGCCTGGGACACCAACCCCGTGACCAAGATGGCCGGCCCCCTTTATACTCTCTCCCAGCAAGCATGGCGGGTTCCCCGCCCCACCATACCGCTGCTGGGGGAGGACAAAAAGGAGGCATGGCACACAGCAATGGTTCAACCCCAGCCCAGGGCGACAGCGCCACCTGCTGGGCCGTAAGGAACTGCACACTGCTGGTGTCTCTGCCAGTTTTAAATAGAGAGAAAAGTGTATACCCGCTACACTCTCCCCCTGGTGGTTTGACACTGGTCCCCAGTGTCTGGAGCAAACCATGCCCTCAACGGCCGACATAGTCCAGTCCAGAAACCAACTATAAATTGTACAAAAATAAAACTTTTTGAAAAACTTGATCAACTGGAGCAATTGTGTCTGAGCCCTATATAAAAGGGAAGGGAAACAATAACATTTAACCATAACTTTTTGAATCACATATTCACATTATACTTTTCCCACCCATCCTGACTAAGACCCACCCCATACTCAGTGGTCTTGATGGGATGCTCTCCTGCAGAGGGAAAAGAAAGAAAATTAACACACACAAACCCTGACACATGTATTCGTGTGAGAGAAAAGAAACCTCTCCGGGAAGAAATCCCTTTTCTCCAAAGAGTGAGTGTGTGAAAAGTGTTAACGGTGCGCAACACTGCCACCTGGTGACAGCATCACGGTAACTGCACTCGTGGAACTCTTCTTCTTCTCTTGAGCCCTATCTACACCAAAGTCCATGATCTCTTGCTGGAAAGTGAAGAAAAACAGGAACAGTCCTTCATTCCTCTGGGTAACAAAGACAACGGGCCCCAGAAAGTTCAGCAGCATACAACAAGAACAGAGTCTTTTCTCTCCTACAGGTAGAAGCGGGGATGTGGCAGAACAAGTGGCTTCAAGGTCTCCAGATGATATTCTACATCTTCTCCTTCCTTGCGCCGGATCAGCACTTTGTCTGCATGGATGTGCCGTCCCAACATCCACTCTGCCTTGCAGTCCTTAAAACGCTGAGAGGCCTTGGGAGAACACGCCAGGTACCTGCGGGCGTGTGGAATCTGAAGGTGAGTCCACACAGTCATTGTACCAGCGCTCCCGGCACACTTCCACCTCATAGAGCAGCTTCTTGGACAAGTATGGATACTCCCATCCGTACTCTGCAGCAACCTTCTGGCCAAATAGGCGTTGTAGTCTGGCCAAAGGAGGCATAGTAGCTCTGTCCCCTTTGCCAGGCAAAACTATTGAGTCCGGGTAGCGAGGGACCTTGATCACATCTGATCTGGGCATAGGTGCCCGCAACAGCAGTCTCTTTTCTCCGGTCTTCAGTGTAGGTGATACCGGGGATGTAGAGGCAGGCTGGAGACGGGACCCCTCTTCAGGCGCTGGTGCCTCCACCCGGGGTGTACTTTCCCCTGTAGACATGGGTGGATCCCTGGTTCTGTGGGATGAGACGAGAGGTACTTTGTCCCAGCCCTTCTCTGCAAACAGTTCGTCAATAGCAACGTCGTCTCCCATATCTGAGAGCGACTCCAGGTCAGAGGTGTCACACTCCTCCGCGGGCAGGTACCCTGTAGTGGAGACTGAGTTTTCACCTCTTCCCACACACCAAATCTCTCCGCCTGGCTTACCTCGGCCTTTACTTGAAGCGGGACGTCCGGGACTCTTGCCGACGGATCCATCCGGGCCGGGTGTAAGCGGGCGAGATGGTCCACCACAACCGCTGGTCGGGGCTACCATATCGGTCTTTCTCTTCGGTGGTGGACGCTGCGAGACAGTGGTGACCGAGTCAGCATCCTCGGATTTCTTGGGGTTTTACGACCTCCTCCGTGGTCGCTGCAGTGTGCGCAGGGATGGCTGTTAAAGCAGTGATTCCTCCTCTTTGAGTGGTGTTGCCTGCAGCACGGCCAGGGTAAATGGTTCTCGGCTTCTCAACCGCTGGATCCACTTCATAAAGAAACTCCCCACAGGCCTCGCATCGCCCGAACGGCTTCAGTTGGCACACCAGTCCTGAACAGCCGGGACAAATCACACCCAGGGCCTCAACGTCCATGCATGAATACAGGGCGAATCGTCCTCTTGGCTTTAGCCGGATCCCCGTATCTGTTACCGGAGCAGCAGCAGTCAGTGTCGTGGTAGAAGGGTGAACAGGAATCCACGATGTATGTCCGAACATGGTGACCTGTTGCTGATCCATCGTACACTGCAAGGTTTTTGCGCCAACGTCCCACGTGTAGTCCTTCACACGGCTGAGCTCCCCCCTTTCCTCGCTCTCTTCTGCGCGGGCCTTTCCCTTCATTGGGTCATGTCCACGACTTCGAGCAGGGATGCACTTCGGCCTAGGCCGCCTAGAGGACCAACACGAACCACCGCCCTCAGGCTGAAGGTGCCTGGGACTCCAACCCCGTGACCAAGATGGCCGGCCCCCTTTATACCCTCTCCCAGCAAGCACGGCGGGTTCCCCCCCACCATACCGCTGCCGAGGGAGGACAAAAAAGAGGGACGGCACACAGCAATGGTTCAACCCCAGCCCAGGGCGACAGCGCCACCTGCTGGGCCGCAAGGAACTGCACACTGCTGGTGTCTCTGCCAGTTTTAAATAGAGAGAAAAGTGTATACCCGCTACATACGATTTAAGTGTAAGTCTACCTTTGTTTTAATAAAACTATTGCTTTATACTACACCTTGAGGAGTTGTTTTCCTTGCTGCATGTGAAATGACCAAGGATGGATGATATCATATGGAGATTGCTTCAGTAGTTTGATGCGCATTACCTTTGGAATTGAGGTGAGCGGCCATTGCACATGGTGGCGGAGTTTGTTCTTTTTTTATGGGGATTCAGCACAAATGTATGATCGCTGACACTGGGATCTGTTTGTCAAGCACTTACCATCTTATTGAAGATTTTTGCTATTGGAATTCACATTTTTTTTTTGCACTGGACTTTATATTTGATTTATTTTCACCATTTTTCATCATTTTTTTCCCACTTTTTATGTCTTATATATATTTCTTGTATTTTGATTGCATGATTATTTGTGTTTTTTGATTTAGCACTGCTCCATTAATACGCACATTCATTATTCTTGGTGTTGGTGACACTACAGGAGTTTGGCAGCTTTATTATATTATTTATAATTGCACCACACTTTATCACTTGATTGCATTTGATTTATTTTGTAATCTATACACTGAGTAGCGCATACGTCTATTTTCGTATTGCTTCCTCCTGTACTGTGCCCTCCTGACCCCCTTGTCCTGGGACCTACAGATCCCCCAATAATTTGTCCTGCTGTCCCCTGTACTCTGCCCTACTGACTTATTTACTTTGCACTGCTGACCCTGTCCACTGCCCTGCTGACCCCCTGTCCTCTGCCTAGTTGACCCCCATCCCCTGACCTGCTGACCCCCATGCTCTACCCTGCTGGTGCCCTGTCTTCTGCCCTGCAGACGTCCTGTCCTCTGTCCTGCTGATGCCCTGTCCTCTGCCCTCCTGACCCCTGTCCTCTGACCTGCAATCCCCTGTCCTGCTAGCCCTTCTCCTCTGCCCTACTGATCGCTGTACACTCCCATACATGCCAATGACCACTGTACACTGCTCTCCATACTATATACTGTCCCCTTTACAATGTAATACATCCTACTGACCTATGTACACTTATGTATATTGTACAAAACTTTGCACACAGCCCTACCTACTACTGACTCCTGGACACTGCTCTACATACAACTTACACTGTCCAGTACTCAGAGCAAAAAGCAAGGCTAGCATTGAGGCCAGCCATACCTGAAACTAGTTGAGAAAGTCAGCCTGCAGTACCCTTTGTTCTGCCTTTTTGATGGACTCCTGATGTACTGAATTGGCAATGACCAAGGTGCTGAAATAATTTATATGTGGTCTGGGAGCTGATCAAGGTGCTAAAAGGACAATGTATGGTCTGTGAAACACAAAAGCTCCTGAAATAATATGGGGTTTGGAAGCTGACCAAGGTGGTGAAACTACAATATGTGGTCTGGGTACTGACCGAGGTTCTGAAATGAGTGTCTGTGGTCTGGTAGCTGACCAAGGTGCTGAAATGAATGTGTGTGGTGCTGAAATTACAACGCTTAGCCTGGTAGCTGGCCAAGGTGCTGAAACCTTAAAAGGGAACAGGATGCTGGAATAACATAAAACTTAAAGAGGAAGTAAACCCTGATGGATTTTACTTCCTCTTTTGCTACATTAACAGTCTGCAAATGTAAAGCATAATGGGCTAGTATGCATTGCATATTAGCCTATTATGTGACACTTACCTGCAAAACAATCCAGCGATGTCCCCACAGTAGGAAGCGTCCATCTTCTGTCTCCTCTTCCTTACGGGCTGCGGACTCCGGCACTGTGATTCGCCGGAGCGGCGTGATGTCACTCCCGTGCATGTGCACGAGAGCCGCAATTCACAATGTATTATTTCAGCACATTTAAAAACTGAACCTTCACGCCTGAAAAAATTGATCAAGATCGGTCCATACCCATTATTTAGTTCATTGTAAAATGGCTACTTGGAAGTAAAAATAAGACCTTAATTAACAGTGATATGACTAGTAATGGCCAAAATTCATGCTATGGCCAGGTGCAGAAAGGTGGGTCCTGTGTGGGGCCACATGCCACTTCTGACTAAGCCTCATAAGCCTCACAGGACTGGATGTTTCACCAACCTTTGTGCATTCAATTGGCCCGTATGCACCACGGAAATGCATGATGCTGTGCAAAAATATGGAATGCAATGTGGCACCCCTGACAACTTTGAAAGGCACCCAAGGGCGCAGTGGCACCCTGGCTAAGAAACTTCTATCAGAAATTCGTCTTGCAATAAATCTACATTACTAAGTGTTGCCGTGGCTATTTTGCATATTAACTTCCGTAACCACTTTAATACCACGCTCTTTTACCCCCTTCCTGTCCTGACCAATTTTCAGCTTTCAGTGCTGTTGCATTTTGAATAACAATTGCGCGGTCATGCAACACTGTACCCATATGAAATTGTTATAACTGTTTTGAGACAGATAGGTTTCTTTTTGGGTGGTATTTAATCACCACTGGGTTTGTTAGTTTTTACTAAACAAATGAAAAAAAAAAAAGAAAGATCTTAGTTTCTGTTATACAATTTTGAAAATAAGTAATTTTTTTTCTTTACTGAAGTATGCTGATGAGGCTGCACTGATGGGCACTGCTAGGCTGCAATAATGAGTACTGATGAGGTGGCACTGTTGTGCACTGATGAGGTGTCACTGATAGGCTGCACTGATGAGGCATCACTGATGGGCACTAATGTGGGGGCACTGATAGGCACTGATGAGGAGGCACTTATAAGGCTGCACTAATGAGGCAGCACTGATGGCCAATGATAGGTGGCACTGATGGGGCTATACTGATGATCAGTGCCCTGATTATGAGTGTAAACAATGTACTGATAGTCTTGACGGTAAATGGCTCTCCTTTCCTCACACAAAGACAGCGTGAGAGGAAAGGAATGCTGATAACTGGCAAGTCTGTCGAGCTGATCATGTGGTAATAGGCCGCTGTGATTGACCCTTTGGCTATGATTTGTGATCAGCTGTGTCCAAAGGACACAGCGGTATCAGAGCGTGCTGGATCCGGGAGGATGTTCATGGACTCTCTCCCAGAACTGGCAGCCCACACTGTGGCCATTTTTTGTCTATGGATATATGGAAAGTACCCACACTCTGGAATCCATCCAAATTCTTTATTCGATAATCACCAAGTACAGAGAAACTGCTAACATGTTTCGGTGAAGAGCCTTGTTCACAGCTGCTGTTGTATTTATTTCCCATTGGGATGCACTGGCTAATACTCTTATTTAATATGCTCTTAAAGCATATCATTTTTTTTCTCCGTGTTCTTTGTTCCTAAGATTTTATCCCATTTAGTATTTTCTAGCAAGGATCTTAGTTTAGGGAAGTTGGCTCTTTTTAAATTCATAAATATGTCTTATGTTTCCTATTTGTGTGATTTATACTGATACTAATTAACATGTGATCACTGTTTCCTAAATTGCCCTGTATTTCCACATCCATGATCAGGCCTGTATTGTTGGTAATCAGTAGGTATAGTAACGTTTTGTTTCTTGTTGGTGCATTTACCATCTGACCCAGGAAATTGTCCTGCAAGACATTTAGGAAATTGCGAGCTTTAGATGAATGCACAGTTCCTTCCGCCCAGTCTATGTCTGGATAATTAAAATCCCCCATTATAATGACACTACTCATCCTTGCTGCTAATCCAAACTGTGATAGGAGGTCTGCCTCCCCCTCCTCCCTCTGGTTAGTGGGCCTGTAGCATACTCCCAGTATTACTTTACCCTTAGTTTTTTCCCTTTGTAGCTCTACCCATAAGGATTCCACCTTCTCCCTTGCTCCATTAGTGATGTCGTCCCTCACATTCACTTTTACATAATTTTTGATATACAGGCATACCCCTCCCACATTTTTACCCTTCCTATCCCTGCGATATAGGGAATACCCTTGAATGGTTGCCAGCCAATCATGAGAGCTGTTGAACCAAGTGTAGCACACGGATCCCTGGCCTTATCTCCACAAGGCGGGACACACCATACCACAATGCCCAGGTTCCTTCTTGAATAAGAGGGTGAGCGGTGTTCCGAAATTGTTGAGTTCCGCAGCGAGTTACCTCTCCTGGGGCCGGTTCCTTTCCCTAGAATGTGGGGGAAAGTCTGTAGCTTGTGTACCAATAAGGCCAATGTCCAGACAAGGTTAAACCTCAATGGCTGAAGGTTTATTTTCTTTATGCTTGAAACCGGACAGGAAAGTTGAAAGTGAAGAATAGAATAACAGGAGGCAGGTTCAGGCACTTAATATCACCACTCAATCCTAAGTGGACTCTGCTCACCCGGATAGTCCCCTCTCACGGTCCTAGCAGCCGGAGTGATGCATGAACTTTACTTCACTGTCCTAGGGATACGATCGGAACCCATTGCCTAGTTCCAAACTTCCCAGCCCTTGTAGCATAAGGACCTAGGTGCAAGTTGAAGCACCCTACAATGCCTGTGGCGGACTTGTGGAATCCCTCTGTAGGTGACCAGGCCTCATCCGAGGTGGTGACTTCCTTCACTGGTAACCCTGGCTCCCTCTCCAGAACGGGTCACCCTCGAGTGCCCTGGAATTCCTCTTTAGATGGTAGGCCAGCTAAAGGTGCTGGGCCTACATGAAAAGTTGCAGCCCCAGGCTAAAGGTGCCTGAGACTGATCTTCCCCTGCGCATTCCGATGGCCTGGAGGGCCACGAGACGCAGGCGGTACTGCTCCTCAGTACCCTTCCTTCTTTCTCCCCCCTCCTAAGATGGCATCTGCCCCTTTTTGTATCCTCTCCCAGCATACACAGCGGGCCGACCATGCCCCCCGTACCGCTGCCTGGAGAGGACACCCAAAGGTACAGTAATGTCACCAGCAGTTCAGCCCTGACCTGTCATGACAGCGCCTCCCACAGGCCACAGGGAACTATACACCAGTAACACCACTTGGCAAAAGCAAAAGAGCAGAACCTAACAATTAAAGCGATCTGGGTCCGGCTACCAACCCAGATCAACCCCTAAATTTAGGTACCTAGCTCCCCTGAAGTAAAGGGGCGCTACACAAGTCTCTGAAATTCCCACAAAATCGAAATCCTCCTCATACAACAGTATCTCTAGTTCTCCCATCTTATCCACCAGACTCCTGGCATTGGTGAACATGCCACATAGTTTAGCACCATCTCCTTATTGGGTGCTCTGAGGTTGCAAATAGGACTTGCTACTGTACATACCTTGGGTTTAGGTGCTTTAGTCAACCTACCACTAATGCCCCCCAATACTATCCTCTGGAATTTATTCCACGCTGACTATCTCTACCTCTGAACCCCCGCCCCTCGTCACCTAGTTTAAGAACCCTTCTAAATTGTTAGCCATCTTCTCTCCCAGCCGATCTACACCTTCCCTATTTAGGTGCAGTCCATCCCTGCTAACGAGCTGGTAACCGACTGAGAAGTCGGCCTAATTCTCCAGGAACCCAAACCCCTCCTTTCTACACCAGCTCCTCAGCCACTTGTTTACTTCCCTAATCTCCCGCTGTCTTTCTGGTGTGTCTTTCTGGTGTGGCTCGAGGTACCGATAGTATTTCTGCGAATACTATCTTGGAGGTTTTTTTCCTCAATTTAGCTTCTAAGTCCCTAAAATTATTTTTTAGGATACTCCATCTTCCTCTGCCAATGTGCACCATGACAGCCGGGTCTTCCCCAGCCCCTCACAGTAATCTGTCCACCAGATCCGTGATGTACCGAACCCGAGCGCCCGGTAGACGACATACAGTTCGGCGTTTCAGGTCTTTGTGACAGATTGTCCTCTCTGTCCTTCTAAGAATTAACTGGTTCATAATGGCTAATTAAGCAGAAAGTAAAGTTGGCAGGAAATGAGGGGAAGCAAGAAAGGAGATAACACAGCCATGTGCTAGAGGCTCCATAGTAAAAAGAAGACCTAAGTAGAAGGAAGGGACGCCATAACATCAAGGAAGGTATGTGCCAGAAAGGAAACCACAAGAAGAAACTTCATCTGGGGATGACATTACTAGAGCAAATGCTTTCCTGCCTGTTTGTTACAGAAATTTGAACTATAACCCAAGCTAAGTAGCTTTTCAGTTTATCCCTGATGCATAGTACAAGCCATTGTCAGTGCTCATTTGCTAGGAAGGATAGATAGTATATGCACATGCTAGCTATCCTTCCTAGCAAATGAGCAAATGTCTTGTATATGTAGCGGGGTCTCTAAATTTTAGGTGGGACACACCCAGGTGTGTAGGTATGGGAGTATTGGACCATTTGTATTCGTGGAGGATTGGACGGTGTAATAATCCCCTTGGCCTGTGGGTGGCAGGTGCCCGCAGGCTCAAGGTAGATTTGCCGCCACAGTGCTGTCCTTTTTGTCCCTTCTCGGAGATGGTACGGCGAGGGCGGGGAACCTGTCGTGGCGTCGATTGGAGGGGATAAAATGGGGAGACGCCCTTGTCACGAGGTCTTGCTCTTCTGGAGGTTGATCATCACGCGCCCAGGCACCTTAGGCCTGGGTGCGGGCGGTTCTGGATTCCGGCTCAGGTGCCCTAGGCCTGACCGGGATGGAGTTGGAGTCCATCCCGGGCACCTTCAGCCTGGGGTGAGGCCTGGGGCCCAGTGACTTCGACTGGGTCCCGCAAGGGTGGAGAAGTCCGAGGGTCCCTGAAGTGGATGGGGCCCATGTCTGAGGTGAGGAGGCCGGGGAGGTTACCCATTCGGAGAGTCTGGAGCAGCATCAACCCAGTGATGGATGGGCCTCTGGTAACCCCCTTGGAGGGACATCTTCCCCTGATAGGGGCCACAACGCAGCGAAGGTACTCCTATCTTTGTTCTCTTGAGTCGCTGGTAGAGACTCTCAAGTTCTAAGTCCTTTCTAGCTAAGGCTATAGTAACCGCTGGCGAGATCGCAGTGGTTTAGCTGACAACCAGGATAGTGCCTTGACCTGCTCATCCCCTGTATCAAAATGTTATCAAGTCGCAACCAGTTGGCTACTGAAGCACTGTTTATTGTGAGATATGCAATAAAACAAGAGTTGGACTGTGATCGGTGTGTGGAACTCTGGTTAATGGGAGCAGAGGGAATTGTTGGCGCAGCAGGACTTAATTCTAGACAGAAGCACACAGGCCCGAGGAGATATCTGGTACTGGCCTTCACCTCACCCACAGCTATGGGGAGGACATGGGCCGTAGCGCATCTCACTCTGTCGTGTGTGATACTCCTAGACAAAAGAGATGGGGTGAGGTCGCTACATATACAATAGGGATATATTGAAAAGTTACTTGTTGTATGTATAGTGTAATGTTCGGGGAACCAGCTAGATCGCAGGACACAGGCTTTTCAAACAAAAGGACGTTTATTTAAACTTAAATGGCTTCACAGCAGCAAAACAAAAGAAATGACAGTCTCACCGACTTGTAGAGTTTATAACTGCTGTCGCAGTTAAACAGTCCTTCCTTGGTGTTGCAGGTAAGTTTCCCAGATAGCAGGCTTCCATGCAGGCCACTGCCATGTACATTCACAGCTTTCCAGAGCTTTTCACAGCCTCCACAGCTTTTGCAGTGTCCACCATTCACCATGCAGACTTCACTACACTCCTTCTCTCTCTAACCTACAACTTCCTGTCTCTCTTAAACCACTTCCTTGGACAGGTGTGTTAACCATTGCTGTTCCCTTAAAGGAACCACAGCCCAAACAGAGGGGAAATATAGCGTCCTTCCAGGACCCAGCCACGGTGTCCTGTACATATCCCCCCCTGTGCCCCAACGCCAAGGAGGTGGAGGCAACAGTGGAGCTAAAACAATGGACTCGGGAGAGGGCATCTGCATTTTGATGCAGTCTCCCGGGCCTATGCTCCACTACAAATTTAAATTCCTGGAGCGCCAGGAACCAACGTGTAATTCTGGCATTAGTCCCTTTACCTTGCCTCATCCATGTTAAAGGGGCATGGTCAGAAATTAACCTAAACTTCCTTCCCAAGAGGTAATATCTGAGGGATTCCAGAGCCCACTTAATGGCCAGACATTCTCGTTCAACTATAGCGTAGTTTTTCTCCGCTGGTGTCAACTTCCTACTGAGGAAGACTACTGGGTGTTCCTCACCATGAACAACCTGTGACAACACAGCTCCCAATCCTAAATCGGAAGCATCAGTCTGGACAACAAACTCGTTTGAAAAATTGGGTGCTATCAGGACAGGGTGTTGGCACAGTGCTGACTTGAGCTCCAAAAAAGCCTTTTCAGCATCTGCATTCCAATCCACCATGACCGATTTCCGTCCCTTAGTCAGATCGGTCAATGGAGCCGCCAATGTGGCAAAGTTGGGTACGAATCTCCTGTAGTATCCCACCATGCCCAGGAATGCACATACCTGCTTTTTTGTGAGGGGGCGGGGCCAATTCTGTATAGCCTCTACCTTGTTAACCTGAGGTTTCACCACCCCTCTACCTACAATATAGCCCAGGTATTTCACCTCCTCCATTCCCAAAGCACATTTTTCAGGGTTTATTGTAAACCCCTCCTTCCAAAGAGAGTCCAGTACTGCCTGGACTTTGGGCAAGTGTGATTCCCAGTCTCTGCTAAAAATGACTATGTCGTCCAAGTACACTGAGGCATACTCCCGGTGAGGTCGTAAAATCCTATCCATTGCTCGCTGGAAAGTGGCTGGAGCAGTTTTTGTAGTCCAAAAGGCATTCTTTTGTACTGAAAACTCCCCTCTGGGGTAGAAAAAGCAGTTTTCTCTCTAGCAGCCTTAGTCAACGGGATTTGCCAATACCCCTTGGTAAGGTCTAATGTTGTAATATACCTGGCTGGACCTAGTCTCTCAATAAGCTCATCTACCCGGGGCATGGGGTAGGCATCAAACCGTGAAACCTCATTAAGTTTCCGGAAATCATTGCAGAATCGCAGAGTCCCGTTGGGCTTTGGTACCAACACAATCGGGCTCGACCACTCACTCTGCGACTCTTCAATGATCTCCAGGTCCAGCATCTTCTTCACTTCCTCTGAAACAGCCTTCCTTTGAGCCTCTGGGATGCGGTAGGGCCGGACAAAAACTTTGACTCCAGGTTCCGTGATAATATCATGTTCTATGACACTAGTTAGCCCTGGCAAGTCTGAAAACTTTTCTTTATTTCTCTGCAAGAACTCCTTTGCCTGCTGACTTAGGATTTTAGACAGGGTACTTACTACTTGGACACTCTCCACCCCAACCCGAGGCTCAAGTCTTGCACTAGCCAGGGAGGTCACCGGTTCCCTGTCTGTCCAAGGCTTTAACAAGTTGACATGATATATCTGATACGGTTTCCTCTTGCCTGGCTGGTGAACTCTATAATTTACCTCTCCCACTTTTTCCACAACTTCAAAGGGACCTTGTAATCTGGCCAAGAATTTACTTTCCACAGTGGGAATTAGCACCGCTACTCGATCCCCCACTTGGAAGTGCCTTATTTTAGCAGCCCTGTTATAGACCCGTCGTTGAGCCTCCTGGGCTTTTTGCAAATGCTCTTTGACTAGTGGCATCACAGTTTGGATCCTTTCCTGCATTTGGGAGACATATTCAAGAACACTCTTATGCTGAACAGGTTCACTTTCCCATTCCTCTTAAATAAAGTCAAGTAGGCCGCGAGGTCTCCGCCCATATACCAACTCAAAGGGTGAAAACCCAGTGGAGGCCTGGGGCACTTCCCTGATAGCAAACAGGAGAGCTGGTAACAGGCAGTCCCAGTCTTTCCCATCCCTTTGTACCACTCTCTTTAGCATAGACTTAAGGGTCTTGTTAAAGCGTTCCACTAACCCGTCCGTTTGGGGATGGTAGACCGATGTGCGCAGCTGTTTAATCCGGAACAGCTTGCACACATCGGCCATAACTCTCGACATAAATGGGGTGCCCTGGTCTGTGAGTATTTCCTTGGGAAAACCAGTCCGTGTAAACAACTGGAATAATTCCCGGGCAATAGCCTTAGAGGAGGTATTCCGTAGTGGAAGCGCCTCAGGATATCGGGTGGCATAGTCAAGAATCACTAATATGTAGGAGTAACCGCGAGCCGACTTTACCAAGGGACCCACTATATCCATGGCTATCCTCTCGAATGGGACCTCAATTATGGGCAGAGGGACCAAAGGGCTCTGGAAGTGGGTCACCGGAGCGGTCAACTGACAGGTGGGACAAGAGGCACAGTATTTCTTTACCTCTGCTTTCAGACCTGGCCAGTAAAACCGGTCGGTGATCCGTGCTTCCGTCTTCTCAACTCCCAGGTGTCCCCCTAACACATCATCATGGGCCAGGTCCAGAACCTTTCGTCTATATTGTTGGGGTACCAACAATTGTTCTACCACATTTTCCCTCACCTTGGTAACCCGATACAACAACTCCATTATACATTGCAAAGTGTGGCCACCGCTCATTTGCACCTGGCTCTTGGGGAATCCCATTTACTACTACAACTTGTTCCCGTGCACGGGCCAAAGTGAGGTCCTGCATCTGAGCAGTACCAAACGCCCCCTGGGGAACACCCAAATCTGGCAGGGCAGGGGTAGAGGCCACTTCCTCGTCCTCTTCCCCCAGCATTACCTGAAGTGGGGAAGATCCTCCCCCCTCAGTGTTTTGGTAGATCTGTGGACCACATGTCTTGACATTATCAACAGTATCAGCTCTACTTTCATCACCATTAACCCAACCATTAGCAATTTCATCATTTGGATCCACATTAAGAACATTTGGCAGTTCAGGGTTATTCCTCTCAGCAGCAGGAACAGGGAGGCTAGTTTCTCCCCAATCTCTGAACTGTTCTCCTTGTTCCCACAGTTTTGTAAACAACGGACAGTCTCATCCTATTATAACATCATGTACCAAGTTCTTTACCACCCCCACCTCTTGAGTACCAGTGCCACATGCTGAGGAGATGGTCACCGAGATGAGAGGGTACTCTCTAGTGTCCCCGTGAATGCACACCACCCGTAAGGTTTTTCTTACCGGACCGATCTTCCCAATTACTCTAGGATGAACCAGGGTTACCATGCTTCCGGAGTCCAACAAAGCCCGGGCAGGGAGGTGGTTCACTTGGACTTCACACTCAAATTTTTCCTCACCCAGGTCGAGCTGTGTGGTGCATACTTTATGGGCATAAAAAGACCCCCTCCGAAGAACCCCGCATTCCATGGGCTCCTCTTGCAGTGGGCAGTGTGCCCGGGTATGACTCCAGGAATGACATCGCCAACATTGTACATCCCCTCCTCTCCGAACAGGAACAGAACGCTGAGGAGGTACCGGGAATGACTCTTGACCTTCCGGGGTGTTTGCTCCAGGACTCCTTGGAACATCCTTTCGAAGGGCAGCAGTTGGTCGAACAGGCCGTGGTAGACTAGGGCCTATGCGCTTGGTAGGTCCGAGCAGGTCCTCCACCACTGTATATCGTTCCACCATCTCGACAAGGAGGTTTTCTGTTTTTGGGTCTCCATGGCTGACCCACCGTTGAAGGTCGTCTGGCAGGGATCGCAGGTATCGGTCCAGCACAACCCGTTCCACGATTTGGGGGCCCGACAACACCTCAGGCTGCAGCCATTTTTTTACCAGTTGCACCAGGTCATGCATTTGAGACCGAGGTGGCCGATCTGGACGATACTTCCATTGGTGCACTCGTTGGGCCCGAACGGCCGTAGTCACCCCCAGAAGAGCCAAAATTTCTGCCTTTAACTTTTGATAGTCTTTAGCATCATCGGGTGGCAGGTCAAAGTAGGCTTTTTGAGGATCTCCAGTGAGAAAAGGGGCAATGAGGCTGGCCCACTGGTCCTGAGGCCACCCTTCTCTCTCTGCCGTCCTCTCAAATGTAGCAAGAAATGCCTCTACATCATCGCTCAGGGACAATTTCTGCAAGCAATGGCTTGCCCTCACAGTCACCTGGTTGCCAGGGGCAACAGCCGCTTGCTCCCGAACCTGAGATAGCTGCTGCACTGCTTCCTTTAAGACAGCCACCTGAGCCTGCATAACCTCTTGCTGGGCTGCCAACTGGGTCACCAACAGGCGGGTATTTTCTTGCTGCAGCTGATTTGCTTCCTCATGGCGAGTTTGCGCTTGCATATTAGCCAGGGACAGCTGTTTAATTAGCTCCTCCATTGCTTCAGCTTTCAACGTTTGTGCAGCTTTAACCCAGGACATAAATCCAATGTACTGTCCCTTTAACTGTCAGTTCAATGTCAAGTTCAATGCAAAAAAAAATTTTTTTGTTTTTTTCTTCTTATGCCTGTTATTCTGTCCTGCCCGCATTCGAGCACCAGTGTAATGTTCGGGGAACCAGCTAGATCGCAGGACACAGGCTTTTCAAACAAAAGGACGTTTATTTAAACTTAAATGGCTTCATAGCAGCAAAACAAAAGAAATGACAGTCTCACCGACTTGTAGAGTTTATAACTGCTGTCGCAGTTAAACAGTCCTTCCTTGGTGTTGCAGGTAAGTTTCCCAGATAGCAGGCTTCCATGCAGGCCACTGCCATGTACATTCACAGCTTCCCAGAGCTTTTCACAGCCTCCACAGCTTTTGCAGTATCCACCATTCACCATGCAGACTTCACTACACTCCTTCTCTCTCTAATCTACAACTTCCTGTCTCTCTTAAACCACTTCCTTGGACAGGTGTGTTAACCATTGCTGTTCCAAAGGAACCACAGCCCAAACAGAGGGGAAATATAGCGTCCTTCCAGGACCCAGCCACGGCGTCCTGTACAATATTTGCAATACTCTGTATGCCATTTGTTGTTTTCTTACAGTTGTAGGTAGTTGATATGTACAGCATTCTTGTTTGGTAAAAGGATATTAGTATACTCAAGGAGTTTTCGTCTTCCTTGCTTTACCGCAAAGTGACCTAAAAGATACAAGGAAAATGCTAATACAGCTAAGCAAATGTTTGTTACTGCACATGGTGGTGGTGGGGGTTGTGTCTGTAATTAGCAACAATCCACCCTTTTATTTTTTCTTAACAGTTTCACTAACGGGGCCCCCCTCCTATCCCTGGCCCCATAGTAGCCATGTGGGCTGTTATGCCTGTTGCTAGACCACGTCTGCTGTTTGTGTTTGCCAGGTATATTTATCCTCTAAACAAGCCGCAATGTGCAGGACTCATTTGTATTCTGGGTAAAATTCCTTGGGGAAGTTTTCTGTCTTCTGTTTGTACCGTCCTCGACATCGGCGGATTTCTGAGCTCAAGTCGTTCCCCGTCATTAGTTATCATGATACACAACAATTTGACAGAGTTAAGCTACTGCACAGAATAGTGGCTTTCAGCCTCACTAAATCACTTAATGCCGGGAATTAAATATACCCCGTCTGATTTCAGCAAACAGTGAAACAGCTGTTCTGTGATGATAACTATGTCAGTCTATCATTTTCCAGACACTGTTTGCTCGCGGGCTGTATAAATCATCTCTCAGGAAAACAGGGGAGTCAGAAAACGGGGAATTGATGTGATGGTGGAAGGGTTAACTTCAAACATCTGAGCTATGCATCAAAACTTTACACAGGCCTTAGAAACTTTTTATCATCTCGTGAATGCATTGCTGGAGTTTGGAAAAATCTCTGCAAACTTCTAATGGGCAACTGAACATTTTATACAGGATGCCCTCATAGAAAAAGACTGATTAATACATACTGTACATGGGGATAGCAAGATATCATAGATGGCACTAACAGGCCCATTATCTATCAATTGACATATATCTATAATTATCTGTCCGTCTAATCATTCATTCATCCATATCTATATATCTATCTATCTATCTATCTATCTATCTATCTATCTATCTATCTATCTATCTATCTATCATGTATCTGTGATTCTTATTAATATCTATTCAATATATCCATCCATCCACATCTATAATTAGCTGTCTATCCATATCATATCTATCTATCCATCAATTTCTTATCTATCTATCTATCTATCTATCTATCTATCTATCTATCTATCTATCTATCTATCTATCTATCATGTGTAGCACACCCATCCTTTGGCCCCCGCTTACCTTCACCTGTGGGGGTAGGACACACCATGCCACAAGCCCGTGTCCTCCTTATCAGAGGTCAGGCAGTGTTTACAGGTTTGGGTCCTGCAGCGAGTTACCTCTTTCCACTGGTTCTCGTCCCCAGATTATAGGGAAAAGTCTATATTCTTTCCCAAGAAGGCCAATGTCCACACGACTTTAACTCCAACAAAGAGTTTATTTTCCTTTTGTTTCAGTTAACGGAAAATTGAAGAGAGAAAGAACCTAGCGAAGATAGGAGGTAGATTCAGGCACACAACACCCGACTCACTCATCGCCACTCGATCCCGAGTGGGTTTAGCTCACCCGGATAGATCCCTCTCACAGTCTAGCAGCCGGAGTGGAGCACGAACAGTACTATCACTTTGTCCCCTCCAGGGACGGGTTCAGGAGATCCTCTATAGCAGCAGAATCCTGTTATTCCTGAATCCAGAACTTCCCTTAACCTTCTGTAGGATTTAGAGAACAGGCGATGCCAATGGGCACTCTACAGGGTTAACTTTGTTAAACAAGGAATCCTTCCCTCTGACAGGTCACCAGGCCTTTCCCGAGACAGCAACCTACTATCACTCGTCTCATCTGTGGGACCGATCCTCCCCTGGCTTCCTCTCGGTCAGAGCGGGTACCCTCACCTGGGCACCCTGGGACTCCAATGTGCTGATTATAGACCCAGCCAATGATACTGGGCCTACCTGGAACGTCACAGCCTCAGGCCAAAGGTGCCTGAGGCTCTTCGGCCAGTCCACGCACCCCCAAGGGGCACACTCCCCCGGGTACTCCTCTCCCCGGGCACTCCTCTCTAAACATGGCGCCTGCTCCTTATATACCCTCTCCCGGCATGCACAGAAGGTGAGGCCCCGCCCACTGCATGGCAGCCAAGAGAGGACATCCAATACCGCCACTGGGTCACCTGAAGTTCGACCCTAGGCCTAGGCAACAGTGCCACCCACAGACCAAAGGGGAACCGTACACCAGACAACACCACAGCAGAGCAGAGTCCAGCACTAAATTAGAAAGCCTGGGCCAAACTATGGCCCAGGCTGTCCCTTAAATATATATATATATATATATATATATATATATATATATTGTGACAGCAGGAAGGTAAAGTCACCTGGTTGCATCCAGGGGGGTAGATATATTTCGCCCAGATTCAGGCTTTACGCCGACTTATACAACTAGGTGGAGAGTTGTATAAGCCCAGCTAAGGCTAGTGGGCTCATGGATGACTCATACCTCTAGGGAGAGTGCTGGGCGTCGTGCAGACAGGGAGTTGATGAGACCAGCTGAAGCTTGTCAGCTCATTTAGGCCTCTATAAGAACTCCCAGCTTCATTAGATGTTAGCTCATGCCTGGACCCAGACCTGTGTGGACTGTCTAGGGAGAGTGAACCCCTGTGCGGTGAGACAAAGCCTGTGTGGCTATTTGCTTGGACATTTAAAACCAGGGACTTAGGGACTAGGACAGCACTAGGCTGATCCCAGTTGTTAGTTAGGAAACCTGTATGTTTAGTCAGAGGTCAAGTTGACCAGGATTTATTTTGTTTATGTTTCTTTTGGCTTTGCTGTGTTTTGTCACTGTAAATAGAAAATAAACCGCACCTTTTTTGATTTTGAAAACCACAACCTCCGTTTGCTGGGCCTGTTTTTGTGTGGGGAGCCCATCCCGGGGGTCACACACACCCGCTGCCGAGCTAACCCCCTCACAATATATATATATATATATATATATATATATATATCTATATATATATCTATATATATATATATATATATATATATATATATATATATATATATATATCTCTATCCATCTATCTATCCATATGTATGACTATATGTGCATTCTCCCATCTGTTATCTCTCTCGCTCTCTCTCTCTCTATCTATCTATCTATCTATCTATCTATTTATCTATCTATAGCGGACACGGCCCCCTCTCTCTCCTCTTCTATCCTTGGCTCGCTCACAGGAGAAAAAGGCGCATCATGAGCCACCATGCCCGTACCCTCTGGTTTGCAGAGGTTAAGCACACTTGTTTTAACTTACGGGTCTTGCAGCAAGGTTCTCCACAAAGTTTGTTTCTGTCCCTATAATGTAAGGACAAAGTCTCTATACCCCAAGTAACTCCAAGGTCCACACCAGTGTCAACTCCAACGTAGAGTTTATTTCTTTCTCTTATGCATGAACATCCACAAAGTTAAGAAGAGAGAAAGGTGTTAGGAAGACAGATCAATTCAGGCACTCCTGGCTTCTTCGCCACTCGATCCTGAGTGGGTATCGCTCACCCGGATAGTCACCTAAAGGCACTAGAAGCCGGCATGTAGCTCGAACAGTCTATTAGATTCCCTAATTGATGCGTTCAGGAGATCCTCTGCCACAGAAGCTATAGTGTCCCGAACCTCCTAATGGTCCTGTTGTTTCGATCCCTTTTTCCGGATGGATGACATTCCTCCGAAGAGTTACTGGGCCCCTTCCTTCACTGTGATCTCTCACCAGTCCTTCAGAACGGTCCTCCCCCAGCCTCCTCTTCTAGAAACGGGTCCCCTCGCAAGGCGGCACCCAGGGATTCCTCCTCCCGAAGTGGGCTCCAGCTAAAGGTGCTGGGCCCAGGGCTGAAGTTGCAGTCCCAGGACTAAAGGTGCCTGGGACTGAAGCACACGTTGCCCCATGGCCTGGAGGGCCATACGCCACACACCAGGACTCCGACTCTAGAACCAAGAAGAACCGACCACTCCCAGGCGGTGTCTGCCCTTTATGTATCCTCTCCCGGCATGCACAACAGGCAGACCACACCCACTGCACGGCTGCCGAGAGAGGACACCCAATCGCTACCCCATCACCTATGGTTAAACCCCGAGTGCAAGTGACAGCGCCACCCATACTTCCAAGGGGAACTGCACGCCAGGTGAAACAGCAGCAAGGCAGAGTCCAGCAAATTGAAAGATTCAAGCCAAACTCAAACCACCCTTAAATTTAGCATAGCAATCCCTAAATTTAGGACCCTCGCTACATATCTATCTATCACTATATGTGCGTCTATCTATCTATCTATCTATCTACTGTACTGATATCCACAAAACATGACTTTGTATTGGTTGCTGGGTGTTACTGCCCGTTGCCCTTGGATCTGATCCTAGATTATTAATCTTGTTGGATGTAGAAGATTATTGGCATTATTCCCCAGCATGATCACACATTGATGTGCATTTAGACGAAGAGCTGGTTGCAGCTGGCTGAGCTGGCTCGGCTGTTCTGTATACTTTTCCGGTATGGGTTCAGGTTGAGCGGATGGTTCTCTTACCGTCTGATTCACTTACAAAACTTTAAACAATGTATTTTGTTCTTTATTTCCAGATGGCTGCCATCATTACTTCACCTAATCCGTGGCAGATGCAGAGAGTGCCTTCAGGACATTAGCGGGCTCTGAAATGATGATTGAAATTTATGAGCTCTGTACGCTGTCGCTGGCAGGGAAGGGCGGTGTCACCTGTCTGTCATCGGAGTGCCGAGCTTGGCACGGGGCGGCTCTCCGTCATGCAGGCGCTACTAGCTACATAACTGTCAGACAGAATTCAGATTTCCCCCCTGTGCCCATGTTGATAAGTGCCTTTTAAACATTGGAGTCCCATCAACTACTTCATGACCAGAAAGCATTTTTATTTTATATCAGATCCAGCCAAACAGCTAAATTCATTGCATTCTCCCAGCAAAGAGATAGAACTGTCAGACAACTCTGTCTGCACTAATGATCAGTAGCCAGCGGGACTGAATCCTGATCATGTGACTAATGTGACAGCCAATCACAGTGGTTGTATGATCACCGATCGCCGATCCTTCCCGCCCCCCTGGCCATACATATCATATTAAAGGGATGTTTGAGTAGTGGGGGGCCCAAGAATCCGACACACCTGAAAGTATTTTGGATGCTGAAGACTGAAGCCTCGTACACACGACCGGTTTTCCTGGCAGGAAAACTGCCATGAGATAGTTTTGCTGGGAAAACCGGCCATGTGTATGCTCCATCGCAGTTCTCCTGACAGGAAAACTGCTGCGAATCGCGGCGGGAAAAAAAAGAGCTGGTTCTCTATTTTTCGCCGGGATTCCCAGTGGACTTTTTCTCAACGTGAAAACCGGTAGTGTGTACGCTTTTCCAAGGGCAAAAAAAAAGCGCATGCTCAGAATCAAGTATAAGACGGGAGCGCTCTTTCTGGTAAAACTAGTGTTCCTAATGGAGATAGCACATTCGTCACGCTGTAACGGACTGAAAAGCACGAGGCTGAAAAGCGTGAATCGTCTCTCATCAAACTTTTATTAACACGAGGATCAGCAAAAAAGCAGCCCAAAGGGTGGCACTGTTGGAATGGAGCTTCCCCTTTATTGTGCCGTTGTACGTGTTGTACAACACCGCGCTTTGGACAGGCGGGATTTTGTATGACAGTCTGTACGCAAGACAAGCTTGGCAGGAATCCTGTCGGGAAAACCGGTCATGTGTACCGGGCTTCAGTCAAAAGACTTGAAGACAACACAGATTCATTGCACCCCCCGGCAGAGAGGTCATTTTTAGGCTCCATGCACACTAGTGTTTTTTTAAGCTTCCAGAAGCTGTTATTAGCATTTTTATTTTCTGCTCCTTTTTTATTTTCTGCACCTAGAAGCTAAATAGTGTTATCCTATGTGTCCATGCACACCACGATAGGCTATTAGCAGTTTTTTTTTTACTTCAGCGTCTAGGAGCTTTTAAATGCTACTAAAACATTCCTAACAGACTGTAAGCTCTATCGAGCAGGGCCCTCTGATCCCTCTGTATTGAATTGTATTGTGATTGTACTGTCTTCCCTGATGTTGTAAAGCGCTGCGCAAACTGTTGGCGCTATATAAATCCTGTATAATAATAATAGCTTTTTTTTGCGTGTTTTTTTTCTTTATATACTGTAAAAACGCAAATAAAATGCTAATACTCCAAAAAGCTTCTAAAAGCTTAATCAAACGCTACTACAAGCCAGCACAAAAATGCTATTATCAGCATTTTTCATCCAGCATTTTTTTTAAGCTTAGAAAAAAACGCTAGTGTGCATGAAGCCTTATGCTCCATGCACACTAGCATTTTTCATAAGCTCAAACAAAAAAAAAAAATGCTGGATGAAAAATGCTGATAGCATTTTTGTGGCGGCTTGTAGTAGCATTTTAGTAGCTTTTAGCCCAGATTCACACTGAGCTGCGGGAATGAAGCTGTGCGAGTTCAGCTGAACTCGCACGATTTCACTCCGGCTTGTCAGTCCCGATTTCGGCCGCGATTACAGAGACATCTGTGCAGGTTACTTTTTGAAATCGGTGCAGCGCCGCAGATGCGGCGTCGCACTGATTAGGACGGTGCCATTGCCGGCAATTGCCACCGATTTGACATGCGATTTGACATGTCAAATTGCATGTCAAAACGCACCAGTGTGAACCAGGGCTGAGAAGCATTTAGATGCTTTTAGGGGAATTTAGGAGCGGTAGCATTTTAATAGCGTTTTTGCAGTGCATAAAAAAAAAAGCTAAAAAAAAAAAAATAGAAGCAGTTAGGAGCATTTAGGAGTGTAGTGTAGATGCATTCAGAGTTTTTTTCTGCTGGAAAATGCTCTGAAAAACTCTAATGCCGCGTACACACGATCGATTTTCTCGACGGCGAAAACACCGTCGAGAAAATCGACGGGAAAAACGAGGAGCGGCTTGTTCCCTACACACGGCCGTTTTTCCCGTCATTTTTTCTCTTGGTCGAGAAAAACGACCGTGTGTAGGTACCCCGGCAGTGTTTCCCTATGGGAACACTGCCGTGGAAAAAAATGCAGTGAATCACGACGAGAAAAATTAGAGCATGTTCTAATTTTTCTCGTCGTGATTCATGCCGTTTTTCTCATCGGAAAAAATGACCAAAAGCCCACACACGGTCGTTTTTCTCGTCAAAGAGAAAAAATTTCATTTTTCCCGACGAGAAAAATGGTCGTGTGTACGCGGCATTAGTGTAGCGGGGTCTCCTTTAAGACTCTCTGGACTACCTTACCCAGAACCCCATTTGGCACCCAGGGTGCATTGTTGCCACCGCAGAGACTTATAGGTGGGGATATAAAGGGGAGGGGCGAGGCTAAACTCGGTCTCTTTGGGACACGAGACTTCGATGAACAAGTCCTCCTGTGCGGATCTGCTGGTGTGCAAGGCCTGAAGCCTGGGGCCTTTGCGCAGCTACCAAATAGCCTTCCACCCTACTTCGAGCCTGGGTGGCATCCGACTTTGTTATCCTCAACCTTTGTTGGATCGGAGACCCGACCGCTGCAGACGCTGTGTGTGGAGACACAGCAGGTGGAAGTCCCGGACTGGGATCGTGTCCGGAGGGGTGAGCGAGCACATGCTCAATCCATATACTTTTTACTGTTGTTAGGCCTACAAACTGCTGTGGCCCACCAGCTTATATTTGAGACCCCACTGGAGATCTAAAGCAGAACTGAGTTAAGGGGTCTCCAGTGAAGTGTTCCGTGTTGTTACTTGACCTGTGGATTACAAATGTGTTCCTGAATGTGCACCACCATTTAAAGACTTGCATGCAAAGAAATCATCTCCTAGAGACTGAGTTTTAGAGTCTGGGTCAGACCTGACCAAGCGTTAGAGTTTAGTTGCTGCGTCACAGGGTGCTTAGTTAACGGCCGTTACACGTGGTATGCCATTACTGTATTTCACTAATGTGTAGTATGTTATTCGCTGCAGAGCTCTGCAAGAAGCACGTGTGATCTGTTATAACTGTTGATCTATTATACCAAGAGAGAGTAAACTCGTTATTCTTTAATTGCTTTGCGTTGGTGTCTGAATTCTACTATAGAGTATAAGAGATATTACCCTAGACTAACTGTGCCAGAGTGGGTCGAGTGAATTGCCCGGGGTTGGCGGTGTTGTGTGCAGGGCCCGAGACCAAATTCAGCGGCTCTCTTAGTTGGGGGTGCGTTACACGTGGGGGTTCTTGTCCGGGATCCTGATACAGCAGGTGAACACGCCAGAGGTACCGGCATGGACCCGCTAACAGTAAAAGCGTGGTGCGAAGCATCCAGAGCAGACCCAAACAAGTCGGTAGTCATCAGCCTCCCGGGGGAGGAGTGGTCAACAGAGACGATAGAGCAGCTAATGATGTCCGTGACCCCAGATCATACACCCTGGGTGACGGAGATGAAGTCAGACCCAGAGACCTTGTATCAGTATGCACTAGTGGAGTACTGGGGCGGGATGCCAGAGACTTTCAAGCGCAACTGTGTGCGGACGCCAGACAACAAAACCTATAGGTTGGCGCACGCAATGACTATAAAGAAGGAGCCATCACCAACGGGATCACCGCAGGGCCCAACCCGTATCTCGCCTGAAAGAAGAGACAGGGCGACGCCTCCGGCGGCACCTGCACCTGTCACTGCCATATCACCAGAACTGATAAATGCTATAGGGGATCTGCTAACAAAATGTCAGAAGACAAGCACGGTACATGTAGAGACTAGCTACCGGAGATTAAAGACATTCTCGGGGAAGCTCCCTGTCCCTGCAGGGGAGGAAGATTTTGATACTTGGGTGGAGCAGGCATTACAAGCAGTAGAGGCATGGGAGGTGCCTGAAGCGCAGAAGAGGCAACGAGTGATAGAGAGCCTGAAAGGCCCGGCTGCAGAAGCAGTAAAAAGCTTCCAGTTCGGGAATACAGACTGCACGGCTCAAGACTGCCTAGCCATGCTGCAAGAGGGGTTCAGTCAGTTAGAAAAGGTGACAGAGATGATCTACTAATTCGAACATACTTTCCAACAGCCGAATGAGAAGCTTTCGGAATATGTCAGAAAACTGAACAGGTTGCTGTGCAAAATTGTATTAAAGAAGGGAATGATGCCCAAAGATACAGATGCGGCAAGAATGAAGCAAGTCCTGCAGCAGGACCAGCAAATGATTAAGACAAATGCTGCCCCTGCACCAGTTATAGTCAACTCAGTGATGACCCCTGAAAGAGACTCAGAAGTAGACACTTTAAAATCACAAATGTCTAAGGTGTTAGAGATGCTGACCTCTCTGATAGCAAAAGATCCAGAGGGTCCCGAGAGAGAAGTACCAAGGAAGGAACTATTCCCAGTTGCCTCGGCGCCCGCATCCCTACAGGAATGGGGAGATATAGTCTGTTTTAACTGTGGGGGAATTGACCATATTGCAGCTGTGTGTTCCAGCCCCAAAAAGAAGAAAATAGGCGACCGCAAACCGGCGGGAAACTTCAGAGGGCCCCGGTGAAGGAGTCAACCGGGTACCCATCATCTTCAGTGAGCTCCAAACTGAATGAGAAGCTAAAGAAGAGAAAAGACAAAACCCCTCAGAGGGAACACAGTATCCCTCAGCAAGCATACACCCCAAAGAGAGAGGGCAAGACCCCTCAGAAGAGGCACAGCATTCCCCAAAGGGGATGCACACCTAAGACAATGACATCCCTCAGCGGGTCTGTACACCCATTAAAAGGAGGGAAATCAATGCATATCAGGCCCAAGAAAGACTAAAGTCCAAAGGGAGTTGGACGAAAGAGAGTCCGAAGGGCAAGGACCAGAAGAAGGTGACCTCTGCCAGGCCATATCCAGAGAAGCTGGTAGGCCCATCTCCTATAGTACCCATTCAAGTGGAGGGAGTCTACACAAGAGCCATCTTGGATACTTGGGCACAGGTGACCCTGCTATACAGGGATTTCTATGATAAACACTTAAGTCATCTACCCATCCAGAAGATAGAAGAGCTGGAAATATGGGGAATCGGCACCCAGAGTTTCCCTTACGATGGCTACCTGCCCATCAAGATGACCTTTGACCCATCCGTGGCTGGGAAGGCTGAAGTGTTCGACACCCTGGCAGTTGTGTGCCCTCGGCCGCCTGGAGCCAACAAGAGTTCCCTTATAATAGGGACGAATACGGACCTGGTCCGGAGACTCCTGACCCCTCTAGTACAAGGGAAGGGCCCTGCAGTCACCAGAATCCATCCCATGCTGAAGACTGCCTACCAACGACTGGTCTTGGAGCAGAGGACCCCTGAAGAGGGGATAGGGAAGGTGTGGAGACTTGGAAGAAAAGGGGTAGGGTTGCAGCCCGGCGAAGTAACCTGTCTAAGAGCCACTGTGAAGCTTACTTGGGAACAACCTGGACCCTTTGTCATGCTGGAGCCCGACCCAAGGGAAGAACACTCGGGTTTGGAAGTGATCCCAGAAGTGGTTCCGCTGAAGGCCCTGAAGAAGGCCCATTGTAGAGTTCCGGTGAGCGTCAGGAACACTACAGGTGGCCCCATGGAGATTCCCGCCAGAATGCTGCTGGGTCAGGTGAGCCCTGCTGCCCCGGTTGCCCTGTCTGAAGTCAAGAGGACGGGTGAAGGAGGAGATGTTTGGGAGAAGCTCTCTATGGAGAACCCGAATCTACCCAGGGCTTGGAAGGAGAGAGCCAAGGCCCAGTTGACCAGATGGGAGAAGATCTTCTCCAAATATGAGTTCGATGTGGGGTGTGCAAGGAGTGCCACCCATCGAATCTGCCTCCAGGAAGACAAGCCCTTCAGAGAAAGGGTCAGGCGGGTCCCACTAGCAGATCTGGAGGATCTGAGGGAACAACTCGCAGAACTCAAGAGGACTGGTGTGATCCGGGAGTCTAGAAGCCCCTATGCTTCCCCGATAGTGGTGGTCAGGAAGAAGAATGGATCATTGAGGCTATGTATAGACTACAGGACTCTCAACAGGAGAACCATCCCTGACCAGTACACCACTCCCAGGATAGAGGATGCTCTACAGAGTTTGTCTGGAGCGAAATGGTTCAGCGTTATGGATCTCAAAAGTGGGTACTACCAGATCCCTATGCATCCAGAAGACAGCTTTCATAACCCCAGTGGGGTTCTTTGAATTTGACCGAATGCCTCAGACTGTCTGGAGCTCCCGCCACATTCCAACGTCTCATGGAGAAGACTGTAGGAGACATGAACCTTATTGAAGTTCTTGTGTACCTGGACGATGTCATTGTCTTTGGGAGAACCTTGGAGGAACACGAGGAGGGGCTGGAGAAGGTATTGAGAAGACTCAGTGAGGAGGGGCTCAAGCTTTCGCCCGAGAAGTGTCAGTTCTACCAGTCTTCCGTTAACTATCTGAAACACATAGTGTCTGAAGAAGGGGTGGCCACAGACCCCGAGAAGTTGGAGGCAGTTACCTCCTGGCCACGGCCCACTACAGTAACAGAACTCAGATCCTTCTTGGGGTTCTGCTCCTATTATAGGAGGTTTGTAGAGGGATTTGCCCGAATTGCCAGACCGTTGAATGAACTACTTAAGACAGAAGGGGAAGAGGACGACTCAGGGCCCAGGAAGCCGGGAGAGTCAGTCAAAGACCAGTGGAACCAGAAGTGTGAAGAGGCCTTCCAGGCGTTGAAGAAGAGCCTAACCACTGCCCCAGTCTTGGCCTACACAGACCCAACAAGACCCTATGAACTACACGTAGATGCCAGTCATGACGGTCTGGGAGGAGTGCTCTACCAAGAGCATTAAGGGCAACTGGGGCCCGTTGCCTACGTGAGCAGGAGCCTGACCCCCTCTGAGAAGAACTACCCCACTCACAAGTTGGAGTTCCTGGCCCTTAAGTGGGCGGTAGTTGACAAGCTTAAAGACTACCTGTATGGGGCAGAGTTCACTGTGAGGACAGACAACAACCCCCTTACTTACCTCTTCACCACAGCAAAGCTGGATGCCACAGGACACAGATGGCTGGCCACCCTGTCTGGGTTCAATTTCAGCCTGAAGTACAGGCCAGGGGCTGGAAATCGAGATGCAGACGCCTTGTCTAGGAGATCTCATGCCCACACCAGTGAGACAGAAGACTGGACCCAAGTGGCACCCGACGGAGTGCGGGCCCTTTGTCAAGGGGCTGAATTACAAACCAGAGGAGGCTCAAGGGCAGAAGAGATAGGAGTTACCATGGTAGGAGTTCCCAAACAATACTGTGGAGTAACTCAACTGGAAGAAGACAATCTGCCAAAACTGTCAAAGAAGGAGCTGAGAGGTGATCAATTGGAAGACCCTATGGGAAGATTGGTCCTGGAGGCCCTGGAGAATCAGGATCCAAATAGACTCCTGCGTCACCCCTCAAGGGAAGCTCGCCTATTAAGGAAGGAGTGGGACAGGTTGCAGGTGCATCAGGGGGTGGTCTACCGAAGGGGCCCCTCTGATGACCTAGAAGATAAATGGCAATTGTTTCTTCCCGAGAAACACCGTGAGACTGTCCTGGTCGCCCTACATGACAACCACGGCCACCTAGGGGCTGAAAGAACCTTTCAACTCTTTAGAAGTCGGTTCTATTGGCCCTGCATGAGGGCTGAAGTAGAGGAGTACTGCCATTCATGTGCACGCTGCATCCAGCGGAAGACTTTACCCCATCAAGCTGCCCCAATGGGCCATCTACAAAGTCAAGGCCCGATGGATCTGGTATGCATTGATTTCCTCTGCCTCGAACCCGACCTGAGTGGACTATGAAATGTTCTGGTGATAACCGATCATTTCACCCGGTATGCCCAAGCTTTCCCAACCAAAGACCAGAAGGCATCCAGGGTGGCCAAGGTACTTATGGAGAAGTATTTTGTCCACTATGGGCTACCGCAGCGACTCCATTCAGATCAAGGGAGGGACTTTGAGAGTCGGCTGATCCGGAGACTCCTGGATTCTTTAGGGATCAAGAAAACCCGAACCACACCTTACCATCCACAAGGAGATGCTCAGCCTGAGAGGTTCAACCGAACCCTGCTCAACATGTTGGGGACTCTGAGTAGTGAGAAGAAACAACATTGGAGCAAACACATAGCAGCTATAGTACACGCTTACAACTGTACCACTAGTGATGCTACGGGCTACTCCCCCTATCGACTCATGTTTGGGAGAGAAGCAAGGTTACCCATAGACCTTGCCTTTGGCACTTCCTTAGACCATTCCTCAGCCACATCCCACAAAGGATATGTGTACAGACTCAGACACAGCTTGAAGTTAGCCTATGAACAGGCCCAAGCGGCCTCAGATCAAAGGGGAGCCCGCAACAAAAGGAACTTTGACCTGAAGGTCCGGATCCAGGACCTGCAGCCTGGGGACCGAGTACTGCTACGCAATCTGGGGGTCCCTGGAAAACACAAACTTGCAGACAGATGGAGACCTGAACCCTATGTCATTTGTAAGAAGCTGTCAGGCCTACCTGTTTACAAGTTGAAGCCAGAGGGGAAGGTGGGGCCACTAAAGACCTGGCATTGGAACCACCTACTTCCACTTGCCGAAGCAGTCCGGATACCTCCTGTGAGGGACTCCCCGGAACCAGCCTCCATCCTGGATACTCCCAGACCAAGCACTCGGTCCCAGACCTCTCGAGCTGAAGATGTAGAGGCCTCTGAACTGAGTGAAGATGGAAGGGAAGAACTTGATTGGCTATGGCCTTCCCCGACTCCAGGAGCTTCTGCTATAGATCTTCCACCTACTGAAGACACTACAGACAGTACACTGAATGCAGAAGCTACTGAGTTCATCCCATCTAGTCCGTTATCAGATCACTGGGAAGATGCCTGTGACACCTACTCATAGGAGGACCCCAGGGACTCTATGTACCTTCCGGCTCCTGAATCAGATGCTCCAGAGCCCGCAGCATTCCCTAAGTCTGCTCCGGAAGAAGAACCTGTGGCGCCAGAGACAGAAATCTCAAGAGAGCAAAGGACCCGAAGAGTCATAAGGCCTCCTAAGAATTGACCTACCCACAAATGGGGGAGAGCTCAGAGGATTCTGTGGTGACTGCCAGGAGGAGTGCTGAGAATCCGGATCCTTCCACTGTTCATTTGGTGGAGGGCAACCCCAACTCACTCTCTGGCACAGTTAGGCAGGACACTTATGATAGTGTGACCTGTAGGCAAGGGAATCCAACCCCTCAGTTTTGGTGGGAATTCCCTTTGCCAACATTATACGCTGCTTTATCCAGGGTTGTCTGTAGAGTATGTTAAATTTATCTTTGGGGACCAAAGAATTCAAGTGGGGGAAGTGTGTAGCGGGGTCTCCTTTAAGACTCTCTGGACTACCTTACCCAGAACCCCTTTTGGCACCCAGGGTGCATTGTTGCCACCGCAGAGACTTATGGGTGGGGATATAAAGGGGAGGGGCGAGGCTAAACTCGGTCTCTTTGGGACACGAGACTTCGATGAACAAGTCCTCCTGTGCGGATCTGCTGGTGTGCAAGGCCTGAAGCCTGGGGCCTTGCGCAGCTACCAAAGAGCCTTCCTCCCTACTGCGAGCCTGGGTGGCATCTGACTTTGTTATCCTCAACCTTTGTTGGATCGGAGACCCGACCGCTGCAGACGCTGTGTGTGGAGACACAGCAGGTGGAAGTCCCGGACTGGGATCGTGTCCGGAGGGGTGAGCGAGCACATGCTCAATCCATATACTTTTTACTGTTAGGTCTAACAGACTGCCGTGGCCCACCATCATATATTCGAGACCCCACTGGAGATCTAAAGCAGAACTGAGTTAAGGGGTCTCCAGTGAAGTGTTCCGTGTTGTTACTTGACCTGTGGATTACAAATGTGTTCCTGAATGTGCACCACCATTTAAAGACTTGCATGCGAAGAAACCATCTCCCAGAGACTGAGTTTAAAGCCCTGTACACACGATCGGTTAACCTATGGATTTTCATCCGATGGATTTGTCCATCGGATATCCGATGAAACTGTTTTCCATCAGTCTTTCCCACACACCATCAGTCAAAAAACCGACCGTTCCAAACGCGGTGACGTAAAACACTCCGATGAGCCGAGAAAAATGAAGTTCAATGCTTCTGAGCATGCGTCGACTTGATTCTGAGCATGCGTGGGTTTTTTATCCGATGGACTTGCCCATAGACGATCGGAGTTTTCGATCGGTTTTTTTATCCATCGGAAAAATTTAAAACAAATTCTATTTTTTAAAACCGATGGAAAAAAGACCGATGGGTACCATACACGATCGGTTGGTCTGATGAAAACCATCCATCAGACGGTTTTCATCAGTCAAACCGATCGTGTGTACAGGGCTTTAGAGTCTGGGTCAGGCCTGACCAAGCGTTAGAGTTTAGTTGCTGCGTCACAGGGTGCTTAGTTAACGGCCGTTACACGTGGTATGCCATTACTGTATTTCACTAATGTGTAGTATGTTATTCGCTGCAGGGCTCTGCAAGAAGCACGTGTGATCTGTTATAACTGTTGATCTATTATACCAAGAGAGAGTAAACACGTTATTCTTTAATTGCTTTGCGTTGGTGTCTGAATTCTACTATAGAGTATAAGAGATATTACCCTAGACTAACTGTGCCAGAGTGGGTCGAGTGAATTGCCGGGGGTTGGCGGTGTTGTGTGCAGGGCCCGAGACCAAATTCAGCGGCTCTCTTAGTTGGGGGTGCGCTACATAAGAAAACAATTTTTTTTCTGCTCCTAGATGCTGAAGCATGGACACATAGGATAACATTATTTAGCTTCTAGGAGCATAAACAAATGCTAATAACAGCTTCTAGGAGCTTAAAAAAACGCTAGTGTGCATTATGATAAAAAACCTTCTGTGTGTGTCAGCCCCCCTAATACTTACCTGAGCCCCATCTAGATCCAGTGATGTTGCACGAGAGACTCGCCTGCCCGGGACTCCCCTCCTCATTGGCTGAGACAGCAGAGTGGCGCCATTGGCTCCCGCTTCTGTCAATTAAAGTCAGTGAGCTAATGAGGAAAGAAAGGGGGTGGGGCCAGGCTGCGGCTCCATGTCTGAATGGATACACATTGCTGCAGCTCGGGTGCTCCCATAACAAGATGCTTGCTGTAGGGGCACTCAACAGGAGGGAGGAGCCAGGAGCACCAAAGAGGGACCTGAGAAGAGGAGAATCTGGGCTGCTCTGTGCAAAACCACTACACAGAGCAGGTAAATATAAAATGTTTGTTATTTTAAACGAAGAAAGAAAAAAACGAGACTTTAGTAACACTTTAATCTTACTAGGATAGAATTGTTTTATTCTTTTTTGTATCTACAGTGTTGCCCTAGTTTAAATTATTTTTTTTTCATCAGGTATTATTTCCTTTAAGATCATGTTAATTCATACGCTTTTAATAATGGTACGATTAGCACAGTTAATGTCTTTAAATACATCAACAGCAAACCTGTTCGTCCTTTCCAGCAATCAACGGTCAGAAGCACTGGGAGCTTGGCATTTCCCAGACCTTCTCTTCATCTTCAGAAATCCCATTATCCACAGGGGAGGGTGGAACACGCATTCTCAGCTGTGCAAACAGCCAATTAACAGAACTCCAAAAAGGTCAAGACACGCGATTGACTCCTGGAGGAAGACCACCAGACTTACAGTGAAGACCAATTTATCATTGCGATGGTTTCCTGGCGGCAGCGGGTGGTGAGAAAGGGGGATAATCACACATCTAAACATCTAGACATAACCTTCAACACTACTGGAAAGTTATTACTTATTTTAGGTAAAACTCCAATTTCTGTGAGGAAAAAAAAAAACAAGTGTCTGTAATAAGGACCCATGAATGGAAGCTTGTAGTTGAACAATAAGGTGCCTAAAGGACATCTTTTTTTAACAATCAGTATTGCATGAAATTAAATTCACTCTACTGTGTAAGAGAAGCGCGGTTGACAAGCGCGCATTGGCGCGCAGGCATACCAAGGTGTGCACAATAAGAAGCATGTATTGGCGCATGCGTGAGCAGATGCGCGCGCGCACACACACGTGCACGCACTGGTGCCAGTTAGCCTATTTAAACCAAGCAATGGCACACACACATTGCTGAGTGGTCTTTCAGCTTGTTCCTGTTAACCTGTGCCTTGATCTGTTCCAGTTACCTGTGTTTGACCCAGCTTCCCCTGTACTGTACCTTCCTTGGACTTCCGCCTGCCTACCTTGGCTTGTGTTTGACTCTGCTCCTGTACCTCACTGCCCGATTGTGTAATGAACCCAGCCTGTATCCTGTCTCCGCTTCAGCCTCACGTTCCTGTACCTGCTCTGCCCGGCTGTTGATGACCCCCTAGCTTATGTTCCGGCAACGCTTCTGCCTTCTGATCCAGCGACACAGTGATCCAGTTTCCAGGACCTGTCTGGTGATCTACGGCCACCGGGTTCCTGTTAAGCCTCAGCTGTGGTCACCTGCTAAACCGGCCCTCATGCCACTCTGTGTCCATCACTCCCTGTCAGGGGCGTTGGACAGGAGGTGCAAGAGAAGCCCTCTCTACAGCTCGATCTCCACCAGGTATGTGACAACTGAGAGGTCAACGCAGCCATGCCTTGTCAAATTTCCAGGGGCAGCCACAGTTAATGTACGTCAGCTTGTAAAGAGGCAATGCAGCATCAATCATGGCTATTAAGGACGACAGAGCAGAAAAAGTAGGAGAAGACCACCTGCAGAGAATTTTTTTTTAGCATAAAATAGCAAATATGAAATCAATAGTTTCCTATGGTGGGACCTTTGAACATCATCATGGATCCCCAACAAAGCCAATTCCAGAGACATAGGGAACGATAACTTGAGCCGAAGGTTAAGCAGCTCAAATAAATCAGACCAGAAGGCAAAGATCTTAGGGCACTCCCAGAACATGTGAAGATAGGTACCCAACTGAGTCAGGCAGCGGTGACAGTGGGGGTCTCTATTTGGATATATTCTTTGGAGTCTCATTGAAGGACCTCTTTACCAGTCCACCAAATAGTGGATCTCTATACCTGGGCAAATCAGTAATTTCAGACCAACACCTTCCTTTTGCGTATTTGCCCAAACTGCTGTCAATACAACTTCAAGCAAACCAACTAGCAAATCTCTGGTCTTCTTTAATTTTATTCCCCATCACTTCTCTGTTGAGGACGAGCAGAATAAACTATTATTGCTTTATCAAAATTCGGTAAAAAAAGTGGGACATTTAACAGAAATTTCCCTATTTCAGAAAAATGCACTGGAATTACAGGTGAATTAAGCTAATTTGGAGAGACGTCCCTCAGGTTCCTCGGTGCGAGCGGAAGGCTCTTTGGAGAAAACGGCCAGGCTTCTGGCCTAAAGTCACAGGAGCTCAAGCAGCAGTTCAGCTTGCTGGGTGGGCGGTGTCCAAAGAGAAAGAGCTTGGCTCCGCCTCTCCCTTATAAAGTCCACCCCAGCAGTCCTTGCGCGGGGCAAGGCACCCTGGGTGCCTAAAAGTGTACTGGGTAATGTAGTCTCTGAGGGATATAAACGACAATACCCCGCTACACATACACTCTAAGCAAGCACAAACACTACCTATCCTTCCTAGTGAATGAGCATAATTAATAGTCTGTGTACAATAAGAATACGCTAAAAAGTTACTTAGCTCAGGTCATAGTGGCTACAGGATTTCCATAGGTAACCAGGACCCCAGGCTCTACTGTACTAATGATTGCAGGGAATTGTGCAAAAGGGTCAAAGTTTCTTCTGGCTCAGACCTTTCTTGTTATGTCATTATGGAGTCCTCCTGTCAGCTTAGGCCAACATGGGTGTATATTTTCTCACTACTTAGTTTGTATTGGCTAACATTTCCCAACTCAACCTCTAGATGGCCATGTTGTATCATACATGCCATAAGTCATATATGTGAAAAGGTCAAGCTATTGTTGACCTTGGATGCAAAATTGTTGACTTCGGATAAGAATTTCATGCTAAAAATATGGACTGTCACTGTACTAATAACACTGACAGGGAAGGGGTAAGACATCCAAGGCGATCAAAGGGTTAAATATGTGCCTAACCAGTGTTTGTGCTTACTATGTGTGCTGCTTTTACTAGGGAAAGTGATGTATTTGAGTCCCTACTTTGCAGGAACACAGAATCCATCCCTTACCCCCTGTCAGAATGGAACACTGCCTTGTTTCCATTCTGAGTCTCTGCCCAATGATCGGCAGGTGTCCTGGAGGACATAGAGTACCCGGCACCTGCAGATTGGCTTCTTCTGTGAACAATTACAGCAGAAGCGGCCGCTGCCCCTGCAGGCGGAAGTGCAGGATCACATGTACTGTATATATATATGTGATCCTGTGCACAGCTGCCTCCATGTAGCAGTAAAACTGTTATAGGGGGGGGGTCAGCAATTAGTTAAAGAAGAACTTAACTAAGTCTTTGAAAAAGTCAGCAGCTACAATAACTGTTTTAAAAATCAGCTACTTAGCAGTTCATGGATTCCAGCAATGGGGGAGACTTACTAAAACTGGTGTACACAGAATCTGCTGCAACTGTGTATGGTAACCAATCGGCTTCTAGGTTGTATTGCCAAAGCTTAATTGAACAAGCTGACATGAGAAGCTGAGTGGTCACTATGCACAACTGTAACAAACAGGACCACCATCAGGGGGGTACAGGCAGTACACCTGTAAGGGGCCCGGATGGCAACCCCCTTTTTTTATTGAAATTTTTTTTTTGTAATTTTTTTTTTTTTTGCAATTTTTTTTTTTTAGTTCTTTTTTTTTTTTTTTTTGTAAGGCGCCCAGAGGTCCCCGGATGGCAATCCCCCTTGTTTTTTTTTTTTATATAAATTTTTTTTTTTTATTGATTTTAATAATAATTTTTTTTTTTTTTTTTTTTTATAATTTTATTTTATTTCTTCTTTTTTGTAAGGGGCCCAGAGGTCCCCGGAGGTCCCCAGGGCTCTGGATGGCAACCCCCCCTTTTTTTTGTTCTTGTGTTTTTTTTTTGTTCGCCAGCACCCAAAGCCTCCCCCGACCTCAACAAATTGCGGCGACAGCACCCCCCGCTTCTCAATTTGTGGCCCCCCCGCTTCTCAATTGGCGGCAGCACCCCCCGCTTCTCCTCTGCTCCAGGGGGCCCATGACTGAAGCTGTGTAAGGGGCCCCAAAATTCCTGATGGCAGCCCTGGTAACAAATTCTTACCAGTTTTAGAAAATCTCCTACAGCAGCTGATTCTTCTCGCTGCGGGTCCCTGGGATATGGGAGCCTACTGGGAGACTGGACCTGCAGTGTACTGGAACAAGTGATGTGAGCAGGAGGTGGTGTCAGAAACCATGAATCAGACCGAGACAGAAGTACAGTTACATCACACTTGTTTAATAATAATAAAAAAAAGGTAAACGTAGTAAAAACATAGCCAGAGTTCAGGAACCGGTACGGGTAGTCAGACAAGCCAAAACATCAGGGAGCCAGAGATTAGCGTAGTAGAACAGCAAGCAGGATCTGGAGCCAGAAGGAACGTCAGCCAAGCAAGTCTTTAACAGGAACACAGGAGAGCGTCTCTAGAGATGTGACCAAGGCGAAGGCAGGGAAGATCTGGACTGGACGGCTTAAGTAACCAGGACTGATGAGCAGGCTATCATCAACAGGTGAGTCACTGTGGAGAGATAGGAGCTGGTAACTAGCAGACAGCTGAGCGGCCAGCTCAGAGAAGGAAGGCCTGGGAGAGAAGATGCAGACAAAAAATGGTACTCACCCCCCCCCCCCTGCCAAAGGCAGGGAAGAGAACAGGGAGAGAATAACATTATGAGTGAAGTTCTGCTTTAATCTTGAAGACTTGAAACGTTTACATCTCTCACTTAATTAGGGACCGGTTAGTACCAACACTGGCTTTAGATACACTTTAAAGCGTATGTAAACCTGCACCATGTAATACAACACATTCAGTTTAAAATAGAAATGAAAGGCAAACATTTGTGTATAGATATAAAAAACATTATAAATACTTTTACCTTCCCTCTCCCCCTTTTTATAAGTGATCACATACCCTCTGTTCTCAGCTGCACAAGAGCTGGGGGGAGGAAAGACAGCAAGCAGCACACTGAACTTACCGGTGAATGGCTGTGCAGGGGAGGGGCAAGTCAGATCATTGGAGGAGAGAAGGCTGAGTTCCCAGCATAGCTAGATAACTGACCATGCTGTATTCTTCTGCTTAGTGTGGTCAGTCTTTAATAGGAAAGCAGAGGGGCTGGCAGGAACACCAGGGATTTCACATAAAGGAAGCAATTCAAAGAGAACAGGAGACTTTCTCATACAAGTACATGCTATAGCAGGCACATATCAGGAATAGTAAGTGTTGGGGTAACATATTCTTTAAAGCGGAGTTCCACCCTAAAGTGGAACTTCCGCTCATCTGATCCCCCCCCCCCCTCCGGTGCCACAATTGGCACCTTTCGGGGAGAGGGGGGACATGATACCCGTCTTTGATAGGTATCCTTGCCCACTTCTGGGAGTCTGGGCCGCGGCCCGTGACGTCACCGCAGGGCTCCCTCCTCCTACCCCGGCCGCCGGGCCAATAGGAGAGAGGAGCGGAGCCTCACGCATGGGTTCCCAGAGTGAAGCCGAAAGGCTACACTGCCGGGTTCCCTTACTGGCAATAGCGGTGGCAGCACCCAACAGTGGATGGAAACATCAGCTGCGGTGCCGACATCGAGGGACTCCAGGAGAAGGTAAGTGTCCTATTATTAAAAGCCACCAGCTGCGGTATGTGTAGCTGCTGGCTTTTAATTTTAATTTTTTTGGCCGGAACACCTCTTTAAGTCAGAACGTATCCAGTATCCAGTATAGCTAGATTCATCAGTGAAGGGAAATCCAAAAATGTAGTAGGTGAGGGGACTTTTTACAGTGGGGGCACCCCTCACTTTGTGGGTATTTTCTCTTCTTATTGCATATCTTTTCAATGGAAATGAAGGGCAATTACTCCACGGTTCTTTCCTTTCCCCACTATAAAAACATTTTGGCTTTGTGTCTTCATTCATTGTCAGTGACAAAAATAAATAAAAACAGGAGACAAGTTTTTGACAAATCCTTTATTAAATAATAAAAAAAACTGTCCCCCCGATGTAAATCTGCACCCGAAAAAAAAAAAAAACGCACTGCCTTCTAGGACAGCCACTGGCCTTGAATGCCTCCTCCGCGCTTTGACATTTGGTATATAGGTTAGAGCGGGTCCAACCGGGAAAATGTCACTTGATTGGCACCGCCCCCTTGTAACGTCACAGGCCCAGCATGCACCGGTCTGTGATGCTTTGCCCAATCAGGGTGCAGAATGCATTGTTCAGCGTTCAGTGCATTTTAGGGTGCTTGGCGGGGCGCACGCCCAATGAACACACTGAAAATACGGTCGAACAGGCAAATGTTTAGCCCAAACTCATGCTCAGGCCGAACCGTTCGCCCCCAACACTACTAATGATGGACAATAACGTGAGAAACGCTGAGAGCGAGGCCTGGATTGATTCTCTGAATAAGGACAATAAAGCTTTTCTTCTGGAGTGGATGGGAACGTGTAATAATAATTTTGTACAGGTTAAAGGTCAGGGGGAATATGGTGGCCCTTCAAGCAGACTGGGTCGGAGAAGCTCCTCCATTTGGGACAGAAATATTTATCAACAATATCCCTTAAGATATCTATGCGGATAAACTATTAACTCTTTTTCAGACTGCTGGAACATTTTATGAGTTTTGTCTTATGATGACTCTTGTACTGGACAGAATACACAAGTAATAGCCAAACACCTGACAGATGGCATGTGTAATGTACTTGGGGTGTATCTGTGGGCTTAGTGCCGGATTGTCTGGGGTGGACCCTCCTAAACTAATCAAAGTTTGAGGCCGGGTTCACACTTGTGCATTGCGTTTTTGAGCTCGGAGTCTTTGCCAAGTTCGCAATCAGTCGTTCAGCGGTTCCTTCGCGTTTTTAGCTGCGGACTTGCCGACCTGGGAGAGGAGAGGGAAGTCTCGCTGCTGTTATCATGAAGGGGAACTCCACGCCAAATGTTAAATAAAAAAACGGCATGGGTTCCCCTCCAGGAGCATACCAGGCCCTTAGGTCGGGTATGGACTTTAACGGGAACCCCTACGCCGGAAAAAAACGGGGGCATGGGGGTCCCCCCAAAATCCATAGCAGACCCTTATCCGAGCACGCAGCCCGGCCGGTCAGGAAAGGGGGTGGGGACAAGCGAGCGCCTCCCCTCCTGAACCGTACCAGGCCGGATGCCCTCAACATGGGGGGGTGGGTGCTTTGAGGCAGGGGGTGCCCTGCGGCCCCCCCACCCCAAAGCACCCTGCCCCCATGTTGATGAGGACAGGGCCTCTTCCCGACAACCCTGGCCGTTGGTTGTCGGGGTATGCGGGCGGGGGGCTTATCGGAATCCGGGAGCCCCCTTTAATAGAGGGGCCCCCAGATCCCGGCCCCCCACCCTATGTGAATGAGTATGGGGTACATCGTACCCCTACCCATTCACCTGGTGGAAAAAAAATGTCAATAAAAACACTACACAGGTAATTTATTAGGCAGCTCCATCATTCCCCGGGACTGTGACGTCATATGGGGGCGGGGTCACTAGGTGGCATCACTCGGTGACCACGCCCATGCATATATGAGTGAATTCACTCCGCGCACACGGCATTACAGACGGAGACAGCGACGAGTCAACATCTCCAGGAGAGAAGAGGGAAGAAGGCGACGAAGAAGACCGGGCCCCTGCTAGCAAAAGAGCTGGAAGAAGATAGCGGAGGCCCGGCAGAAGGAAGAAAGAACCGGAGAGCGAGAGAAGAACCGGAGAGCGCAGAGACGACACCGGAGACCCCCGAAGTCGGAAGAGACCCCCGAAGTTGGAAGAAGACCCCCGAAGTCGGAAGAAGACCCCCGAAGCTGCCTAATAAATTACTTTAAAAACCTGTGTAGTGTTTTTATTGTATGTACCCCATACTCATTCACATAGGGTGGGGGGCCAGGATCTGGGGGCCCCCTTATTAAAGGGGGCTCCCGGATTCCGATAAGCCCCCCGCCCGCATACCCCGACAACCAACGGCCAGGGTTGTCTGTAAGAGGCCCTGTCCTCATCAACATGGGGGCAGGGTGCTTTGGGGTGGGGGGGCTGCAGGGCGCCCCCCTGCCCCAAAGCACCAACCCCCCATGTTGAGGGAATGCGGCCTGGTACGGTTCAAGAGGGGGGGCACTCGCTTGTCCCCACCCCCTTTCCTGACCGGCCGGGCTGCGTGCTCGGATAAGGGTCTGCTATGGATTTGGGGGGGGACCCCCACGCCATTTTTTTTCGCTGTAAGGGTTCCCGTTAAAGTCTATACCAGACCTAAGGGCCTAGTATGCTCCTGGAGGGGAACCCATGCCGTTTTTTTTTTTAAAAATTTGGCGTGGAGTTCCCCCTCAAGATCCCTGTTCAGAACGCAACACATGTGCGAATCAGATGCGTGCCCATAGAACATAATGGGCCTGAATTCGCACCTGAGCCACACCGCAATGCCTAGAGAACACACACGTTTTTTCAGCACTGCGCAGTGCGAATGCATCGCACATATGTGAACCAGCCTCATTGAAATCAATGTATTTTATAATGTTATGCGAATTGGATGCGGTGTAAGCCGCAACCAATTCGCATAGGTGTGAACCCGGTCTGAGTGATTGATTAGCTTACTGTTAATGTTAGCTGTTCATTAGATGTACATATGATGTTACTGTTTACAGTTTGCATTGTTTAGGATAATGTGATCAAGCTCTATCTTGGCGGAGGCACCCAGGCTGGGCACCAGGCGGTCCGTCGCACATCATAAATACCCTTTTTTGCCTTTTTTATACGTGGTCACATACCCTCTGTTCTCAGCTGCAGGGGAGGAGAAACAGCAACACATTGGTCTTCCTAATGAATGGCTGTGCAGGGGGCGTGTCAGGACAAGTCTGATCGTTGCAGGAGATCAGGCCGAGTTCTCATCACAACTAGAAAACTGACCACGCTGTGCTTGCATGCCTAGTGTGGTCATTCTTTTTAAAATAGGAAAACACAGGGATTGGCAGGGACACCAGGGATTTCACAAAAAGGAAGCAATACAAAGAGAACAGGATACTTTTTCATACAAGTACATAGTACAACAGCCACATATCAGGACTATGAAATGTTGGGTTTACATATTCTTTAATGGTAGGCAACTGTAGTCTAAATATTCTATTACAGCATAATAAATATTTACAATCCTGTACAGACTTGGTACATACTATACAAATACACACATACAGAGTGTACATACACAAAGTGTATGTAAATACTGACAATTGGTGTCTCCTATTTGCTACCTTTTGGTCTGTTTATTGTACCATTGAAAGCATTTTGTTATCTCCGTTCAATAAATGTAAAAAATAGCTGTTGATCCTACCAGAAATCCAGTGACCTGTGACCTGCTGACTGTTAATAGTTCTCAATTCTATCTTTGGATTACAGACATCATCTCCCGTTGCATTTAGATCCTTTTTATATTATTTATAAAATTTATTTTTCAACAAATTTTCTTTCCAGTATCAAAATGTCACAAAGTTTTGATAAAATGACAAATCTGTCAGGAGTGGTACATGCACATACTACCAGCATGGTTCCAAAAACACAGACATATTAGCACAGGACACTATTGGGGGCAGCAGATGGACATGCTAGCGGGTTTGATTAAGACCTGCGAGGGCAAATCAATTTAGAGCTTCTGCAAGGTGTCTCATTAAATCTATTAATTGGAGTCTGGATATCATAAAGAGAGCGTCGCCTAATTGCCAATCTGGGCGAAGATCGACTCCGTTCGCCTTTTTTAAAAGGCCATTACATTGATTAATCTGGAGATTAATTGTTAATTGATTGATAGTTTTTGTTACTTAAATAATTGATCGGGCAGATGTAAATTTAAGAACATTATGGTCTTCCGACTTGAAAATGACCCCTCATTTAGCAATACCACTTAATGGGCCCATTAATTACATTGAGTTCCCAGCATATTCCCTTTCCTAAAATTGTCACCAGGTTGACTACTGCTTGTGTGCAATTATTAACAATACCAGCCACAGTAAGCTGTATTATGTATGGTTAACAGAGGGAACTTTTATACACATGTAATAGGCATAATTGAAAGCCCAACTCGGGGTTAATTAAAAAATAATAATTTGCCCCCCAGTAGTATTAAAAAAAAAGAAAAATGCTTGTGCTGTACCTGTACCCTGCAGTACTTATTTTACACCACAAGATGTCCTCACACTTCCAGGCTGATACCCAGCCAGAAGGCTGAGGACATATTGTGAGTGCAGTTTATCATTGTCCTGACCCTAGAGGGGGCATCACCTTGGTGCTCTTCATTTACAGAGGGTAAAGGCACAGCGAGTGACACTGACTAATATCTCCAAGCAGCAGTGTCATTGACCATAATAAAGAAGCCCTAGCATTGGTTTTAGTGACCATAATAAAAAAACCTCTAGCATTGGTGTCAGTGACTGCAATAATGACCCCCGATTGCTGCCAGTGGTCGTAATAATAACCTTCAGCACTGTTGTCAGTGACTGTAATAATGACTCCTCCATTGCTGCCAATTATCATAATAATAACCTCCAGCATTGATGTCAACACTGCTAGCCCTTCTCCCGCACTGGTGATCAGTTGCAGTGATATTTAATCTACAATATCAGTAGTCATTCGCAGTCCCCCCCCCCCCCCACCGGCCACTGGTAGTCAGGTCAGTGAAATTTAACCCCCCCAAACACCACTGGTAATCAGAACAGCAGGAGTGAAATGTAAATCCACATCAATAATGATCAGTGCCATCGCTTGTGAAATGCATCAACTGCTGTAACTGCTGTTCCTGTATTCGTCTGACATCTGTGACAATAAAGATTCATCAAGCGATTTTGGAGTTCCAGTGTGCGGCCACTTCTTTGTTTTGTTCCATGATCAGTGCCCTGCCAGTGACATTTTTAAACCCTTCCTTCCCCATTGCTATGGTTAAATTTAAGCCCCCATCACTGGCGGTCAGTGCTTAGACATTGAAATGTAACTCCTTCCCCACATTGGTGGTCTCTTCCCAATGAGGACTATACTTTTCTGTTGGGTGGAGAAATTACTGTTTATTTCAGTCTTGGGTTCTAAAGTGCAGGAGCCAAGACACCCCTTGTGGCAAGAGCTAAGACACTCCTTTTGGCAAGAGCCAAGACATTTCTTATGGCAAGAGCCAAGACATTTCTTATGGCAAGAGCCAAGACACTCCTTGTGGCAAGAGCCAAGACACTCCTTGTGGCAAGAGCCAAGACACTCCTTGTGGCAAGAGCCAAGACACTCCTTGTGGCAAGAGCCAAGACACTCCTTGTGGCAAGAGCCAAGACACTCCTTGTGGCAAGAGCCAAGACACTCCTTATGGCAAGAGCCAAGACATTTCTTATGGCAAGAGCCAAGACACTCCTTGTGGCAAGAGCCAAGACACTCCTTGTGGCAAGAGCCAAGACACTCCTTGTGGCAAGAGCCAAGACACTCCTCGTGGCAAGAGCCAAGACACTCCTTGTGGCAAGAGCCAAGACACTCCTTATGGCAAGAGCCAAGACATTTCTTATGGCAAGAGCCAAGACATTTCTTATGGCAAGAGCCAAGACACTCCTTGTGGCAAGAGCCAAGACACTCCTTGTGGCAAGAGCCAAGACACTCCTTATGGCAAGAGCCAAGACACTCCTTATGGCAAGAGCCAAGACACTCCTTATGGCAAGAGCCAAGACACTCCTTATGGCAAGAGCCAAGACACTCCTTATGGCAAGAGCCAAGACACCCCTTATGGCAAGAGCCAAGACACCCCTTATGGCAAGAGCCAAGACACCCCTTATGGCAAGAGCCAAGACACCCCTTATGGCAAGAGCCAAGACACCCCTTGTGGCAAGAGCCAAGACACCCCTTGTGGCAAGAGCTAAGGCACTCCTTATGGAAAGAGCCAAGACACACCTTATGGCAAGAGCCAAGGCAATTCTCGGCACGGTATGCCACAATTCCTGCCTAGACCTTCACGGTCAAGAGTGTCAGGCCTGGTAAATGAGCTTGTCACCTTCCTCCTGGGAAGAACCTTTGCCAGGACTTTTTAATGATCAAGGGAGCACTGCACTTTTTCCACCTAAAACTACAAGGCCTATGTGTGTGCAAATCTTACCAGGGGTATACCAGTGTTTGGTTATTAGAAATGAAGAGCTTGAGCATGGGCCAGTGCAAACGCCTTACAGTTGTTGGGGTGGTAAATGTTACAATGCGTGAAATTTTTGTAAAGTTTCTATAACATAATCTTGCATCAGATTTGTGAGCTTGATGCAACCCAAACTGTTACTCATACAGTATTCATCTGCGCCTCTCTTCAGAAGGATAGCACCATCCTGGTTCAGGCTTCATCCAGGGTCACCATCTGCTTCCTGACAGTTTAGAGATGACACAATCATATAAATTGCGATGCCTGTACAGTTCTCGGCTATGTTCACAAATGTGTGACACAGATCAGTTCTTGCTGTAGCCTCTCACCTTGTGACTTCCTACAAAGTTACAATGTACAGTCTGATCACTGGGGGAGAGAAGACTGAGTAATTGCTTCTCTCTGCCTGCAGCAGGCTGATAAAATTTCTGTTAAGGCAAAGTCACATGACTGGACATCAAGAACAGGTTTTTAATAATAAAAGATGGGGTTTGGCCCATATTGCTGGGAATTTGGGTTCAAGTTGAACATTTAGCTTATCCCTGATTAAATGGGTGCAAAACGAAATCCCATTGCATTTTTTTACACACCTCTTGCTTAAAAGCTAAAGTCATTTTTTAGTTTAATTATTTTTGAGTAGAATAAGGAATGGTTAAACACCCCTCACAGTTTTCGGTCCTGCCTATATTAACTTGTTTAAGTGACAACTGTAAAAAGGTTGGATTTCTCATCGCTTTCTGTCCAGATGTCAAAAGAGGGGGTGAATCTCCCCGGTGGGGACTAAGGGAGGCAATATAGAGGTTCTAAACCTCCAAAGCTAAGGGTTGTGATGAACCTGGAACCTTTGGGAATATTTGATGACACTGCCCAAGAAGAAGGGTGTTTTGGGGAGAAATTGCCAACATTATTAAAAAAATAACGAGAAAAAAAGTGTACGGATGGACCCCTGGAGGCTCCTGTTTCATAAAATGCCAAAACTACTGATTACAGCCAAAGGGTTGATTCCAAAGTATTGGAAAAAAAAAATCCTAGTATGAAGGAATTGATTGTGAAAGTAGACTATATTTGTGACATAAAAGAAATAATGCATACATATGAGGATACTTTGGATAAGTTTGTAACAAAGTGGAAGGAGTGGTGGCATAACTCCATACTGTCCCTGATTTCGAGGGACTGTCCCTGATTTGGAACACAGTCCCTCTGTTCCTCTTTCCTCCTCATTTGTTCCTCATTTTTGGTCTGATCTATATAGCTGTATATAAAATGCACTTTTTAGCTTTCAAAACGTTTCCCAGTGCTAAACCTTTCATCAAATTTCTAAATTTCTGCATCTGTATATTTCAAAAGCCAATATAAAGGAATAGTAGTGGTAAAAACAAAAAGCACTTGTGGGTTTACCTAATCGTTTTTTTGTATAATTCTCCTTTAAGGGGACGTGCCAAGAGATGTGTCCTATGCCTAAATACTTTTGCTAATAGGTGTCCCTTGTTCCCATCTCAAAAAGTTGGGAGGTACGTGGTTGATATTCAAGGAATCAGAAATGTAAGATAAGTTAGGATAAGGAGTGAAAAATACAAGAGTAAAGAGGGAAATAAGATATGAAAAGGAGGAATGGGAATATAAATGGGGGTCATCAATCTACATTTATGTAAACTATGTACCTATTTATCCATCTATCCCCCCTTTAGCTAATATCTAAGCACCCCACTCCTGATGACTGGCTTTAAACAGCAAGAAACGCGTCAAGCCTGCTCAACCATGTATTTCATCAACTGTATTTTGTACTCATTCAATTGGATAATCATGTTCACTGTATCTGTATGTCCATTTATTGTGATTGCTTTTACTAATCATGTCCTTCATTTTTGATTATCAAATATGTCAGTTGATCATTACTACATGTATTTTGCCTTTGTTTGCATGATCTTTGTATTATATATTATGATACATATTATACAATGAATTCTATATTAACTCTTTGATTTTAATTTTTTGGATTGATTACATAGCAATTCCCTATGGCCACAGAGATTTCCCTGACGGGACTGTGACAGTTAATCTACCCTTGATATCCTAGACAATTTTAAATGCCCATCCATGCCTCACTCAAAGTCCCATTGGCCCACTTCTTCTTCTTTTTAATATTATATTAGGGATGGAGGCATGGGTATGGCATTTGTGGGTTCCAACAGGTCACTTGCCTTTTTTAATATGTAAGCTAATAAGTTAATGTGGGATAATTTTGAGGATTTAAGAAGGAGAACCTCGGAAGAATGGGGAAAGGGTGGTGGGGGAGATTGTCGAAGGTATAAGATTTTTTGATTGTGGAATGATGTAAATAGTACATTTTTGCAACTTGGAAAATAATTAATAAAAAAAAAAAACGAAAAACCTCTAAAGCTAAAAAAAATAAAGCAGCAGCGGTGAGCTTTCTTTTTTTTTTTTCTTTTTTTTAGCAGGCTAAAAAAAAATGGCCATCTTGAGTAAGGACAGATGTTTCATGTAGCATTTACTTCCTGGAATCCATCTGCCCTTCGCTCAGGTATGCAGGTTGGAGGGTATGCTTAGCTGAGAAAACCCCTCCTCCCCTCCTGAAGACACACCTGGGATAGATGACCTAATTTTGGCCTAGGAAACCAGCAAGTAACTGAAGAAACGTGAAAAAAAAGTTTACGCAAATAAATATAATATACCTTACTATTTATTTACTAAAGCATACCTCCTAACTTTCAGAGAAGGGAATGAGGGACACCTATTAGCAAAAGCATGTAGGCATAGGACACACCCCCTGTCATGCCCCCTTAAAGGAGAAATATACAAAAAAATGATTAGTTAAGCCCACAAGTTTTTTTTTTTCCCACCACCAGTATTCTTTTATATTGGCTTTTGAAATATACAAACGGAGCAATTTAGAAATTGGATAAAAGGTTTAGTACTGTAAAACACATTTTTGATAGATAAATAGTGCATTTTATATACAGATATAGGCATGAGACCAAAATGAGGGACAAATGAGGACGAAAGAAGGACAGAGGGACTTTTTCAAAATCAGGGACAGTCCCTCGAAATCAGGGACAGTTGGGAGCTATACTAAAGCAGCACAAGGATTAAAAATAGTCAGTGTTGTTTGAGAGAGTGATGTTCCATTTTAGTAATTTATTAGCCAAAAATATAGATTTTAATGAGTGTGAAAAAAAAAAATTGCAGTGAAGGATAAAAAAATCCTTTTTGCCCCTTTCCCTGACGTAACCTAACCAACCGACCCCTCTAGGGATGCATACTTACCTTGATCTACCACCTACAGTTCTGCGTTTGTTTACATCCAGCTGCCAAGTATTCACCGTCCTAGCTACGCCTTGACATTGGTGCCAAATAGACTTCAATGGGTCGTGTCCTAAGGCCAGAGACAACCTGAGATGGTCCCATAGAAGTCTAAAGGTCTGCAATGCACAGGTGTGGCAAGATCATTGAGGACTTGTGGCACTGAATGTAAACAAACAGCTAAACAGCAGCCGTCAGATGGAGGTAAGTATGCATCCAGGACAGAGGAGGGTGGGTTGGGTTAGCACAGGTTAAAAAAGCATAAGGGCCTTTCATTTTAAAGTGCATTAATCCTTTACACAAAAGCAATAGGACACGCCTACCTATTTGGACTCCCTTCTATATAATCAATGTACGTTTTTGCTTAAGCAGCTCTTTTTTTCATCCTTTTCTAATTTGACACTTTTATCATCAAGAACCCATTATCCCCACCAGTCAATAATGCTTTGAGCGTCTACCTATGTCTACCAAATGCTTCATTTTCTCAGCGGTCAGGGTTCTCATTGTGAAGATTTACCTTGAAATAACAAAAGGCCTAAGCATGAACAGCGATCTACAAGGACATCGAACGGCTGCCGCAGCATTTACCGACCGGCGACAATGAGCGTGAAGATTCCTCCATGAAAGGAAAGGCGGGAACGTTGCGCACCGCGTGCTTGGATGGATGTTTTCCTGACATTGACAAATGAGGTCAGAGAATTTCTAAGGAGATAATTTTATTTACACCGGCTGTAGGATTCTCAACTAGCTCCAGTGCGCCAAGTGAGGACACTTGTAATCTGCTTATTTGCTGTGCGAAACCAGGCGACGCCACTTTGCATTTGAATACAGAGCGTTCCTGCTTGAATTTCGCAGCAGATTTGTATATACAAGAAAAATATGCCATACTGGCAAGCATAATTAATTCTCGGCTCCTACGCCTATGCCATGAAAATATAAATATTAATATTCTGCTTGTAGAACTTCATTTTATCTGGTTCTGTTTTGTTAAAGCCGAACTCCGGGGCAAATATAAGTGGTTCCAAAGGCAGAATGATTTTTACCTTAACCACTTTTTTTGGTGGTATTTAATTACCTCTGCAGTTTTTATTTTTTGCGCTATAAACAAAAATAAATAAAGACAGTTTCGAATATACCAATATTTTTTTTCTTATGCTATAAAACATACCCAATAAAAAAATGTAGAAAATCTAGTTTCTTCATCAATTTAGGCCAATATGTATTCTGCTCCCAACAAGCGTATAGTGATTGGTTTGCGCAAAAGTTATACACTGTCACTGTACTAATAACACTGGCAGGGAAGGGGTTAACATCAGGGACAATCAAAGGGTTAAATGTGTCCCTAGGGAGTGCTTGCTAACTGTGTGGGGGATGTGCTTTGACTGGGGAAAGACAGAGATCTGTGTTCTTTTTTAGCTGAAACACAAGATCTCCATCTTCCCCTCTGACAGAACGGTTTACATAGGCAGACCGCCGTTCTGTCTGCCTCGGGAATGATCGGTGGGTCCCGGCAGACATCGGGTCCATTGGACCCGTTGATTGGCTCCCGTGGTGTCCAATCACAGCGAGAGCGGGTCACCGCCCCGAAGAAAAAATATGACGTACAGGTACGTGACTTCGCACTGAAGAGCCGCCCTGCCACTGTATATATGCGTGGAAGTTAATTCATTCCCTGCATAATGAAAAAAACCTTCTTCATGCAGCAAATCCCGCCCTCCCTCCCCAGCCCCCCTTATACTTACCTGAGCCCCATCTTGATCCAGCAATGTGCACAAGAGCAGAGGCTCCCTCGGCTCTCTCCCTCTGTATTGGCTCAAAGACAGCAGCAGAAACCATTGGCTCCCTCTCCTCTCAATCACAGCCAGTGAGGAGGGAGCGGGTTTGGGCTGTGGACACAAAGTGGGGAGGAACCAGGAGCGGCGGCGGGGGACATGAGAAGAGAAGGATCGGGGCAGGTCTATGCAAAACCATTGCACGGAGCATGTAAGCATGACAATTTTGCTATTTTTAATTTTAAAAATGGACCTTTTACAATCACTTAAATGATAGCGCTGTAATCATTAACCCTTCACCCTCATGCACATGGACACATGAGGCCGTACAATGCAAAATGCAGGTGTGAAAACCCTTGGAAGCACACAAGGCACGTCCAAGGAATTATTCCTGTGCATGTTCTTACACAACTATTGTGTATATCCGCATACAGCTAGTGCATAGCTATTCATTACTATAAGTGGCTGTACGCTGCAGCTCTTGGGCATGGAAATTTGCCTGCAAGTTATGTTGAATGGTTTCATGTGCCCATGTGCTTTCGTGCCCATCCACTTTTAAAGAGGAACTAAACTCCCTCGATCAACATGAACTATTTGTAATCATTATGCTGCTAGCATTAGTAAATAGATAGGAAGATATATCATATTTACTTTATTAACATTTCTTCAGGTAATTCCTGGTTTCTGGCCTAGGCCAAAATGATGTCATACATATCAGGAGTCTTAATAGGAGGAGGTGCTTTCTCAGCTAAGCATACCCTCCTGCCTGCATGCCTGAGCTAAGGACAGGTGGATTCCAGGAAAGCAAATACCACATGAATTATCTGCCCTTAGGCCCCGTTCACACCTAATTGTATTGGATTTGCGGGCAGAATCGCATGATTCTGGCCGCAATTCCAGAATTGTGTCAAAACATGCGATGTGCCATTATTACTTATGATGCGACTTTGCCGTGATTGACACAAAAATCAGGGCAAAAAAACACGTGTTTTTCCCTGGGCACCTACCAGTGCCCATCAGTGCTGTCTATCAGTGCTACTTATCAGTGCGACCTATTAGTGCCCTTCAGTGCCGCCTATCAGAGCCCATCAGTGCCATCTATCAGTGCCGCCTCATCAGGGCACATCAGTGCCCACCAGTGGCGCCTCACTAGTGCCCATCAATGCCACCTATCAGTGCAGCCTCATCAGTGCACATCAGTAAAGGAGAAAAATTATCTGTTTGCAAAATGTAAAAGGGGGCTTTCATATTCCCCCTGCCCACAGGCCCCCACAACCACCACCCAGGGTTGTTAGGAAGAGGCCCTTGTCCCATGTTGGGGGCATGTGACCTGATATGGTTCAGAAGGGGGAGCTCACTCGCCCCCCCCTTTTCTGGCCTGCCAGGCTGCATGCTCGGATAAGGGTCGGTTTTTGATTTTGAGGGGGATTCCACGCCATTTTTTTCTTTATTTTTTTGTATTGCTGCCAATAACTTTTTTTTTCTTTCAGCTGTCAGCGGAGAGGCCAGCTGACAGCTGATCACTAATTTGCTGTTAATGACGCCGCAGCCAGCTTCCTGGCCCCTCTTCTTAACAACACATTGACTGCACGCTCAGCGGGTGAACACCCCGCCGAACACATAGGAAATTCAGGTTTTTTAACTTTTGCTCGGCTTGAACAGTTCGCCCAACACTAATCATTATTAAGACCCATAGGTGTGCGCACTGGGTGTTCAGGATGTGCCTGGGCACACCCTAATCACCCCGTGCTGTCTCCCAAGATCTTCTCTGAAATGCTGCATCCAAGGAGTGTTTAGCCCACGCTGCCTGAGACACAGTTTCACATGCAGTAGATCGTGAGGCTTGCCAGAGCCAGTGTGTGAAACTGTCAGGTATTGTAACTGCTTGCAGGGAGAGAGACCAGCTGTCACAACTCAGCGGTGATGTCGGGGGTGGGTGGGACAGAACAGCTATCAAACACTAGCCAATGGGATGGGGTCTGGGCGGACCACTACGTTTATGTGGCTCCGCCGCCCTTTCTTAAGCAGCTCAATCATTGGCTGGTGTTTTATAGCTGCTCGGTCTCGCCCATCCCGACATTGTGGCTGGGTTGTGACAGCTGGTCTCTCTCCCTGCAAGCAGTTAAGATACCTGTCAATTTCACACACTGAGAAGCTCTGGCAAGCCTCACGATCTACTGCATGTGAAACTCCCCCTCTCCCCTGTCAGTGCCCATGAGTAGTGCCAATCAGTGCCAATAAGTGCTGCCTAATAGTGCTAATCAGTGCTGCCAGTCAGTGCCGCCTATCAGTGCCAATCAGTTCCACTTATTGGTGCCTCCTATCAGTGCCCATCAGTGCTGCCAATTACTGCCCATCAACGCTGCCAATCAGTGCAGCCTATCAATGCCATTCAGTGCTGCCAATAAGGGCCCATCAGTGCCCATCTGTGCTGCCTATCAGTGCCAATCAGTGCTGCCAGTCAGTGCCACCTATCAGTCCACCTATAGCTGCCAATTAGTGCCCACCAATGCTGCCAATCAGTGCAGCCTATCAGTGCCAATCAGTGCTGTCTATCAGTGCCAAACAGTGCTGCCTATCGGTGCCAATAAGTGCTGCCAATCAGTGGCAATCATTGCTGCCTAACAGTGTCGCCTATCAGTGCCCATCAGTGCTGCCGATCAGTGCTAATCAGTGCTAACAATCTGTGCTGCCTTTCAGTGGACATCAGTGCTGCCAATCACTGCCACCTATCAGTGTCAATCAGGGGCACCTATGTATGCCCATCAGTGCTGCCAATCAGTGCCCAGTTTTGCCAATCAGTGCCCATCAGTGGGCAGGGATGGGGAGATGAACTCAGCAGCCAGGCACATTGCCCATGGGGGGGGGCAATATGGTGGGGCACAACTGAAATCCATTGATGTTTATTAATGCCACATGCCAATCTTTAGTATGATAGGTTATCACCACACTACTTTTTACAATAAACTACTGGAGGTAAAATAAGAAAAAAGTAAAAGGCCTGCTGCTAAGCACTGTTACATGTTCTCACACCACAAAAAAAAAAGTGCAGCGCTAACTCACTAATCAATAACGTAACAATAATGGTGGAACCCTCTAACATATGGAAATCTCAATAAACTTCAATATTATCACAATACCCGTCTCCATGATACGCAACCTCACATATAATACACATCAAACTGAGAATAAGACATGGATGAGCGAATTTGGGGCTAAGGAACTTGATTGGCCTGCGCAGAGTCCTGACCTCAACCCGATAGAAAAACCTTTGGGATGAATTAGAGTGGAGACTGTGACCCAAGTCTTCTCGTCCAACATCAGTGCCTGACCTCACAAATGCGCTTCTGGAAGAATGGTCAAACATTCCCATAGACACACTCCTAAACCTTGTGGACAGCCTTCCCAGAAGACTTGAAGCTGTTATAGCTGCAAATGGTGGACCAACTCAATATTGAACCCTACGGACTAATGCCACATACACACGACCGGTTTTCCCGTTGGATAAAAAAAAACAATGTTTTTCCCGACGGAATTCCTGTCAAGCCTGCCTTGCATTCACACAGTCACACAAAAGTCCGGTGAACTTTTGACTGCCAAGAACGCGGTGACATAAAAGACTATGACGAACCGAGAAAATTAAGTTCTATGCTTCTGAGCATGCGTCGATTTGATTCCGAGCATGCACGGCTTTTTTACCCGTTGGAAAAGCATACAGAGGAACGGTTTTCCCGCTAGGAATTTTACCTGACGGGGAAAAAAGAGATCCTGCTCTCTTTTTTTTTTTCTGGCAGTTTTCCCGTCAGAAAAACTGCGAGGGAGCATACACACGGTCGGAATTCCCGGCCAAAAGCTCTCATCGCAGTTTTTCAGATGGGAAAACTGGTCATGTGTACAGGGCATAAGACTGGGATGTCATTAAAGTTCATATGCCACTCGGGGGATCAGAAAGGAATTCTTTCCCCTGCTGCAGCAAATTGGATCATGCTTTGCTGGGGTTTTTCGCCTTCCTCTGGATCAACTGTGTATTAGCCCAGGTTCACACTGGGCTGGGGGAGTGAAGCCGTGCGAGTTCAGCTGAACTCGCCTGATTTCACTCTCGCTGGCAGTCCCGATTTCAGCCGCGATTACAGAGACATCTGTGCGGGTTTCTGCACAGATGTCAATGTAAATCGCGGCCGAAATCGCAAAAAGTAGTACAGAAACTACTTTTTGAAATCGGTGCAGAGCCACAGATGCGGCGTCGCACCGATTAGGACGGTGCCATTTCCGGCAATTTGCGGCAAATATCGCCGATTTGACATGCGATTTGACATGTCAAAACGCATGTCAAATCGCACCAGTGTGAACCAGGGCTTAGGGATTGTAGGATTTTTTTCCCCCTATTATTGGTTGAAGTAGATGCACTTTTTTCAACCAAACTAACTATGTCTATGCAGCGGGAAAAGAAGCATAGTTGGGAGTTGTATGTTTTTTCAAGCCCTGATATCTCACAATCCGGGGATATGCACAATTTCCTATCTCCTGCACTTTCCGGCCATCCCTAGAAAGCTTGCAGTTGCACGATTCTGTCTCAGCCTTTTGAAACATTTCTGAAATACAACACAGAAGCCACATGGGGTCCTTCTAGGATCTTCTACATCTTGTCAGGGCAGCCTTTTGTAAAACTCAAATACACTGGAGCACAGACTGCAAATATGTACAATGAGGCTGGCTCTGAACACGGGACGCAATGTCACCTACTCTGCTGCCGTTTGCATCTTTATACGTCTGAGGATACACTTTGTCTTCCATTTTAAAGGAAAACTTCACTTTGGGCTTAGTTCACACATAAGCAAATTGGATGGATTTTGAACCGCATCCGATTCGCATGAAATGTGAATTAAAGCGGCTTTTTATGGAGCTGGTTCACATATGTGCGTTGCAATGGCAGTGCAAATTCACTGTGAATTTGAAAATAGTCCTGTGCATTTTTTGAGCATTGCGGTGCGGTTCAGATGCAAATTCAAGGCTATTGCCTTCTATGGGAATGCCCATGTTGATGGGGACAAGGGTCTCTTCCCCACAACCCTGAGCGGAGGTTGTGGGGGTCCATGGGTAGGGGGCTTATTGGAATCTTGAAAGGCCCCCAGATGCCGCCCCCCTCTATGTGAATGAGTATGGGGTACATTGTACTCCTACTCATTCACCAAAAAAAGTGTCAAAAATAAATAAAAACACAGACACAGTTTTTGACAATTCCTTTATTGAAAATAAAAAATGTCCCTCGATGTAGATCCATTGTCCATCTCAACGCCCGCTGCCACTGACGAACTCGAAAAAAGGGGAAAAAAAGCTCTGCCCGCGACAAAGGCTACCTACACCTGCCTGCTCCGCCATGTGACGTTCTTAACCACTAGCCTACCGCCTGCCGCGGGACGATGAGGCTCTCGTTATGGCCGGACGTCATATGACGTCTTCGCCTTCCCGAGCCACTAGGGGGCGCATGCGATGTCCGCCGGGCACCCGCGACTGCCCAGTAACTGAGCAGGACCGTGGATCTGTGTGTGTAAACACACAGATCCACGTCCTGTCAGGGAGAGGAGACCGATGGTGTGTCCCTTGTACATAGGGACACTGATCAGTCACCTCCCCCAGTCAGTCCCCTCCCCCTACAGTTAGAATCACTCCCATGGAACACATTTTACCCCTTGATCGCCCCCTAGCGTTAAGCCCTTCCCTGCCAGTCATATTCACAGTATACAGTAATCAATGCATTTTTATAGCACTGATCGCTGTATAAATGGGAATGGTCACAAAAATGTGTCAAAAGTGTCCGATGTGTCCGCCGCAATATCGCATTCGCGATAAAAATCGCAAAACGCCGCCATTACTAGTAAATAAAAAAAAAAGGTTTAAATCTATCCCCTATTTTGCAGCCGCTATAACTTTTGACCAAACCAATCAATATACGCTTATTGCGATTTTTTTTTTACAAAATTATGTAGAAGAATACGTATCGGCCAAAACTGAGGGAAAAAATTGTTTTTTTAATATATTTTTGGGGGATATTTATTATAGCAAAAAGTACCAAATATTGCATTTTTTTTCAAAATTGTTGCTTTTCTTTTGTTTAAAGCGCAAAAAAAAACAAAAAACGCAGAGGTGATCAAATACCATCAAAAGAAAGCTCTATTTGTCGGGAAAAAAAATGATAAAAATTTCATTTGGGTACAATGTTGCATATTGCGCAATTGTCATTCAAAATGTGACAGCGCTGAAAGCTGAAAAATGGCTTGGTCAGGAAGGGGGTGAAAGTGCTCTGTATTGAGGTGGTTAAATAGGTAAGGGGCGAGACACCCAGTGACATCACTGGGTACCTATTTAAGAACTGTCACATGTCGGAGCAGGCAGGCATAGGTAGCCTTTGTCCCGGGCACAGCTTTTTCTTTTTTCATGTGCGGCGGGCATCGTGATTGACGATAGGTCTACATCGGGCGACATTGTTTTTTTATGTTTAATATAGAAATTGTCAAAAACTGTGTGTGTGTTTTTTTTTCTTGTAGCGGGGTCCTCAATTTAGTGGGATACACTTGGGGGTAGTGTGACCCAAGTGTGTAATTGTGTTAGGGTTCAGACCCCTTTTTGTTATTCATGGAGGATTGGGTGGTGTAATATTCTCCTTGACCAGTGGGTGTCAGTGTACCTACTGGCTCAGGGTAGAATCACTACCAGAGTGCTACCCCCCTTTGTCCCTGCCTGGAGATGGTGTGGCCGGGGCGGGGAACCCGCCGTGGTATCGTCGGGAGGGGATAAAAGGGGGAGACGCCCTCGCCACGTCGTCGTCTTCGGGGATCATCTCTTCACGCACCCAGGCACCTTCAGCCTGGGTGCGGTCGGTTCAAGGTTCCGGCCTAGGCGCCCTAGGCCTGGCCGGAATGAAGCTGGGATTCCATCCCAGGCACCTTCAGCCTGGGATGAGGTACTATTGAGGAGGCCTGGGACCCAGTGACTCCGACTGGGTCCCGCGAGGGTGAAGTTGCTCCAGGGCGCCCCTTGCGAGGGGACCCGCATCTGAGGTGAGGAGGCTGGGGAGGTCACCCGTTCGAAGACCCGGTGTAGTGTCAACCCGGTGACGGATGGGCCTTCGGTAACTCTCTTGGAGGACATCTTCCCCTGATAGAGGCCGCAACGCAACGGAGGTATTCATGTCAAGACTCCTACAACCCTTGGTCATAGCATAGGGGGGTGTAGGGACCCAGATCAGTATAGTGCCTCGACCTGCTCATCTCACCGTATCATGCCATCGCATTGCCTGTATGTGGAGATACGAAATAAACCAACAGTTGGACTGTGATCGGTGTATGGACTCTGTTAATGGGAGCAAAGGGTGGTTCGGTGGTTTCTGCACGACAGACTCGGTACATGCTCAGGACACACCGGCCCGAGGAAACATCAGGTATTGGCCTTCACCTCGCCCGCCGTTGTGGGGAGGACATGGGCCGTAGCACACCTCACCCTGTCGCGTGACATACCCCTAGCTAAAGAGGACGGGTGAGGGGGTGGCTACACGTGGGGGCTCGTCCGGGATAGTGTGTGTCTTGGCGATGGAACTGAGAACGTCTGTGTTTGAACTTTGCTGCCCGGAGGAGTTCCGAACAGGTCGGCCATGTGATTGGCCAAAGTGCATCCCTGCTCGGAGTTGTGGACATGACCCTAAGTCGGGAAAGGCCCACGCAGAGGAGCGTAAAAAAGGGAGAGGTCCAGCCGTGTGAAGTACTACATGTGGGGACTGTTAATGCACTGTGCCACGAGGCACCCCATGACTGTACAATTCGTGGGCGGAGGCTGGCGGAAGCCTGCGAAAACGTACAAGTTGTGGGAGGAGTCTGGCCACGTGTGGAGATACACGTGGAGACTCCGACGCGTGGTCAGCGCGTGATGGAACAGCAAGTGGTCGGGATGGCCTCAAGCTCCCCGTGGATGCCGGTACCTTACCCCACGAAGATGACTGCATTTGCTGCTCCCCTGACAGACACGGGGATAAGACTTAGGCCCCGAGGACAGTTGGCTCTGTATTCATGCAGAGACACGGAGGCTCTCGGTGTGATCTGTCCCGGATGCTCGGGACTGGTGGTCCAACTAAAGCCATTCGGGTGATGTGAGGCATGCAAGGAGTTCCTTTTTGAGGTTGAACCATACACGGAAAGGCCCCGGGCCCTTCGCCTCAACTGCATCACAGGAACCGCCACTCCAGGGGGAGAGATCCAGGCCTCTGCGGAGGTCCCCGTACGCGCTGACCAGGGCGAAGTGACTGCCGAACCAGAGACTGAGAGAGGAAAATCCGAAGACACTGCTTCGGTCACCACAGACTCCCTGCTGCCACCCCCGAAGAGGAAGATAGGCCTGGTGCAGGCATCCTATGGTCGTGGTCGAGCTTCACCCCGCCGCTTGCCTGGCCTGGATGACGCCGGTAGAGAAGAGAGTCCCGGACATCCCAGTTCTTCAGTAGGTCCAGGTGAGCTAGGGGCTGGGACTGTGGTGTTGGTTGGAGGTGTCGGGAGTTCACAGCCGGTGGAGCCCGAAAGGGAGGGTAGCCTTCCGTCTACTAGAGACTACCTTCCCGCCGAGATGTATGACACCTCCGACCTAGAGTCGTTGTCAGACTGTGGTGATGACGGAGAAATAGACGAGCTGTTTCACCGGAAGGGCTGGGACAGACGCCCGCTACCTGTGCTGAGTAAACCACAGGATTCCCCCATGTCCATAGAAGACAGTACGCTCCGGGCGCAGGCCCCGGAGTTCCCGAGGAAATCTAACCCTCTGACCAACTTTCCTCATTCAACTACATCACCCGCTCTGATGGTGGGGACGCAGCGTGCTTCGTTGCGGGCACCAAAGACAAAGCAACCCGAGATGGTGAAGGTTCCTCGGCACCCGGAGGCCATCGTACAGCCAGGAGAAGGTGAGCGAGATTTGATGCCGCCCCTAGCCAGATTGCAGAGACTTTTCTCCCAGAGAGTCGCCCGTGAATATGGGTGGGAGTACCCCTACTTGCCTCGGGACTTATTGTATGAAGTTGAGGTCCTGCGACCAAGGTGGTATGCCGAGTTTGTATGGGAAAAGCTTAAAGTACCCTATGCCAGGCGATACCTGTCATGTTCGCCGCCTGTGTCTAAAAAGTTCAAGGATTGCAGAGCCGATTGGAGACTTGGACGCCATATTCATGCCGATAAGGTGCTCATCTGTAGGAAAGAAGGAGAGGATGTCGAGTATTCGGTGGAAGTGTTTGACGGGCACCTGAAGCCTCTGTTTCTGCCGGATCCAAGGTTCTACTTATAGGAGAAGTGAGCTCCTATCTTGTTGCTGTTGAAACTTTCTGGATGAGACATTCCCAGACGCCTAGAACTGTGCCCTACTTTTGTTTTGATTTGGGCTTTTCTTTTACTCACTGGAGACTTGGGAGCTGTTGTTTTTTTTTCTCCCTTTTCTTCATGTGTCAAAGGCAGAGACTTTTGGGGTAGATTCAGAGTAGGAAAGCAGGAAGAATGAAGATCTCACCAAGTGTCATTACCGCAGCTCTGTCACCAGGTGGCAGTGTTGTGCAACGGTTGTTCGAAATGCTACACATGCATTACTTACTTATTGGAGTGAGCGGGTCTCTCGGCTGACGGACCCACTCATGCCAAGTTAACACCGAGTGTTAGGATGTGTTTTTCTTTTGTTGTTTCCCTTCTGCAGGAGATTCATTGGTCAAGACTACTGAGAGTGGGGTGGTTCTTAGACAGCGATGGGAGGGATTGTACATGTGTACAGGATAGATGTCTTATGCAAATGTTTATCGTTTTATATTTCCCCTTTCCCTTTTGAGCAGGTCTTGGCACACTTAGTATTAAAAAAAAAACAAAAAAACTTGAGGGATAGCCTCTGGGGCCCACTTCATGTCGCCACTCCTTGGGAGACATGGGTGTGCACCTGACGCTGGGGACCAGCGTCAAATCACAGGGGGAGTGTGTAGCGGGGTCCTCAATTTAGTGGGATACACTTGGGGGTAGTGTGACCCAAGTGTGTAATTGTGTTAGGGTTCAGACCCCTTTTTGTTATTCATGGAGGATTGGGTGGTGTAATATTCTCCTTGACCAGTGGGTGTCAGTGTACCTACTGGCTCAGGGTAGAATCACTACCAGAGTGCTACCCTCCTTTGTCCCTGCCTGGAGATGGTTCGGCCGGGGCGGGGAACCCGCCGTGGTATCGTCGGGAGGGGATAAAAGGGGGAGACGCCCTCGCCACGTCGTCGTCGTCTTCGGGGATCATCTCTTCACGCACCCAGGCACCTTCAGCCTGGGTGCAGTCAGTTCAAGGTTCCGGCCTAGGCGCCCTAGGCCTGGCCGGAATGAAGCTGGGATTCCATCCCAGGCACCTTCAGCCTGGGATGAGGTACTATTGAGGAGGCCTGGGACCCAGTGACTCCGACTGGGTCCCGCGAGGGTGAAGTTGCTCCAGGGCGCCCCTTGCGAGGGGACCCGCATCTGAGGTGAGGAGGCTGGGGAGGTCACCCGTTCGAAGACCCGGTGTAGTGTCAACCCGGTGACGGATGGGCCTTCGGTAACTCTCTTGGAGGACATCTTCCCCTGATAGAGGCCGCAACGCAACGGAGGTATTCATGTCAAGACTCCTACAACCCTTGGTCATAGCATAGGGGGGTGTAGGGACCCAGATCAGTATAGTGCCTCGACCTGCTCATCTCACCGTATCATGCCATCGCATTGCCTGTATGTGGAGATACGAAATAAACCAACAGTTGGACTGTGATCGGTGTATGGACTCTGTTAATGGGAGCAAAGGGTGGTTCGGTGGTTTCTGCACGACAGACTCGGTACATGCTCAGGACACACCGGCCCGAGGAAACATCAGGTATTGGCCTTCACCTCGCCCGCCGTTGTGGGGAGGACATGGGCCGTAGCACACCTCACCCTGTCGCGTGACATACCCCTAGCTAAAGAGGACGGGGTGAGGGGGTGGCTACATTCTTTTTGACACTTTTTTGGGTGAATGCGTGGGGGTACAATGTACTCCATTCTCATTCACACAGGGGGGAGGCCAGGGCCTTGTTTAAGGGGGCTTCCAGATCCTGATAAGCCCCCCTCCCGCAGACCCCCACAACCACTGCCCAGGGTTGTGGGGAAGAGGCCCTTGTCCCCATAAAGCACCCACCCTCCATGTTGAGGGCATGTGGCCTGGTATGGTTTGGGGGGGGGTGCTCACTTGTCCCCCCCTTCCTGCTCTGCCAGGCTGCATGCTTGGATAAGGGTCTGGTATGGATTTTGGAGGGGTCCCCACGCCATTTTAGAAAAAAAATTGGCGCGGGGGCTACCCTCAAAATCCATATCAGACCTAAGGATCTGGTATGGATTTGGGGGGAACCTATGCCATTTTTTTGTTTAAAAAAATTTGGCATTTTTTGCACGATTTTTTATTACCGGCAATTATTGTTTTTACATTGGGAACCACGCTGACAGCTGATGAGTCATCCATTGATGAGGACGCAGAGGCCGGTTTCCCAGCCTGCTCCTTAACAACCAGCTAGTGTTAAAGATGCCGCCTCCAAAAATTTGCATCAGAACCGCATCGAAATTCGCAGCTGAACCGCTGAACAGCTGCTTAGGAAATTCGTAGTGAAAACATAAATTCACACCGGATATGTGTAAACCTGGCCTTAAAGTGAAAGTATGTAATGGCTGAGTGGCAGCAGTTCTTGTACTAATGTAATGTGTAATGTGAATGAAACATTTACCACTGAACTTGCCCTCCTCCAGGGCTGACAGCAATGTGATCCCAAACACTACCATCACATGTCTGCAGCTCTCAGCTGCTTATTCACAATATCTTCTCTCCTAGGAGATTGGATGGCCACTGATAATGTGGACCTGTGCATGCAGGCTACATTTTTCTAATAGTTAGTTAGTTTAAAAGGGAGGGATAGTTCTGCTGTAACACTAAATTAGTAGTAAACCTCTGAAATTAAAAAATAAACAGAGTATATCCCTCTATGATGTGTACTATCCTCAATCCAAAGCAACTAGTGTGATTTCCTGACACAACAGAATCTCGCAATGGCCCTGCCCTCCCTCCAGCACATCGAAGGCGATTGAAAACTTCAATTGTATATCTTTTCCTATGAGATTGTATAAAAGGGGGTGTGTCCCTTATATTCACTCAGGTCTCAGATTACACTCACTTCTCCTCTCTAAGCTGTGTAGTGCGTGATGTCAGATCCCCGCCCCTTGCCTGCTGAAGCTGAGAAATAGGAAATAGCCTTTTATCTCTGTGTTTTAGAAGGCTGTAGAGAAGAGAGGGCTGCAGATAAACAGTACAAATTACGTAGGAAGATTTGTTTAATCTTTGTGTATCACCTGAGGATAGTCACTTCACTGGGTATATCGTATGTAAGGGTTTATTCAATTTGGTTTGGTATCAGGATCCTGCAGTTTATTTACAGATTGGGGGGAGGGAGAAGCAGCACAAGGAGCCAATCAGCTGTACTGCAGTGCTCATGTGATAACGATGAACATGATGATAGAAGAGACCAGAAATATGAGCTCATTAATCTGCTGCTTCTCCTTTTCGTGCCCAATCACAGCTTGGGGGAGGGGCAAGACCCATAAGTGTTATTTAACTGCAGCAGGGAAAAATCCGGGCTCCTTTGCTGCCAGGTCATGGCTGTGCTGTGTGGCAGAGCTGTGTAAATCTCAGGACTGGGTGGACAGAAATACAAAACCTTTGGAAGGTAAAACATACACGTATTTAATTTGTGTATATACTGTAGCTATTTGTCTGGAGTTCAGCTTTAAATACTTTTTTCTTTCTGCGGCGGCTATTGTGCCCTGCAGCATTCAGAAGATAGCAGAAGTAACATATCAATGGCTTCTTGAAGTGCACTGTAACAATTGCTTCTAGGCTGTTAGGATTGTAATAATCTTGTGCGGTTCACACCCCTTACAATAATCGAGTGAGGGAAAAATAACATCAGAACAATGGAACTCGCTCCAGCTCGCTCGCCCTCCGATTCCCATCTTATCATCCAATTAGCCGGCAAATACTTAATAACAAAAAACACGTTTTAATAAGCCTAATATCTGACAGCGTAGACTGGAAGGGAAGAATGGAAGGACTCCATTTACGGCTTAATTAAAATGCTAAATCTTTGATACACGCCTCTTAAGAAAGAACATTGCACTCGTACTGAGATGCTGCCTGTTTGTGAGCTCCGTGCTGTTCTGGGGGAACACGGAGGAGAATAATGGGGCTGTGCCGCTCTGGCCAAGCTAAGCAAGGCTGGCAAAATGAGCTTACAGTTCTGCACACTCCATAGACAGTAATAGAATCATTTAAAAGAAATTCATATTCTTTATATATATATATATATACTGTGAGGGGGTTAGCTCGGCAGCGGGTGTGTGTGACCCCCGGGATGGGCTCCCCACACAAAACAGGCCCAGCAAACGGAGGTTGTGGTTTTCAAAATCAAAAAGGTGCGGTTTATTTTCTATTTACAGTGACAAAACACAGCAAAGCAAAAGAAACATAACCAAAATAAATCCTGGTCAAGTTGACCTCTGACTAAACATACAGGTTTCCTAACAAACAACTGGGATCAGCCTAGTGCTGTCCTAGTCCCTAAGTCCCTGGTTTTAAATGTCCAAGCAAATAGCCACACAGGCTTTTTCTCACCGCACAGGGGTTCACTCTCCCTAGACAGTCCACACAGGTCTGGTTCCAGGCATGAGCTAACATCTAATGAAGCTGGGAGTTCTTATAGAGGCCTAAATGAGCTGACAAGCTTCAGCTGGTCTCAACAACTCCCTGTCTGCACGACGCCCAGCCCTCTCCCTAGAGGTATGAGTCATCCATGAGCCCACTAGCCTTATACAACTCTCCACCTAGTTGTATAAGTCGGCGTAAAGCCTGAATCTGGGCGAAATATATCTACCCCCCTGGATGCAACCAGGTGACTTTACCTTCCTGCTGTCACATACCCCCCCCTCTTGTTTTAACCTCGGGGTTGGAACACCAGCAATCAGGCATTCATGTACTCGAGACAAAGCATCCACATTCCCCATTTGAACGCCAGGGCGATGCTTTACTGTGAAGTTGAATTCCTGGAGGGCCAGGAACCACCTATTCACTCTTCTATTTGTTTCCTTGTTTTGAGCCATCCACTTTAAACGGAGCGTGATCCGTAACCATGTCAAAGTGCCTACCTAGCAGGTAGTACCGAAGGGAATCTAGAGCCCACTTCACCGCTAAACACTCCTTTTCAACGGTGGCGTAATTTACCTCATGGGACTTCAACTTCCTGCTGAGGTAAATGACTGGGTGCTCTTCCCCGTTCCAGACCTGGGACAATACTGCTCCTAACCCCACATCTGACGCATCACTTTGTACGACAAAGTCTTTAGAGAAGTCGGGTGAGTACAACACTGGCTGGCTACATAAGGCTTGTTTCAAGAATTGGAATGCTGCCTCAGCCTCGGGGGTCCATTTAATCATGACCGACCCTTTCCCCTTCGTCAGGTTGGTTAGGGGCACAGCCTTAGAAGCAAAGTGGGGAATGAATCGCCGATAATACCCAGCGATTCCCAGAAAGGCTCGTACCTGCTTCTTGCTGTTGGGACGTGGCCAACTCTGGATGGCCTCGACTTTGTTGAGTTGGGGTTTTATTACTCCCCTCCCAATGGTGTACCCAAGATATTTGGCCTCCTCCTGCCCAATGGTACACTTCTTGGGGTTAGCCGTAAACCCCGCTTCCCGAACAGAGTCCAGGACTGCTTGCACTTTTGGCAGATGTGAGGCCCAATCTGTGCTATGGACAATTACGTCATCCAGGTAAGCCGCAGCATACTTCCGATGGGGCCTCAGCATCTGGTCCATTTTCCGCTGGAATGTGGCCGGCGCATTCTGTAACCCGAACGGCATTCTTTTATATTGGAACGCCCCGTCTGGGGTTACAAATGCGGTTTTCTCTTTGGCCGACTTGGCCAGGGGGATTTGCCAATACCCTTTTGTGAGGTCAAGAGTCATCATGTATCGGGCTGTTCCCAGCCGGTCGATCAACTCATCTATACGTGGCATGGGGTAGGTGTCAAATTTTGTAACTTTGTTCAACTGACGAAAATCGTTACAAAATCGCCAGCTCCCATCCGGTTTAGGCACCAACACGATGGGACTAGACCAATCACTTTGGGACTCCTCTATCACCCCTAAGTTCAGCATTTTCTGTACTTCCTCCCGTATTGCCTCCCGTCGAGCCTCTGGGATCCGATAGGGTTTTAACTTCACCCTTTCACCGGGCGGGGTAATGATGTCATGCTCTACCCCAGATGTTTGTCCCGGCAGCTCAGAGAATACCTCCTTGTTGCGAAGCACAAACTCCTTAACCTCCTGTTGTTGGGGTTGTGACAAGGTGGCTGCTATTCCAACCTCAGGAATCACGCAACCAGTTTGAGCTGGTGACCAAGTGTCTGCGACTAGGGACTCTCTATCCCTCCAGGCTTTCAACAGATTAACGTGATAGATCTGTTCGGGCTTTCGCCTTCCTGGTTGTCTGACCTTGTAATTCACTTCGCTCACTTTTTCCATTATCTCGTAGGGGCCTTGCCATTTGGCAAGGAATTTACTTTCAACCGTAGGGACAAGTACCAATATCCTATCCCCCGGGGAAAAGGTACGGGTCTTGGCTCCACGGTTGTACACTCTCTGCTGTGCCAACTGCGCTTGGGCCAAATGTTCCTTCACGATGGGCATTACCTGTGCAATTCGATCTTGCATCAGGGTGACATGCTCAATCACACTCCTGTGGGGAGAACTCTCACTTTCCCAAGTTTCCTTGGCAATATCCAACAGCCCTCTTGGGTGTCTCCCATACAGTAACTCAAAGGGGGAGAATCCCGTAGAGGATTGGGGCACCTCCCTAATAGCAAACATCAAATAAGGAAGTAAACAGTCCCAATCCTTTCCATCTCTATCCACCACTTTCTTCAACATTTGTTTTAGGGTTTTGTTGAATCTTTCAACCAGCCCATCGGTTTGGGGGTGATACACAGACGTACGCAATTGCGTCACTTTGAACAATTTACACAGCTCTTTCATAACCCGGGACATAAAGGGTGTACCTTGGTCCGTAAGCAGTTCTTTACAAATACCCACCCGGCTAAAAACAAGAGATAGCTCTTTGGCTATGGTTTTGGCCGAGGTATTTCGGAGAGGGAACGCTTCTGGATAACGGGTGGCATAGTCCATTATAACTAATATGTACTGGTGCCCCCTAGCGGACTTGATTATAGGACCTACCAAATCCATGGCGATCCTCTCAAACGGGACCTCAATGATGGGTAGAGGGACCAGCGGGCTACGGAAATGTGGCATTGGGGCCGACCTCTGACACACAGGGCAGGAGGAACAATAATTTTCTATGTCCTTCATCACCCCCGGCCAATAGAATCTCTGTAATACCCTCTCTCGGGTTTTCTCTGTCCCCAGATGACCTCCAAGAATGTGCCCATGGGCCAACTCCAACACCAACTTCCTGTAAGGTTTGGGCACCACAAGCTGCTCAACGGTTTCTTCTGCCCTTTTTGCCACCCGATACAGTAGGTCCTTCTCTACGCTGAAGTATGGGTAAGTGCAGGTATTATCTGGGTTCACTAACTCGCCATCTATTTTCACTACGTTTTCCCGTGCCTTTATTAGGGCGGGGTCTTTCAACTGTTCTGTGGCAAAGTTTTCCCTGTGAACCTCAAGATCAGAAAACTCCACAGACGGTAGGTTTTCGTCTGAGGAGGTGGGCTCCTCTCCAGTTTCTTGAGTCTCCCCTGCCAATACTGATAAGGGAAATTCCGGAGAGTCCTCACCACTCTCAGGGGAGTTCTGGCTATCACATTCCTGGTACATAGGGGCACCAGTGAGGGGCTCAGGATCATCCCACAGTTCCCAGAACTTCGGAAAATCCCTTCCCACAATGGCGTCATACGGTAACTGAGATACTAAGCCCACTGGATGAGAGAGGGTACCTTTGGGGGTCTCGAAACACACTGTAGTCACTGGATACTCTCGGGTGTCCCCATGCACACAAATAACAGCTACCTTGCTATTCCCAGAGACCTCTGTTTTAACTAACTCAGCCTTTATCAGGGTCACAAGGCTACCTGAATCCAGCAATACCACAACATTTCTACCATTAACACACATTTTGCATAAATGTTTCTCAGTTCCTCGAATGGCAGTGCATGCGACTGTCGCACACAGCGACTGACGTCTGCCCGTCAGAAAGTCACACTGCATGGGTTCCTCCACAACCGGGCAATTGGCTGCAATATGTCCCGCTTGCCGGCAGCGGTAGCAAACGATCCTTCTTGCCGCCTCTTGAGCCGCTGATTTCCCAGGCTGTTCTCGCCAAACTTGGGGTAGAGCTCCCACCCTCTCACTCTCTCCACCCTTACCCCTTGGAATCCTCTTATCCGCCCCTGGGGATGGTCTGGTCTTAGGGTGGAAAGTCCGAGTGTCTCTGGAAGAGGCCGTCAGGTTCTCTGTAGCCAAGTATTTCTCCACACGATCCACAAGACCATCGGCCGTCTCTGGGTCTCCATGGCTTACCCACTTTTGGATGGCAGTAGGAAGAGCTCTCAAAAACCGATCCATTACAACACGTTCCACAATCTTTGGTGCGGACAAAGTCTCTGGCTGTAGCCACTTTCTGCTCAGGTGAATGAGATCATACATTTGAGACCTGGGGGGTTTTCCAAGCTGGAAAGTCCAGTTATGCACACGCTGAGCCCGGACAGCCTGGGTGACACCCAGCCTTGCCAATATTTCAGCTTTTAGCATCACATAGTCTTTTGCTTGGTCAGGCTCTAGGTCATAGTAAGCCTTCTGCGATTCACCAGTTAACAGAGGAGCCACCAGTCCAGCCCACTGCTCCTCAGGCCACTTTTCTCTTTCAGCAGTCCTTTCAAATGTGGTCAAAAATACCTCTGGATCATCCTCTCCAGTCATTTTTGTCAATAAACGACTCACCCCAAAGGACGCGGTATTAGTGGGACGGCTTTCCTCACTGGTCTGCGGACGTTGCTGCATTACTGCTTCCATTTGTTGTAGTCTCTGCTCTTGCTTCTGTAACAGGTCTATGAAGCGGGCCTCAGATTGCTGCTGGGCTTGTTGATGAGCTTGCTGCTGGGCTGCAAGGCTCCTTTGCAAACCTGCATTTGTCTGCTGTTGATTGGCATTTGCTAGAGCCAGCTGTTTCAGTATCTCCTCCATGCTGGCTTAAAAAAAACTGCCACTGGTTCTCCACCAACTGTGAGGGGGTTAGCTCGGCAGCGGGTGTGTGTGACCCCCGGGATGGGCTCCCCACACAAAACAGGCCCAGCAAACGGAGGTTGTGGTTTTCAAAATCAAAAAGGTGCGGTTTATTTTCTATTTACAGTGACAAAACACAGCAAAGCAAAAGAAACATAACCAAAATAAATCCTGGTCAAGTTGACCTCTGACTAAACATACAGGTTTCCTAACTAACAACTGGGATCAGCCTAGTGCTGTCCTAGTCCCTAAGTCCCTGGTTTTAAATGTCCAAGCAAATAGCCACACAGGCTTTTTCTCACCGCACAGGGGTTCACTCTCCCTAGACAGTCCACACAGGTCTGGTTCCAGGCATGAGCTAACATCTAATGAAGCTGGGAGTTCTTATAGAGGCCTAAATGAGCTGACAAGCTTCAGCTGGTCTCAACAACTCCCTGTCTGCACGACGCCCAGCCCTCTCCCTAGAGGTATGAGTCATCCATGAGCCCACTAGCCTTATACAACTCTCCACCTAGTTGTATAAGTCGGCGTAAAGCCTGAATCTGGGCGAAATATATCTACCCCCCTGGATGCAACCAGGTGACTTTACCTTCCTGCTGTCACAATACATACAGTATATAGACAGGTGCATCTCATAAAATTAGAATATCATCAAAAATGTTATTTATTTCAGTAAATCAATTTAAAAAGTGAAACTCATATATTTTATATAGATGCATTACACACAGTGATAGATTTCAAGCATTTCTTTCTTTTAATTTTGATGAAATATGGCTTACAGCTAGTGAAAACCCAAAACTCTGTATCTCAGAAAATGTGAATATTACCTAAGACCAATACAAAAAAGGATTTTTATTACAGAAATGTTGTGTAGCGACCTCACCTCTTACTCCCTCTTTCTCTTCTCGGTCAATGGCTCTCGTCTAGGGGACCAGGGAGGAGAGTGTGGCGCACCACCAGCTCGTATCCTCTTGTGTGTAGAGGTGTGAGCTATAACCTTTTACCTTCGGGCCCGTGTCCTTGTCCAGAGCCAAAACTTCCCTTGAGGATGACTCCCACCCTCCACGCAGGTGGAGGTAGGACCCTTTAGCTCCCAGAAAATCAAGTTCCACACCACTGAAAGTCCAACACTTATTTATTCTTCAGAGCAATAAATAGTCCTTTGAGAGCGACTGGTTAGACACAGAACAGTTCAGAACAAAGTGGGGAGGAGGTCCAGGCACAATCCTATAAATGAAACTAAACTGTTAGGATTTCACAACAGTTATGGCGCACAGTCGCTGCCACCGACCGTGAGGTTGGTTCCTGCCACGAACCAGGTGAAATAAGGTCCCTGCCACAGACCATGATTGTTGGATCTCTGCCACCGACCTGATTCACGTTGGGTCCCTGCCACAGACCATGAAACGTAGACTGCCTTCAAAAAGTTGCGACCCCTGTCAGGGAGAAGACATCCATCTGGACGGTCACCAGAGGCCCCACCGTCACCAAATTGCTGAAATGGGTCTTCGGTAAGGGTAACCTCTCTGGTCCCCCTCGTCCTAGATTCGGGTTCCCTCACTCAGTGGACCCCTAGGGTTCCTCGATCCCTCGCGGGACCCAGTCGAAGGTACTGGGCCCCAGGCCTTCTCAAGCAGTACCTCACCCCAGGCCGAAGGTGCCTGGGATGGCATTCAATCCCCTACACCCAGGCCAAGGGCGCCTGGGTGCGGACGAATCGGAACAGCAGCCCCAGGCTGAAGTTTCCTGGGACTCGGACCCCGTGTGGAAGATGGCTGCCCCTGTTATACCCCCTCCCAGCAGGCACAGTAGATTTGCCACACTGCCGCCAAGAGGGGACACAAAAAGGCACAACCTCACAACGATGGTTCAACCCCAGTCTATGGCGACAGCGCCACCTATAGACTGCAGGGAACTAGGCACCATTGATCTCCTCCACAGGAAAAATACAGTCCATAGACCCTAACAATTGTGCATCTGAGCCTGATTACACTCAGACACCTGCCCCCTAAATGTAACACCCCACTACACTCACCCCCGGCAGTTAGACACTGGTCCCCAGTGTCTGGAACAAACCCATGCCTCAAAAGAGAGAGCTAACCCGGGCTCGATCCATAGACTAAACTATACACAAAACCCAATTTGGAAAAAAAAATAGATTGTGCCGGAACCTAACAGGGGAAGGGAAACAGGAAAGAGAGAAAAACACACACAGGTATAAACATTTGTGTTCCATAAAACATACATCACTATGTCAAATATCTTCTTTTTTTTTATTTTTTTATAATAATCCCCCCTCCCACATCACTGACTAAGATCTGCCCCATTCTCAGCAATCTTGATTGATGTTCTCCTGCGGGGAAAAAGAAAAAAAAAAACATTCTAACACAACATATAATCTTGAAATGAACAGGCCTCCCATTAGAGAAACCCCTTCCTTCCAAAAGCAATGTGGCTATGAAGCAATCGTAGCGCAACACCGCCACCTGGTGGTAGTGTCGCGGTCAGAACACTTGTTTTCTTCCATCCAGAAATCCTTTTCTCTGTACTGTGGCCCTGTCTCAACTACACCCCAAAGTCTCTGTAACCTTGCGGTGAAGAAAGGAAAACACAGAAAGAACGACAAACAAACTGCTCCCTGTCCTTCTCAAATAGGCCACCCTTTGCAGGGCAAAAGTCCCTGGGTCCCAGTAAAGGCACACCGGAAAATGTAACAGCAAAGGAGTCTATTCTCCTACAAATAAAACCTTGGGTGCGGCAGTACCAGGGGTTTCAAATACCTGTCGAAAGTCTCCATGCGATATTCCACATCATCCCCCTCCCTCCGACAAATAAGCACCCGGTCAGCATGGATGTGCCGACCCAACATCCACTCCGCCTTGCAGTCTTTGAACCTTTTGGAGGCTGCAGGGGAACATGAGAGGTACCTACGAGCGTGGGGCACCTTGAGATGTGTCCAAATGAAGTCATCAGACCATCGCTGTCTGCAGGCCTCAAATTCGTACAAAAGTTCCTTGGACAAATATGGGTACTCCCACATATACTCATTGGCAACTTTCTGGCGGAAAAGTCTCTGCAATCGGGAAAAGGGTTGGCATTGTAGCACGGTCTCCTTCACCAGGCAGCACTATAGCATCCGGGTGCCGGGGCACCTTCACCACCTGTAGATTGGGCACAGGAGCCCGCAGTGACACTCGCTTCGCCCAGCAACGGGCGCAGGCGACTCCGGGGGTGGAGAGGCATGCAGGTGACCAGATCCCTCCTCAGGTGCCGGGGCCTCCACCCGGGGTGCACTATCCCCAGTGGACATGGGTGGGTCCCTTTTCACACGGGACGAGGATAGGGGTATCTTGTCCTAGCCCTTCTGAGCGAAAAGTTCATCTATTATAACGTCATCTCCTACATCGGAGATCGACTCCAGGTCGGAGGTGTCATACTCCTCCGCGGGACAGTAGCTCCATGTAGACGTGGAGTCACCCCCTTGGACAGGTTCCAGGGCCTCTGGATCCCCGACACCTCCAACCACACACCAGGTCCCGTCCCTCGGCTTACCTCGGCCTTTACTTGAGCTAGGATGTCCGGGGCTCTTCCTTCCGAATCCATCCAGGCCAGGCAAGCGCTGGGGTGTGACTCTCCCACGGCCGCAGGAAGCCTTGACCAAACCGACTCTCCTCTTTGGCGGTGGAAGCAGGGATTCTGTGGTGACCGAAGCAGCATCTTCGGGTTTCTCAGTCTCAATCTCCGCTAGGGCTTCCTCCAGAGCCTGGTCAGTGCGCGTAGGGATGGCTGTACAAGCTCTGACTTCTCCTTCCAGAGTGGTGGCGCCTGTTGTACAGTTGAGGTGGAAGGCCCGAGGCCATTCTGTGGGTTACTCCACCTCGAAAATAAACTCTTTACAGGCCTCGCATCGCCCGAATGTCTTCAGATGAACCACCAGTCCCGAACAGCCAGGACAAATCACACCGAGGGCCTCTACGTCCTTGCATACATAGAGGGCAAGCCGTCCTCGGGGCTTGAGCCTAATCCCTGTTTCTGTCAGCGAAGCAGCAAACAAAGTCATCCTCGTGGCTGTGGAAGTAGGAACCCACGAGGCAGTAGTGAACGTGCTGACCGCTTCCTGCTCCATCGCGCACTGACTATCTTGCGCCAAAGTCTCCACGTGCAACACTTCACATGGCCAGACTCCTCCCATATTCCGCACCTGTTCGTGGGCTTCTGTTGTGTCGCAGCCAGGGTGTGCCTCGTTGGCCAATATGGCCGACCTCCTCAGAACTCCTCTGGGCAGCAAAGTTCAAGCTCTGAAAGTCTCGGCTCCATCAACACAAACACAGATCCTGGACCCAGAGCCCCCACGTGTAGCAACCTCACCTCTCACTCCCTCTTTCTCTTCTCGGTCAATGGCTCTCGTCTAGGGGACCAGGGAGGAGAGTGTGGCGCACCACCAGCTCATATGCTCTTGTGTGCAGAGGTGTGAGCTATAACCTTTTGCCTTCGGGCCTGTGTCCCTGTCTAGAGCCAAAACTTCCCTTAAGGATGACTCCCACCCTCCACGCAGGTGGAGGTAGGACCCTTTAGCTCCCAGAAAGTCAAGTTCCACACCACTGAAAGTCCAACACTTATTTATCCTTCAGAGCAATAAATAATCCTTTGAGAGCGACTGGTTAGACACAGAACAGTTCAGAACAAAGTGGGGAGGAGGTCCAGGCACAATCCTATAAATGAAACTAAACTGTTAGGATTTCACAACAGTTATGGCGCACAGTCGCTGCCACCGACCGTGAGGTTGGTTCCTGCCACGAACCAGGTGAAATAAGGTCCCTGCCACAGACCATGATTGTTGGGTCTCTGCCACCGACCTGATTCACGTTGGGTCCCTGCCACAGACCATGAAACGTAGACTGCCTTCAAAAAGTTGCGACCCCTGTCAGGGAGAAGACATCCATCCGGACGGTCACCAGAGGCCCCACCGTCACCAAATTGCTGAAATGGGTCTTCGGTAAGGGTAACCTCTCTGGTCCCCCTCGTCCTAGATTCGGGTTCCCTCACTCGGTGGACCCCTAGGATTCCTCGACCCCTCGCGGGACCCAGTCGAAGGTACTGGGCCCCAGGCCTTCTCAAGCAGTACCTCACCCCAGGCCGAAGGTGCCTGGGATGGCATTCAATCCCCTACACCCAGGCCAAGGGCGCCTGGGTGCGGACGAACCGGAGCAGCAGCCCCAGGCTGAAGGTGCCTGGGACTCGGACCCCGTGTGGAAGATGGCTGCCCCTTTTATACCCCCTCCCAGCAGGCACAGCGGATTCGCCGCACCGCCGCCGAGAGGGGACACAAAAAGGCACAACGATGGTTCAACCCCAGTGTTTGGCGACAGCGCCACCTATAGACTGCAGGTAACTAGGCACCATTGATCTCCTCCACAGGAAAAATACAGTCCATAGTACACCCTAACAATTGTGCATCTGAGCCTGATTACACTCAGACACCTGCCCCCTAAATGTAACACCCCGCTACAGTTGGCTTACTGAAAAGTCTGTCCATGTACAGTATAGTATGCACTCAATACTTGGTTTGGGCTCCTTTTGCATGTATTACTGCATCAATGCGGCGTGGCATGGAAGCAATCAGCCTGTGGCACTGCTGAGGTGTTATGGAGGCCCAGGTTGCTTTGAGCCTTTAGCTCATCTGCATTGTTGGGTCTGGTGTCTCTCATCTTCCTCTTGACAATACACCCCAGATGCTCTATGGGGCTTAGGTCAGGCGAGTTTGCTGACCAATAGGGATGAGCCAAACACCCCCCGGTTCGGTTCGCACCAGAACCTGCGAACGGACCGAAAGTTCGCGCGAACGTTAGAACCCTATTAAATACAACGTTCGAAATTTAAAGTGCTAATTATAACAGCTAGTATGCATGTTATTGTCCTAAAAAGGGTTTGGGAACCCGGGTTCTGCACCAGGGGACATGTATCAATGCAAAAAGAAGTTTTAAAAATGGCTGTTTTTTCGGGAGCAGTCATTTTAATGATGCATAAAGTGAAAAAAAAAAGTGAAATATTCCTTTAAATATCGTGCCTGGGGGGTGTCTAAAGTATGCCTGTGAAGTGCCACGTGTTTCCCGTGTTTAGAAATGTCATTTTGTGCAGGGACAGTTCTAAAGGAAAAAAAGCCATTTAAAACTGCTTGCGGCTTTAATGTCATGTCTTGTCCTGGCAATATGGATGAAAATCTTTGAGAAAAATGGCATGGCTACCCCATCACCCCCCCCCCCCCCCCTACCCCAGCCCATTACCAGCCCCTTTGGGTCTTGTATGGATATTAAGGGGAACCCCGCACCCAAAATAAAAAAAGGCCCTATACTCTGAACAGCAGTTTACAGGCGGTGCAAACAAGACAGGGACTGTAGGTTTATTCTTAAGTAGAATCTGTTTGTAATTTTGAACAGGTACATTGTTTAAGTGTAGCTCCAGCCAAAAAATCTATTTTTAAGCTTTTTGGAAAACATAGGGAAGGGTTATCACCCCTGTAACATTTGTTTTGCTGTCTGTGCCCCTGTTCAGAACATTTCACCTCACTTTCTGTCCCAATGACAAATGTTTTTGGAAAAGTGGGGTTTTTATTGAAACAAGAATTGGTGATAAAGCATCAGTAGAGAGGAGACACCTTTTTCCCATATTAACTCTTACAGGAGAGAATTTCCCTTCCTAGGGGTAGATTTCCTCTCACTTCCTGTTGTCTCCTTCCGTTTGCAAGTAGGAGTCGTTTATAAGTTGGATGTTTGAAAGTAGGGGCCTGCCGTATATACTCTGCTGAAATTTGCCCCTTAGATGTTGGTGTTGCCACAACACTGTGAGCCCTCACAGTTACTCTTGGTGGGCGCTGGAACGCCCTGCTGTGAACTATTATATCAAGAATTGTAATTACATGCCATTGTTGAACAGTGGTAGGAAAAATTGGGCCTTTGGTGGTGGTGGTGTTGCCACAACACTGTAAGCCCTCACAGTTACTCTTGGTGGGCGCAGGAATGGGCCCTGCTGTGAATTATTAGATCAAGAATTGTAATTACATGCCCCTGTTGAACAGGGGCAGAAAAATTGGGCCTTTAATGGTGGTGGTGGTGTTGCCACAACACTGTAAGCCCTCACAGTTACTCTTGGTGGGCGCAGGAATGGGCCCTGCTGTGAATTGTTAGATCAAGAATTGTAATTACATGCCCCTGTTAAACAGGGGCCTTAGGCACTGGTGCCACAACACTGCAACTCCTCACAGATACTGTACTTGGAGCACAGCAATGAGCCCTGTTGCAAAGTATTGCATCAAAAATTGTAATTACACGCCCCTGTTAAACAGGGGCTGAAAAATTGGGCCTTAGGCACTGGTGCTGGTGCCACGACACTGCAACCTCTCCCAGATACTCTAGTTGGAGTGCAGGAATGAGCCCTGCTGCAAAGCATTGCAAAAAATTGTAATTACATGCCCCTGTTAAATAGGGGCTGAAAAATTGGGCCTTAGCCACTGGTGGCGGCACCCAGAAACAAAAATGTTCTTCCAAGCTATCATCAGGAATCGGATCATTGAGGAGGAAGAGGATAGTCAGTCAACATAACAGGACAGTCACTCAGCATCAGCATAGGCAGTCTTGAAGGGATGTGACATTTCAAAATAAATTATTGTTACATCAGCTTCAGGTGCTTGGTAGCTGGTGGTGATCCAAGACTGGTTCATCTTTATGAAAGTCAGTCGATCAACCGAATCGGTGGACAGGCGCACCCTGTGATCCGTGACAAAGCCTCCAGCAGCACTGAATGTGCGTTCCCGAAAGAACGCTGGATGCAGGACAGGCCAGTAGCTCAATTGCATACTGTGCAAGCTCTGGCCAGTGATCCATCCTCAAGACCCAGTAACCCAGAGAATTTTCGGTGGAAAAGGTGTCCAAGTCTGACCTTGCCCCTAGGTATCCTTGCACCATGTATATCAGACGCTGGCGAAGGTTGCTGGAACCGATCTTGCCTTGGGGCTGCGGACTAAAAAATTGTCTGAACGCATCGGTCAGACGGCCACCTTCTCCACCGCTCCTTCTGCTACTGACCGAAGCCTCAGCAACTCGTTGTCCAGGACCAGGAGTTTGTAACCTCCCAGTCTCTGGGAACGCGTTGCACAGACCTTTCTGCAAGGCCTCCCGGAGATGTCTCATCCTCTGCTCCCTCTGCGATGGCAAGATAAGGTCCGCAACCTTACACTTGTACCGTGGATCAAGGTGAGTGGCCAGCCAGTAATGGTCCCTTTCCTTGATCCGAAGAATACGAGGATCCTTCCGCAGACTTTGCAGGATCAGGGAGGCCATGCCGTGTAGGTTAGCTGAGGCGATCGGTCCGGAGTCCTCTGGGTCACTAAGGACGACATGATCCGCAGCCACCTCCTCCCAGCCACGTACAAGTCCACGGGTTTCTTGGGACTGTAAATCATCCCTAAAATACTGCTGCTGTTGATGCTAAGTGCCATGCTCCACCTCCATGCTGACACAATCCTCCTCCTCGTCCTCTTCCTGTGTGATGGGTGGGACAGAAGGAACACTGTCTGGGTAAAGGGGGCCTTGAGAGGCAAGGAAGTCTTCCTCTTCCCGCCTCTGTTCTGCCTCAAGTGCCCTGTCCATTATTCCATGCAGTGTATGCTCCAACAGGTGGACAAGAGGTACAGTGTCACTGATGCATGCACTGTCACTGCTCACCATCCTCGTGGCCTCCTCAAATGGTGCCAGGACAGTGCATGCATCCCTGATCATGCCCCACTGGCGTGGTGAAAAAAACCCGAGCTCCCCTGACCCTGTCCTGGTGCTGTAGTCGCACAGGTACTCATTGATGGCCCTCTGCTGTGTGTGCAGCCGCTGCAGCATGGCCAACGTTGAGTTCCACCTGGTGGGCATGTCACATATAAGGCGGTTCTAGGGCAGGTTCATCTCCTTTTGCAGCTCAGCCAGCCGAGCACTGGCATTATATGATCTGCGGAAATGCACACAGACTTTCCTGGCCTGCCTCAGGACATCCTGTAAGCCCGGGTACCTGCCCAAGAACCGCTGCACCACCAGGTTAAGGACGTGAGCCACACAGGGCACATGGGTCAGTTGTCCCTGTCGGAGGGCGGAGAGGAGGTTGGTGCCATTGTCGCAAACCACCATTCCTGGCTTAAGCTGGCGTGGCGTCAACCACCTCTCGGCCTGCCCCTGCAGAGCTGACAGAACCTCTGCCCCAGTGTGGCTCCTGTCCCCCAAACACACCAGCGCAAGCACGGCATGGCATCTTTTTGCCTGCGTACTTGCGTAGCCCCTTGAACGCCTACGGAGCACCGCTGGTTCCGAGGAAAAAGCACAGGAAGAGGCCATGGAGGAAGAAGAAGAGGAGGGGTGGAGGAGAGAGGTGTGTCACAACCAGTAGTAGCATTTTGGAGGCGTGGTGGCGGAACAACTTCCAACACTACTGCACCTTGTCCTGCATCCTTCCCAGCTGCCAAAAGAGTGACCCAATGGGCCGTGAAAGAAAGGTAACATCCCTGTCCATGCCTACTGGGCCGTGAGTCAGCGGTAATATGCACCTTACCGCTGGCGGCCCTGTCCAGCGAGGCATGGACATTGCCTTCCACTTGCCGGTAGAGAGCCGGAATCGCCTTCCGTGAGAAAAAGTGACGTTTGGGAACCTGCCAAACTCACGGAAGGGGGCCGAGTCTACCAACTGAAAAGGCAGCAGTTGAAGTGCTAGCAATTTAGCCAAGCTAGCATTCAACCGCTGGGCATGTGGATGGCTGGGAGTGAACTTCTTTCGAGGGTCCAGAAGCTGGAGCAGGGAAATTTGCCTGCTACAATCGGACGTCAGTGTACTGCTAGCAGAGTGCCCGCAAGTACTTGGCTGTGACACACCTAATTCTACACCTTCATTCCTCTCAGTGTAGGTTTCAGAGAGGACTGAAGGTATAGTGGGGTTGGAGATCCCAGCTGATGAGGAGCAAGGAGAGGTCCACTTTGTTCTTTGGTGTGGGTCTTTAAGGTACGCTTGCCAATGAGCTGCATGGCAGGTCAACATATGTCTGATCAAGCATGTGGTGCCCAAGTGGCTGATGTTTTGGCCACGCGAGATACGCTTGAGACATATGTTGCAAATAGCAGCGGTGCGATCTGATGCACTCGACTCAAAAAAGGCCCACACCAAAGAACTTTTGGAATAACGGGCAGAGGCAGCGCCCTGCACAGGCGGAGCTCTGCGATGTGATTCAGTCGGTGTGCTGCCCTTACGCTGGCCCCCGGAGGGCATCCTGCCTCTTTGGAGATGTGCCTCCTCCTCATCCTCCTCTCTCCTATCAGGCACCCACGTGGAGTCAGTGACCTCATCATCCCCTCCCTCCTCATCACTGGAGCCAATCTGGCAGTATGCTGCAGCTGCTGGAACATGACTGCCAGATTGCTGTGCTTCTTGAGCATCCCCTCTCTCTGCGCTCACGCTACTGCCTTCCTCTAGCTGGGTATCATCATCAGACCCTTCAAAACGCTGGGCATCCTCCTGGAGCATGTACCCAACACTGTGCTTAAACAGTTCGGGGGACTCCTCAGGAGGACATGGTGGGTCTAGGGAAGGAGTGACTGATGATGACATTGATACGAGGGAAGAGGACGCTTTGGCAGCTGCTTTGCTCTCACCCAGTACCCTAAGCCTGGGTGAGAGAGGATGAGGAGGATGAGGAGGGCTTGGTCATCCACTCTACCAAGTTTTCGACATCATGCGGCTCAACACATCCAGCTGCCGAAAATGAGGACAAGCGTGTCCCATGGCCACGTGCTGATGACGATGCACCGCGTCCATGACCAGCACTGTTAGCTCTAGACACAGAGCCTGCTTGCCCTCTTTTATTGGCTCGTGACTGTCTGCCTCTCCTTGTTGGCCTTCCAGACATAGTAATGGCCTGCAGGGAGATGGGAAAACCAGCAATTGGGTAGTGTATATTGTGCTGGAGGCACACAACACCCACTAACTCCTGCAGATGTCTTTATTAGAGAACACCAGCAATAAAGGGTAGATACAGGTGTATACTGTGCTGTGCTGGAGGCACACAACACTTAATAACTCCTGCAGATGCCTTTATTAGAGAACACCAGCAGTGCGATGGCGCAGTGCATTGTGGGCCGTTCGCGTCACACGAATTTGGCGCGAACGGCCCACAAAGTTCTGGTTTCGCCGAACAGGCGATGTTGGAGTCGAACACCGAGCTCATCCCTACTGACCAATCAAGCACAGTGATACCATGATTATTAACCACTTCCCGCCCAGCCACGTCTTTCAGGATAACATGCTCGGTGGTGTATCACTCTGACACACCGCATCTCCGATCGTGGTAAGGAGCCTCTGACGAAGGCTCCTTACCACATAATCAGCTGTGACCAATCACAGCTGATCACAGCGTGAACCAGGAAGTGCCGGTAAGCGGCTTTCCTCAGTTCGCGCTGACAGGGAGAGCCGATCGGCGGTTCTCCCTTTCAGAGGAGGGGTCTGCGCTGATAATCAGCACATTGATTGATTATCAGCACAGCCCCCATGAGAGGTGCCCATCAGCTGCCAGTCTGTGCCCTATCAGTAACGCCTGTCAGTGCCAATCAAAGTGCCAATCAATGCCCATAAATGTGCCAATCAATCTATCCAATGAAGAGCCGAGAACCCCGGGCAAAGATCCAGTGCGTTCTCAACGCTGGACTTTCCAGGGCTCAGGTAAGTAAAACAGGGGGGCTGTAATAGTCAGATGTTTTTTCACCTTAATGCATAGGATGCATTAAGGTGAAAAACAGGAGAGTTTACAACCCCTTTAAGTCTTTTGCAGACTCTGAGGCCTCGTACACACGACCGATTTTCTCGTCGTAAAAAACACGTCGTTTTTTTCGACGAGATTCTTGTTAAGCTTGTCGATTTTCTCGTCAAGCTTTCTATGCGTACACACTGTCATTTTCCAATTTCCTCGTGGTTCTCTGCGCTCACGTCCAGCACGTACGACGGCACTATAAAGGGGAAGATCTTTTTTCTTGGCGCCACCCCTTGGGCTGCTTTTGCTGATCTCGTGTTACCGCGTGTGAAGTAAAAGTTTGGGAAGAGACGATTCGCGCTTTTCAGTCTTCGTACTTTTCAGATCGTTTTCTGCCGTTCAGTTTGTGCTTGTGGGTTCGTATCTTGACTTTCAGGGCGTCTAGGCAGGTCGTATCTGTTTTACAGTGCGTTCTTGCCTGTTCGTTTCTGAATTTCAGTTCGTTATTCATAGGCCTTGCTGTTCTAAAGTGCGTTCTGTTCTGTACGTTCTGATTAGACGACCGTTTCCTAGCCATGTCGCCTGGACGTTCTCGTCGTCGAGTTCGTGCTGTGCGTGCGCTTGGTGTTGGTCTGCTTGTTTTGGACCAAGACCAGTCCATGAATGGTGTGAGGAGGAGTTCATGGACCAAGAATTGGTTGCTCCAGCGGGACCAATTCTGCCACATGCCTCTGCTGCGGGAGATCGTCGAGAATAATCCTGAGGACTACAGGAATTTTCTGAGGATGTCTGACCCCGTTTTTCAGGAACTGTTGGCTTTGGTGTCCCCCTATATTACCAGGAAGGACACCGTTATGCGGGAAGCCATCAGTGCTGAGCAGAGGCTCATCGCCACGTTGCGTTACCTGGCGACAGGGAGAAGTCTTCAGGACTTGAAGTTCACCACAGGCATCTCCCCCCAGGCTCTGGGCCTCATAATCCCAGACACCTGTTCTGCTATTATACAAGTCCTGCAGGAGGACTATATTAGGGTAAGTTTTCTCCCTTCACATCACATTTTATGTATTACATGTATGCTAATGTATTGTATTTCTTTCATCCTTCCCTAATTACCATGATTGTAATATGCTGAGAATGTCCCCTTTGTCCCCATGCATGTTGGAAGCTTTAGATTGCCCCTTTTTTATCCTCCCTAAATATTTCCCCTCACTAACTTTTCCAGCAGGGGCGCCTGTTGCTCCAAATGTTGGGGGGTTCCAACCCCAATTTCGGAAATAAACTTCCTCCTTTTTTGCTCTGTTGCCTAATAAACGCCCCCAGTTGTCCCCTCCAATGCAGCCATTTAGTCCCCTCTAATGCAGCCAGTTTCCCCCCAGCCCTGCACTTACCTTCTTGTGGTCAGCGCCATCCTTCTTCTGTCCTTGATGTCTTCTCCTTCCCTTCATGTTGCATCAGCCAATCATGTTACCATTAAACAGACTTGGTGAACATGATTGCCAGAGCAGCCTGTCAGTGTTTACACAAGGAATGCCCCCTCCTTGCGTCCCCGATTTTTCTTTGAGGAAGCCAATTACATCCCTCAGGTTGTAATTTGCAAGACTTTTTTAACACCTGTTTCTGCTCTGCAATTTTAACCCCCTAAATGACGCAATTATTCATATGTCGGTCGCTTTACAAGAGGCCATCCACCTGAATAGTGTGCGGCATAGACAATACATAGGTTCATGCAACGCATGAACCTATGTATTGTTCTGAGTGATGGGCACAGGAGAGAGGGGACAGTGCTCCAGCGCCCACTCTGGACGCACCGCCACTGCAATGCTATCCTGTGGCCAAACACATCTCCCCCCCCCCCCCAAAATAATTTAGTAATGGCCCATCAGAGGGGGTGATGAATATGATAAATGAGCCTTCCATTATACTTTTTTTACACACCTTAATAAACGTATAATTAGATTGATGTTGGTCTCTAATTTTTTGGTCTAGAATTTGCTTGTAATGTATGCCTTTGTTTTTCTAATATTATTTCATCTTGTTTCACTCCACAGCTTCCTTCCACGCCACAGGAATGGCAGACTGTGGCATCGGAGTTTGCCACGCGGTGGGACTTCCCCAACTGCGGTGGTGCCATAGACGGGAAGCACGTCCGCATCGTGCCGCCACCCCATTCTGGATCCTACTACTACAATTACAAGGGGTTTCATAGCATTGTGCTGATGGCGGTGGTGTCAGCACGGTATGAATTCCTCTATGTTGATGTAGGGAAGAATGGCCGGATGTCCGATGGGGGATCCTTCATCCAGACGGAGTTTGCCCTCCGTCTCCAGAGTGACGACCTTGCATTGCCACCGGATGCAGGGAATATTGAAGGACTCCCCTTTGTTTTCTTGGCTGATGAAGCCTTCGGACTCGGACGGCATCTTATGAGGCCATTTCCACAGAGGACCCTGACCCCAGAGAAGAGTGTGTTCAATTACCGGCTGGCCAGGGCCCGAAGAGTCGTTGAAAATGCCTTCGGCATAATGGCCAGCCGGTTCCGCCTTTTTATGACTTCCATCCACTTGGCGGACTACAAAATAAACTATGTAGTGTTATGCTGCTGTGTGCTACACAATTTTCTTTGCCGCAAATCGAATTCATATATGGCCTCAGTTTTGCCAGAGGCTGGACTTTCCCCTGCAAATCCCCTTCCGGGCCTGGAATCTGCCCGTCTTGGCTTGCCCCCCCAAAATGCCCGTGTGGTTCGGGACAAATACATGGAGTATTTCACGGGTAGGGGGGCAATTCCTATGCCAGCCTATGTCTAAGTATCCCAATAAAAATCTTGTTTAAACCTTTAATTATTTGTTCTTTCCTGTCTCCTAGTTTGTCTTTGTGCATTTGTAGTGGCAAGTGTATTTTACTTTAGTAAATAACAACCAATTTCACTATGTTACCTTACAAAAGAACCAAATAAGCTTAGAGAGTATTATAAAAAGAAGCTACACGTTGTTTGTGGTCAAATATTTTACTCTCTGCACATTTTTTTTTGTTTTACTTTGGGGTTGGCCTGGCCACAACCCGGCAAATTTTGGCTTATGAAAATACAAAAATACCACTTGCATTTCTAAAATGACAACATTGGATACCTCTGAGCAATCTGAGACATTCAGTTACACAAACTATGTCTCTATGTGCCCGTCCTAATATGGGGTCCTGCCACCCCTTGCCCAGCCAAAAATTCAATATGCACACATTTTTACTTTTTTGCAAATAGGAAGTTTACAATCCTGATCCCTATTGTCAACATGTGCTATCTGCCATCAGGGGTGATCAATGGACGTGTTTTGGGGGTGCATCCCCTTCCTCAGTTCACCGACTTTTGATACGAGGAAGGGGTTGCACCCACAAAAGACGTACATGGATATCCCCTGATGGCAGATAGCACATGTTCACACACTGTGTGCATATTCAATTTTTGGCTGCTTTGTTACTCAAAAAATTAGTAAAAATATAAAAACAAACATGTAAAAACAAATGTGTTTGGATGGCTTATTGAATTCTCCCCAAAACATCGAGAATGTCTTTAAATGTTTGTTCCATCACATGGATTCTTTGTTTAATTAGGTCCAGTTCCGTGCTACATTCCATCACTTGCTGGATGAGGCGGAGGGCACTGTCAGCAGAGAACGGTGTGCTATCCTTCACAACATTTCCATCCCCTAAAAACCATAAAAAAAAATTAATAAAACTCTGCAGGCCTACCTCGCTTACCTTAAGCTGTGGTGTCAGATACTGACCTGTTGTGGTGACCAGATCCACAACGTCATCCACCTCTCCTTCCTGCACTTCTCCTTCCTCCACCTCAACTTCCTGCACATCTTTCGGTTGTGGATCTTTGGGAGTTTGGGGTTGCTTGGAAGTTGTGGGGTGCATGTGCTCCCTGGAGTGTCCTCCTCCCAGTCTTCTCTCCCCTATGAGAATAAAACCAAAGGTCTATTTATCACACTGTAAAAATCTCATTTTTAAACTTAAAACAGGCTAAATTGTTTGGAAGTGGGGTACAAGTGTGTGTTTGTGCGGAATTTAAAGAAAAATGCATTATTTATGACCCCAAATATGTTTAGTATTCACATTTGGATGTAATTTTTTGGACATGGAGGCACCACAAATAAACTCTGATGCACCTGTGTGGGACACCCAAAAAAGGCGGGTCTGGTGGCCCACACTATAGTGCTCCAAAGTACAGATGTGGAAGCAGCTGCTGAGTGTCCTCTCCTTTACACTGATTAAAGTTTGCATTTCATTCTCCTTACAAACACATCATCTAGACTTAAAAATTAGCCACAATACTTGATCAAAAATGGCAGATGTCTAATTACTTTTGGGGGTCTTAAATAAGCCAAAACCGCGGATAGTGGCCGAACGAAGTGTCGGTAACGTAACAAACGATTACTGTGCCCAACCTAGTTCAAAATATTACATTTTGGAAGGGAGTCCAATATGATAAAAAAAAAAAAAATGTCAGTTTCTAAAAAGATTAATAGCAGAAAGGTCGTCATTTTACTTACTTTTAGCGAGCATCCTCTTTATGCTCCTCAACTGGTCTGGCTCCCTCAGTTTGAGGTCTGACCACCTCTTTCTGAGCTGCTCATTTGAGCGTTTCACCCCGAACTTCGCCCTCAGACTCTTCACAACTTTAGTGAGGATTTTGGCCTTCCTTCTATTTGGTTTGCTATACGGCCCATGCTTGGCATCATAATCAGCCTTGAGCAAGATGTCCACCATCTCCGCCATCTCCGCCAAAGACATATTCGATGCCTTGAATCTCCTCCTTGATCGTGACGTGTCCTCGGTCTCCGGGCTTGTCTCCTCGCTAGTTGCGGAATTATCAGACACCTGCTGTAACTCCGCCATATCTGTCTGCGCGCCGAAAGAGAAGGGGCGGGGAAAAGATGTTAGTTAGAACGTCATGGGCGGGCGACGTGTGCGGAGCGACGTGTTCGAATTTGGACGCATGCGTGGTGTGTATATAGCAAACACACATGTGACTATAGTACGTTCGGTGTGCGGAGAGAGGAGTTCAAGTGACGGACGTGCGAACGAAGGTATGTGATTTTGTGACTTGTAAAAATTGTTGGCCTATACTGTCTTGAGATTGGTGGAGGATATATATGGTGACTAGGATGTGAAGGAGGTTAGACTGTTTGCCTCACATTATTTAAATATAATTTATTTTACTTGCAGATACAATATGAATGTCTTTATTAGCGACAAAGAGTTCCTGGCGGAATTTATTGACCGGGTAAGGGAGCTGCCGGCTCTGTGGGAGACCAAAAACCCCATCCATAAAAAAAGAGGGGTGAGAAAAGCAGCGCTGGAGAAGCTGCTCCCATTTGTGCATACCAAGGTGCCCACAGCCACAGCAAAACAAGTGGACACTAAAATTGGGAGCTTGAGAGGTACCTACAGGACTGAACGCTCTAAGGTGCTGGCTTCTCAGAGGTCAGGAGCAGCAGCAGGTGATGTGTATGTCCCGATTTTGTGGTACTACAGCAGGATGTCCTTCCTGGATGACCACATTGAGCCAAGGCCATCACTCTCCACTCTTCCCCCCAGACTTCCCTGCAGCCAACCTGAGCCTTCTCTGGAGCAAGAGGAGGCAGCCATCCTGGATGATCCTGATTTGTCCATCTGGAGCCAGGTATAGTATTAACTGAAAATGTAGTGGGATAAAATTAATGTTTCCCAAATATGTCAGGATGAGAAACATACATTATTTTGTATTACACAAGTGAAAACATGATCTGTAGACATTATTCTGCACTTAATTGTGTGGTAAATAGTCAAGCTGATGTAGTGGTAAATTTAAAGCAAGGATTTATGCATTTACATTCTAATTGCTTCCATCAGGATTACAAAGTTTGATGCAAAGATTAAACCAACATATTAAACTATGTTTCTTTTTCATACACAGGATGAAATCAGCCAGGAGGAGGGTCTGGAAACTGTCAGGCAGGAGGAGGAAGGGCCCAGTGGCAGCCAGGAGGTGGCAGGGCCCAGTACCAGCCAGGAGGTGGCAGGGCCCAGTGGCAGCCAGGAGGTGGCAGGGCCCAGTGGCAGCCAGGAGGTGGCAGGGCCCAGTGGCAGCCAGGAGGTGGCAGGGCCCAGTGGCAGCCAGGAGGTGGCAGGGCAAAGGAGAAGCACCAGATCCCAGGTGCCTCCCATCAGGCTTCACAAAAGAGGCAGGAGGGACAGGACCACCAGTGAGGCAGCAATGGCCCTTATTAAAGAGGCCCATGCCACCCTCAAGGAGCCCACATCCCCTGAAGAGGCCATTGCCGGCCTAGTGGAGGCTAAGTTCAAGGTGATGAGCATGGAGCAACGCCTCCTATGCGAACCCCTGCTCATCACCTTGCTCAACAAGGGGGTGATGGAGCAAATTACCCCCAATACCGCCATATGTGAGGTGGCCCAACTGACCCAACCTCAACCTCCACCTCCACCTTCCTCTTCTGCCCCACCCCCTTCTGCTACACCTCCACCTTCTGCCCCACCCCCTTCTGCTACACCTCCACCTTCTGCCCCACCCCCTTCTGCTACACCTCCACCTTCTGCCCCACCCCCTTCTGCTACACCTCCACCTTCTGCCCCACCCCCTTCTGCTACACCTCCACCTTCTGCCCCACCCCCTTCTGCTACACCTCCACCTTCTGCCCCACCCTCTTCTGCTACACCTCCACCTTCTGCCCCACCCCCTTCTGCTACACCTCCACCTTCTTCTTCTGCCCCACCCCCTTCTGCTACACCTCCACCTCCTCCTCCTGACAGGAGTACCCCTCCAGTGGGCCAGCCTCCAGCTAAACGAAGAAGGAAGGCTGCAGGAAAGGCTGCAGGAAAGGCTTCAGGAAAGGCTTCAGGAAAGGCTGCAGGGAAGGTTGCCAGGAAGAAGAGGAAGTGATGGCCTTGCTTCATTGTGGTCGCACTGGTCGGACAGAAGGCAGCCTGTTGTAGTACCACACACTTGGGACATATATCTCACCTGCTGCTGTTCCTGACCTCTGGGAGGCCAGCATCAGATTGTGTTCAGAAATGTTGGCCTTCTCAAGCTCCCAATTTTAGTGTCCACACAGGGTTGCTGTGTGCTCTGGGGTCCCTGGGATGCACAAATGGCAGCAGCTTCTCCAGCGCTGCCTTCTCTTTATTTAATTTATAAACATGAATAAATGTGTTTTTTGTTTAAGTTCATACTTGACTATGTGTATTTTTAAATAAAAAAAAACAAGCTTTGGAGTAAGCAGATACATTTGACTGACAATAAAAGGCACAGATATCACCCCCCCAAAAGAATAACTAAATCTGATTAGCTCAAAAACATGGTGTGAAATTTTAAAAATATAGATTAGAAAATTAAATGGGAGATCGCTATCAAAACATTGAGAAATTATAATTAACATCATTTTGAAAAATCTAACCATTTAAATTATTCCTAAAAACTTGCACGATATAATACACATAAATCTTATAAAGAGCAGCATGAAAAAGGTTAAAAATAAGGCAGAACTCTGTGTGAATATCAGCAGCAAAAGAAGGTCTCTCGTTTTGATTAATGTAACATTCTAACGAAGAATTCAATGCAGAACATTTAAACGATGTAATATTTATGAGAGTGACGAATGTGCTCTCTCCATTATGAAGGCTTGTTTTACCAGAAGATGCGCTCCCGTCTCATAGTTGCTTGTGAGCATGCGCGCTTTTGGAAGAGTCGTAAAAGCATACACACGAACCATTTTCTCGTCACAAAACAGGCCGACGAGAAACACGACGAGGAAATCTGGAATCCTGACGAGAAAATAGAGAGCAGGTTCTCTATTTTCTCGTCGAGATTCTCGTCAAGTTTCTCGTCGTAAAACCATACACACGAACGTTTTTCTAGACAAAAAAACTCTCGCGGCACTTTTCTTGACTGTTTACGACGAGAAAATCGGTCGTGTGTACGAGGCCTGACAGGTTTTCTTCTAAGATTGCCCTGTATTTGGCTCCATCCATCAACTCTGACCAGCTTTCCTGTCCCTGCTGAAGAAAAAAATCCCCACAACTTGATGCTGCCTCCGCCATGTTTCATGGTGGGGATGGTGTGTTCAGGGTGATGTGCAGTGTTAGATTTCCGCCACACATAGCGTTTTGCTTTTAGGTCAAAAAGTTCAATTTTTGTCTCATCTGACCAGAGCAACTTCTTCCAAATGTTTGCTGTGTCCCCCACGTGGCTTCAGTTCTCACAAATTGCAAACGGGACTTCTTATGGCTTTCTTTCAACAATGGCTTTCTTCTTGCCACTTTTCCATAAAGACCAGATTTGTGGAGTGCACGACTAATGCCCCATACACACGATCGTTTTTCATGCCGTTAAAAATGCCATTTTTAAAAATGGCCATTAAAACCGATCGTGTGTATGCTCCAGAGCATTTTTAACGACGTGAAAAACGGGCATTAAAAATTTCGAACATGCTCAATTGTGAAAAACGAGTGTGTATGCTTTAACGACGTGAAAAAACCGCGCATGCTCAGAATCAAGTATGAGACGGGAGTGCTCGTTCTGGTAAAACTAGCATTCGTAATGGAGATCGCACATTCGTCACGCAGTAACGGACTGAAAAGCATGAATCGTCGCTCAACAAACTTTACTAACATGAAGGGTGGCGCCATTAGAACGGAACTTCCCCTTTATAGTGCGTACGTGTTGTACGTCACTGCGCTTTGCTTGAACGTTTTTTTAAATGATCGTGTGTACGCAAGACAGGCTTGAGAGGAAACATGAAAAAAAACGACGTGAAAAACGTTGGTTTAAAAAATGGCATGAAAAACGATCGTGTGTACGCCGCATAATAGTTGTCCTGTGGACAGATTCTCCTACCTGAGATGTGGATCTCCGCAGCTCCTCCAGAGTTACCATGGGCCTCTTGGCTGCTTCTCTGAATAATGTTCTCCCTGCCTGGCCTGTAAGTTTAGATGGACGGCCATGTCTTGGTAGGTTTGCAGTTGTGCCATACTCTTTCCATTTCGGATGATGGATTGAACAGTGCTCTGTGAGATGTTCAAAGCTTGGGATATTTTTTTATAACGTAACCCTGCTCTAAACTTCTCTACAACTTTATCCCTGACCTGTCTGGTGTGTTCCTTGGCCTTCATGATGCTGTTTGTTCACTAAGGCAGGGTTCGGCAAAACCCGGGCGCCAGGTCGCAAATGCGACTAGAATTAGCAACCTGGCGCCTGAGGCAGCACAGCTGAGGTTTCCTGTGTCTCCGTGCGCCCCCCCGCGATCGCGCAATCTCGTCGGGCCGCGCCTGACGGTAATTAAGGACGCGGCTTTGCGGCCTTCTGCAGGCCTATGATTCATTCTGTAATATGGCACCCTCTTGTGGTGGCCCTTGGTATGACAAGACAACCAGCAATGCTTGCCTGTTTCACTGCCCACCCATCTCCTTCCCTTTACTTAGAAGTTAACCCCCAAACATTATATATATTTTTTATTCTAACACCCTAGAGAATAAAATGGCGGTCATTGCAATACTTTCTGTCACACCGTATTTGCGCAGCGGTCTTACAAGCGCACTTTTTTGAGAAAAAAATACACTTTTTTAAATTAAAATATAAGACAACAGTAAAGTTAGCCAAAATTTTTTTTATATTGTGAAAGATAATGTTACACCGAATAAATTGATACCCAACATGTCACGCTTCAAAATTGGGTCCGCTCGTGGAATGGCGACAAACTTTTACCCTTTAAAATCTCCATAGGCGATATTTAAAAAAATTCTACAGGTTGCATGTTTTGAGTTACAGAGGATGTCTAGGGCTAGAATTATTGCTCTCGCTCTACCGATCGCAGCGATACCTCACATGTGTGGTTTGAACACCGCTTTCATATGCGGGCGCTACTCACGTATGCATTCGCTTCCGCACGCATCAGTCGTTAAAAAAAAAAACTTCAGCTTGTTCAATTAAGCTTTGACAATAAGGCCGGGTTCACACTGGGGCAACAAACGATCCGACATTGGGAGCTCATGTCGCATGACATGTGAAAATCAATGTTTTCTTATAGGAGCCGTCTTAACTGGTCAGACACGTCGGTCCGACTTTGAAAATGCTCCCTGTACTACTTTGATCCGACTTCAGCCCATTGACTATCATTGAAGTCGGATCAAAGTCGGACCGCAGTCTTGCATGATCCGACTTTGGCATGCGACTTGTGCTCTGCTGATCTTGAGGGGGAACTCCACGCCAAATTTTAAATAAAAAAACGTCATGGTTCCCCTCCAGGAGCATACCAGGCCCTTCGGTCTGGTATGGATTTTAAGGGGAACCCCCTAAGCCGAAAAAACGGCGTGGAGGTCCCCCAAAATCCAAACCAGACTCTTCTCCGAGCACGCAGCCTGGCAGGCCGCAGGAGAAGAGGGGGGATGAGAGAGCGGCCCCCCTCCCTCCTGAACCGTACCAGGCCGCATGCCCTCAACATGGGGGGTTTGGTGCAGGGGGGCGACCTGCGCCCCCCCCCCACCCCAAGGCACCCTGCCCCCATGTTGATGAGGACAGGGCCTCTTCCCGACAACCCTGGCCAATGGTTGTCGGGGTCTGCGGCTTATCGGAATCCGGGAGCCCCCTTTAATAAGGGGGCCCCCAGATCCTGGCCCCCCCACCCTATGTGAATGAGTATGGGGTACATCGTACCCCTACCCATTCACCTGGTGGGAAAAAAAATTGTCAATAAAAAAACACTACACAGGTTTTTAAAGTAATTTATTACACAGCTCCGGGGGTCTTCTTCCAACTTCGGGGGTCTCCGGGGTCGTCTCCTCTTCTATGTTGACACGTCGCTTCCTCCCGCTGTAATGCTGGGTGTGCGGTGCGCTCCGATTTATATAGGCCTCTCATGATGTCACAGTCACATGCTCCGGGTGGCCACATGCTCCCATGACGTCACAGTCCCATGCTCCGGAGCTTGTGACTGTGACGTCATGAGAGGCCTATATAAATTGGAGCGCACCGCACACCCAGCATTACAGCGGGAGGAAGCGACATGTCAACATCGAAGAGGAGAAGAGGGAAGAAGGCGACGGAGAAGACTGGGCCCCGCTAGCAAAAAAGCTGGAAGAAGATAGCGGAGGCCCGGCAGAAGGAAGAAAGAACCGGAGAGCGAGAGAAGAGGGGATAAGGCGACAGAGAAGACCAGGAACACACTAGCAAAAGAGCTGAAAGAAAATAGCGGAGGCCCGGCAGAAGGAAGAAAGAACCCGGAGAGCGCGGAGACCCCCGAAGGCGGAAGAAGACCCCCGGAGCTGTGTAATAAATTACTTTAAAAACCTGTGTGTGTTTTTTTATTGACATTTTTTTCCACCAGGTGAATGGGTAGGGGTACGATGTACCCCATACTCATTCACATAAGGTGGGGGGCTGGGATCTGGGGGCCCCCTTATTAAAGGGGGCTCCTGGATTCCAATAAGCCCCCGCCCGCAGACCCTGACAACCAACGGCCAGGGTTGTCGGGAAGAGGCCCTGTCCTCATCAACATGGGGAAAGGGTGCTTTGGGGTGGGGGGGCCGCAGGTCGCTCCCCTGCCCCAAAGCAACAAACCCCCCATGTTGAGGGCATGCGGCCTGGTACGGTTCAGGAGGGAGGGGGGCCGCTCTCTCGTCCCCCCTCTTTTCCTGCGGCCTGCCAGGTTGCGTGCTCGGATAAGGGTCTGGTTTGGATTTTGGGGGGACCCCCACGCCGTTTTTTCGGCGTAGGGGGTTCCCCTTAAATCCATACCAGACCGAAGGGCCTGGTATGCTCCTGGAGGGGAACCCATGCCGGTTTTTTATTAAAAATTTGGCGTGGAGTTCCCCCTCAAGATTCATACCAAACACAGTGCCTGGTATTGGCGGGGATCCAAGTCGGATCCCCGTTCATTGAAAGTCGGACATATGTCGGCTTCATGTCGCAGGGCAAAGTCGGATCCAAAGTAGGACGGCTGTCGTGTCGCACAAGTGTGAACCCAGCCTAAAACCTGGAGGTTGATTGGTTTCCATGTAGAGCTGTACCAGATCTTGCATGGTAAAGTTTTAGTAAATCTCCTCATTTGTGTTGGTCTATCACATAAAATCCCAATAAAATACATTTACATTTTTGGTTGTAACATGACAAAATGTGGAAAATTTCAACGGCTATAAATACTTTTTCAAGACACTGTACATTGGTGGTCATTGAAATGCTTCCTTACTAGGGATGAGCTTCGAGTTCGAGTCGAACTCATGTTCGACTCGAACATTGCCTGTTCGCCGAACAGCGAACAAATTGGGGTGTTCGCGGCAAATTCGAAAAATCTATGGGAGAAATCTAAAGTGCTAATTATAAAGGCTTATATGCAAGTTATTGTCCTAAAAAGTGTTTGGGGACCCGGGTCCTGCCCCAGGGGACATGTATCAATGCAAAAATAAGTTTTAAAAACGGCCGTTTTTTCGGGAGCAGTGATTTTAATAATGCTTAAAATGAAAAAATAAAAGTGAAATATTCCTTGAAATTTCGTACCTGGGGGGTGTGTACGATATGCATGTAAAGTGGCGCATGTTTCCCGTGCTTAGAACTGTCCCTGCAAAAAATGTCATTTTTGAAAGAAAAAAAGTCATTTAAAACTCACTCGCGGCTATTAATGAATTGTCGGCTCCCGGCAATACATACAAAAGTCATTGATAAAAAAAAAAGCGTGGGGGTTCCCCAGAATTCAATTACCAGGCCCTTCAGATCTGGCATGGATTTTAAGGGGAACTCCACCCCAAATTTAAAAAGAAATGGCGTGGAGTCCCCCTAAAAATCCATACCAGACCCCTTATCCGAGCACGCAACCTGGCCGGCCGCAGGGGAAAAGGGGGGGACGAGAGAGCGGCCCCCCTCCCTCCTGAACCGTACCAGGCCACATGCCCTCAACATGGGGAGGATGTCCCCATGTTGATGGGGACAAGGGCCTCATCCCCACAACCCTTGCCCAGTGGTTGTGGGGGTCTGCGGGCGGGGGGCTTATCGGAATCTGGAAGACCCCTTTAACAAAGGGGACCCCCAGATCCCGGCCCCCCCCTATGTGAATTGGTAAGAGGTACATTGTACCCCTACCATTTCACAAAGAAAGCGTAAAAAAAATGTTTAAAAAAACACACAAACAGCTTGAAAAAGTCCTTTATTTAAAAAAAAAACAAACAAACATTCCAGCGGTGAAATCCAGTGTCCCGCGGCGATCCCGATGTCCAGCGCTGTCCTTCATTGGTTGTGCCTGAGCGGACCTGATGGGGAACTCCCTCTCAGTATATTAAATGTATAGACCCGCCCCTTCTAAAGTTCCCCATCAGGTCCGCTCAACGGACTAGATGCGGAACATGAGAAGGGGCGGGTCTATACATGTATTACCAAAGTGAGAGCAGTCCCCCATCAGGTCCGCCCCCTCGGTATGTCGGACCCGCCTACGTCATTGGCTTGAGCGGGGAACTTCCTTCACTGTGTAATTTAAATTTACGGCCGTTTTTAAAACTTTTTTTAAAACTTTTTTTTGCATTGATACATGTCCCCTGGGGCAGGACCCAGGTCCCCAAACACTTTTTAGGACAATAACTTGCATATTAGCCTTTATAATTAACACTTTAGATTTCGAACGTTCGAGTCCATTGTATTTAATAGGGTTCTAAAGTTCACACGAACATTTTGTCTGTTCGCAGGTTCTGGTGCGAACCGAACAGGGGGGTGTTCGGCTCATCCCTGTTCCTTACATTGGTAGTCAGTAGGCCCCCATTAGATATATGGTCTCTGGGAGAAGGACCCCCTTGCACCGGTGGTCAGTGGGAAGAATGCTCCTTACATTGGTGGGCACTAGGGGGATTTCTCCTTACATTGCTGGTCAGTAGGAAGAATGCTCCTTATATTGGTGGTCCGTGGAAAGAATGCTCCTTACATTGGTGGTTAGACAGAAGAATGCTCCTTACCTTGGTGGGCACTAGGGACATTTCTCCTTACCTTGGTGGGCACTAGGGACATTTCTCCTTATATTGGTGGGCAGTAGGAACAATGCTCCGTACATTGGTGATCCGTGGGAAGAATGCTCCTTACATTGGGGGTCCGTGGGAAGAATGCTCCTTACATTGGGGGTCCGTGGGAAGAATGCTCCTTACATTGGGGGTCCGTGGGAAGAATGCTCCTTACATTGGGGGTCCGTGGGAAGAATGCTCCTTACATTGGGGGTCCGTGGGAAGAATGCTCCTTACATTGGGGGTCCGTGGGAAGAATGCTCCTTACATTGGGGGTCCGTGGGAAGAATGCTCCTTACATTGGGGGTCCGTGGGAAGAATGCTCCTTACATTGGGGGTCCGTGGAAAGAATGCTCCTTACATTGGGGGTCCGTGGGAAGAATGCTCCTTACATTGGGGGTCCATGGGAAGAATGCTCCTTACATTGGGGGTCCGTGGGAAGAATGCTCCTTACATTGGGGGTCCATGGGAAGAATGCTCCTTACATTGGGGGTCCGTGGGAAGAATGCTCCTTACATTGGGGGTCCGTGGGAAGAATGCTCCTTACATTGGGGGTCCGTGGGAAGAATGCTCCTTACCTTGGTGGTTAGTGGGAAGAATGCTCCTTACCTTGGTGGTTAGTGGGAAGAATGCTCCTTGCATTGGTGGTCTTTATGAAGAATGGTCCTTACATTTATGTATCAGTGGGAAGATTGCTCCTTACAAACGGCCAAACAGATTATTGGTGTCAGTAGTTACTTATATGAGAGACAGAGATTGCTCACTTCTCAAGAGACCACTAGCACCTCTGGAGGAACCCTAGTTGATAAAGGCCGCTACTCTATGGAATCTGTAAGGCACTAGAATCCTTATGTTTTTATTGAAGTCTCTGTCCTAGTTTATGCAATCTTTAGGTACAGACAAGCATAGGACTGACTTAGACTCGGTTCACACTGCTGCAACCTGAAAGTCACATGATATATTGTGTGACTTTGCCAGGGGACTTCCTGGCAATTTGCTAGTGACTTGAGTACGACTTGAAGCGACTGACAGGGAATGCATGGGTAATCTTCCTGTAATGTCAAATCCAAAATACATCAATATGATGAGGATCCGACTTGGAAGCGACTTCCATTAAAGTCTATGGGCACAAGTCGGATAGACATCCCCTTGAAGTAGTACAGGAACCTTTTCTAAAGTCAGTGCTAATTAAAGCGGGATTCCACCCGCAATTTTATTTTTTTAAAGTCAGCAGTTACAAACACTGTAGCTGCTGACTTTTAATAAGGACACTTACCTGTCCTACTCGCCCGCGATGATTGCCCCCCCACCCCGATGCCGATCCCTCGATCACTGCAGGTCCCGCGCTACCATCCACACTAAGGGAAACAGGCAGTGAAGCCTTACGGCTTCACTGCCCGTTTCCTACAGCGCATGCGCGAGTCTCGTGCTGATTGGTGAATGGGCGGCTGCTCTCTGGGATTACACACAGTTCCCAGAAGGCAGCGCGCCCCATTCACTAGAAGAGGATGCAGGAGACAGATTAGGGACTTCCGCATAGCAACCGCTATTTCTGGTGAGTAAACAATTATTTTTTTTTCAATCGTTTTTTTTTTTTGCTGCATTTTGGTGTAATTTATTTTTTTCAGGGTGGAACTCCACTTTAACCACTTCAATACCATGCACTTATACACCTTCCTGCCCAAGCCAATTTTGAGCTTTCAGGGCTGTTGCAATTTGAATGACAATTGCGCGGTCATGCAACACTGTACCCAAACAATTTTTTTATCATTTTGTTCCCACAAATAGAGCTCTCTTTCGGTGGTATTTGATCGCCTCTGCGATTTTTATTTTTTGCATAACAAATAAAAAAGAGTGAACATTTTGAAAAAAATTAAGTTTTTCTTTGTTTCTGTAAAAAATTTTTTGTAAATAAGTACCTTTTCTACTTCAATGACGGGCACTACTAAGGCGGCACTAACGGGCACTGATAAGACGGCACTGGTAGGCGACACTGATGGATACTTATGGGTGGCACGGAAGGGCTCTGATAGGTGGGCACTTATGGTCACAGATGGGCACGGATAGGTGGCACTGGACACTGGTGGCTGGCATTGCTGGGCATCATGCATTTTTGGTTGTGCCATGATGGTGCCAATCAGTGCCCATTTGTGGGCACTGATTGGCATATATTTTTTTATGTATTTGTGCATGTGGACGGCCATGGGGGACTTACCTGGCCATCCACATGCTTGGGGCTTCCCTGGTGGTCCTTGGGGGTTTCCCTGGGTGGTCCAGTGTGGGTATCCGAGGGGGGGCTGCACTGATAAACAATCAGCGTGAACCCCCCCTGTCAGGAGAGCCGCCGATCGGCTCTCCTCTACTCGCGTCTGTCAGACGCGAGTGAGGAAGAGCCAATCAACGGCTCTTCCTGTTTACATCGTGATCAGCCGTGATTGGACACGGCTGATCACGTGGTAAAAAGCCTCCGCCGGAGGCTCTTTACCGAGATCAGTGCAGCAGTGTGTCAGACTGACACACCGATCGCCGCGATGCACCCCCCCCCCCCCCGGGCGCGCGGCAGCTGTTATCCTGCAGGACGTCATATGACATCCAGTGTGGATAACACAACCACTTCCCGGACGTCAATCTGCTATTGACTGGGCGGGAAGTGGTTAAGAAAGCACTCATTGACTCAAGCCTCGTACACACGGCTGGTTATCTCGGCAAGAAAACTGCTGGAAGAGCTTTTTGCCAAGAAAACCGGTCGTGTGTATGGTTTCTCGTCTGGAAAACTGCCGGGAATCTTGACGAGAAAAATAGAGAACCTGCTCTCTATTTTCTCGTTGGGATTCTCGTCGGCCCGTTTCCCGACGAGAAAACCGTGCATGTGTATGCTTACCTGTCTCCAGGTAAACCCGCGCATGCTCGAAAAGACTGACGCATGTGCGGTAGCATACAAAGGATAGTGTAGAGTGTAGCAAGATGGCGGCAACGGCATCGAATGTGACGAGCGCATGCTCGTCGTAGTCGATGACATCACCGCGTTCTTGCCATTCAAAAGAACGGTGGTTCTTTAGAATGTGCATGTGTACACAGGGCTTAACAAGACAAGCTTGCCAGGAATCCCGTTGAGAAAACCGACGTGTTTTTTTTTTTCTACGGAATTCTCGTCCGTGTGTACAAGGCTTACGTGTCTATAACCAGACAGATCAAGCAAAACGAATCTCTGGTCTGTAGGTACCTTAAACTGTATCTAAACCCCTCCAAAGAAATGTAATGTATTACTTCAGACCTCAGATCAGCCCCAGTGCATGCACTTCAGACCTCAGATCAGCCCCAGTGCATGCACTTCAGACCTCAGATCAGCCCCAGTGCATGCACTTCAGACCTCCGATCAGCCCCAGTGCATGCACTTCAGACCTCAGATCAGCCCCAGTGCATGCACTTCAGACCTCAGATCAGCCCCAGTGCATGCACTTCAGACCTCAGATCAGCCCCAGTGCATGCACTTCAGACCTCAAATCAGCCCCAGTGCATGCACTTCAGACCTCAGATCAGCCCCAGTGCATGCACTTCAGACCTCAGATCGGCCCCAGTGCATGCACTTCAGACCTCAAATCAGCCCCAGTGCATGCACTTCAGACCTCAAATCAGCCCCAGTGCATGCCCCTCAGACCTCAGATCAGTCCTAATGCATGCCCCTCAGACCTCAGATCAGTCCTAATGCATGCCCCTCAGACCTCAGATCAGCCCCAGTGCATGCCCCTCAGACCTCAGATCAGTCCTAATGCATGTCCCTCAGACCTCAGATCAGCCCCAATGCATGTACTTCAGACCTCAGATCAGCCCCAGTGCATGCCCCTCAGACCTCAGATCAGCCCCAGTGCATGCCCCTCAGACCTCAGATCAGCCCCAGTGCATGCCCCTCAGACCTCAGATCAGCCCCAGTGCATGCCCCTCAGACCTCAGATCAGTCCTAATGCATGTCCCTCAGACCTCAGATCAGCCCCAATGCATGCACTTCAGACCTCAGATCAGCCCCAGTGCATGCACTTCAGACCTCAGATCAGCCCCAGTGCATGCACTTCAGACCTCAGATCAGCCCCAGTGCATGCACTTCAGACCTCAGATCAGCCCCAGTGCATGCACTTCAGACCTCAGATCAGCCCCAGTGCATGCACTTCAGACCTCAGATCAGCCCCAGTGCATGCACTTCAGACCTCAGATCAGCCCCAGTGCATGCACTTCAGACCTCAGATCAGCCCCAGTGCATGCACTTCAGACCTCAGATCAGCCCCAGTGCATGCACTTCAGACCTCAGATCGGCCCCAGTGCATGCACTTCAGACCTCAGATCGGCCCCAGTGCATGCACTTCAGACCTCAGATCAGCCCCAATGCATGCCCCTCAGACCTCATATCAGTCCCAATGCATGCCCCTCAGACCAGTCCCAATGCATGCCCCTCAGACCTCATATCAGCCCCAGTGCATGCCCCTTAGACCTCAGATCAGTCCTAATGCATGCCCCTCAGACCAGCCCCAGTGCATGCCCCTCAGACCTCAGATCAGCCCCAGTGCATGCCCCTCAGATCAGTCCTAATGCATGCCCCTCAGACCTCAGATCAGCCCCAGTGCATGCCCCTCAGACCTCAGATCAGTCCTAATGCATGTCCCTCAGACCTCAGATCAGCCCCAGTGCATGCCCCTCAGACCTCAGATCAGCCCCAATGCATGTACTTCAGATCAGCCCCAATGCATGCACTTCAGACCTCAGATCAGCCCCAATGCATGCACTTCAGACCTTGGATCAGCCCCAGTGCATGCACTTCAGACCTCGGATCAGCCCCAGTGCATGCACTTCAGACCTCGGATCAGGCCCAGTGCATGCACTTCAGACCAGCCCCAGTGCATGCACTTCAGACCAGCCCCAGTGCATGCACTCCAGACCAGCCCCAGTGCATGCCCCTCAGACCTCAGATCAGTCCCAATGCATGCACTTCAGACCTCAGATCAGCCCCAGTGCATGTCCCTCAGACCTCAGATCAGTCCTAATGCATGTCCCTCAGACCTCAGATCAGCCCCAATGCATGTACTTCAGACCTCAGATCAGCCCCAGTGCATGCCCCTCAGACCTCAGATCAGTCCTAATGCATGTCCCTCAGACCTCAGATCAGCCCCAATGCATGCACTTCAGACCTCAGGTCAGCCCAAGTGCATGCACTTCAGACCTCAGATCAGCCCCAGTGCATGCACTTCAGACCTCAGATCAGCCCCAGTGCATGCACTTCAGACCTCAGATCAGCCCCAGTGCATGCACTTCAGACCTCAGATCAGCCCCAGTGCATGCACTTCAGACCTCAGATCAGCCCCAGTGCATGCACTTCAGACCTCAGATCAGCCCCAGTGCATGCACTTCAGACCTCAGATCAGCCCCAGTGCATGCACTTCAGACCTCAAATCAGCCCCAGTGCATGCACTTCAGACCTCAGATCAGCCCCAGTGCATGCACTTCAGACCTCAGATCAGCCCCAGTGCATGCACTTCAGACCTCAGATCAGCCCCAGTGCATGCACTTCAGACCTCAGATCAGCCCCAGTGCATGCACTTCAGACCTCAAATCAGCCCCAGTGCATGCACTTCAGACCTCAGATCAGCCCCAGTGCATGCACTTCAGACCTCAGATCGGCCCCAGTGCATGCACTTCAGACCTCAAATCAGCCCCAGTGCATGCACTTCAGACCTCAAATCAGCCCCAGTGCATGCCCCTCAGACCTCAGATCAGTCCTAATGCATGCCCCTCAGACCTCAGATCAGTCCTAATGCATGCCCCTCAGACCTCAGATCAGCCCCAGTGCATGCCCCTCAGACCTCAGATCAGTCCTAATGCATGTCCCTCAGACCTCAGATCAGCCCCAATGCATGTACTTCAGACCTCAGATCAGCCCCAGTGCATGCCCCTCAGACCTCAGATCAGCCCCAGTGCATGCCCCTCAGACCTCAGATCAGCCCCAGTGCATGCCCCTCAGACCTCAGATCAGCCCCAGTGCATGCCCCTCAGACCTCAGATCAGTCCTAATGCATGTCCCTCAGACCTCAGATCAGCCCCAATGCATGCACTTCAGACCTCAGATCAGCCCCAGTGCATGCACTTCAGACCTCAGATCAGCCCCAGTGCATGCACTTCAGACCTCAGATCAGCCCCAGTGCATGCACTTCAGACCTCAGATCAGCCCCAGTGCATGCACTTCAGACCTCAGATCAGCCCCAGTGCATGCACTTCAGACCTCAGATCAGCCCCAGTGCATGCACTTCAGACCTCAGATCAGCCCCAGTGCATGCACTTCAGACCTCAGATCAGCCCCAGTGCATGCACTTCAGACCTCAGATCGGCCCCAGTGCATGCACTTCAGACCTCAGATCGGCCCCAGTGCATGCACTTCAGACCTCAGATCAGCCCCAATGCATGCCCCTCAGACCTCATATCAGTCCCAATGCATGCCCCTCAGACCAGTCCCAATGCATGCCCCTCAGACCTCATATCAGCCCCAGTGCATGCCCCTTAGACCTCAGATCAGTCCTAATGCATGCCCCTCAGACCAGCCCCAGTGCATGCCCCTCAGACCTCAGATCAGCCCCAGTGCATGCCCCTCAGATCAGTCCTAATGCATGCCCCTCAGACCTCAGATCAGCCCCAGTGCATGCCCCTCAGACCTCAGATCAGTCCTAATGCATGTCCCTCAGACCTCAGATCAGCCCCAGTGCATGCCCCTCAGACCTCAGATCAGCCCCAATGCATGTACTTCAGATCAGCCCCAATGCATGCACTTCAGACCTCAGATCAGCCCCAATGCATGCACTTCAGACCTTGGATCAGCCCCAGTGCATGCACTTCAGACCTCGGATCAGCCCCAGTGCATGCACTTCAGACCTCGGATCAGGCCCAGTGCATGCACTTCAGACCAGCCCCAGTGCATGCACTTCAGACCAGCCCCAGTGCATGCACTCCAGACCAGCCCCAGTGCATGCCCCTCAGACCTCAGATCAGTCCCAATGCATGCACTTCAGACCTCAGATCAGCCCCAGTGCATGTCCCTCAGACCTCAGATCAGTCCTAATGCATGTCCCTCAGACCTCAGATCAGCCCCAATGCATGTACTTCAGACCTCAGATCAGCCCCAGTGCATGCCCCTCAGACCTCAGATCAGTCCTAATGCATGTCCCTCAGACCTCAGATCAGCCCCAATGCATGCACTTCAGACCTCAGGTCAGCCCAAGTGCATGCACTTCAGACCTCAGATCAGCCCCAGTGCATGCACTTCAGACCTCAGATCAGCCCCAGTGCATGCACTTCAGACCTCAGATCAGCCCCAGTGCATGCACTTCAGACCTCAGATCAGCCCCAGTGCATGCACTTCAGACCTCAGATCAGCCCCAGTGCATGCACTTCAGACCTCAGATCAGCCCCAGTGCATGCACTTCAGACCTCAGATCAGCCCCAGTGCATGCACTTCAGACCTCAGATCAGCCCCAGTGCATGCACTTCAGACCTCAGATCAGCCCCAGTGCATGCACTTCAGACCTCAGATCAGCCCCAGTGCATGCACTTCAGACCTCAGATCAGCCCCAGTGCATGCACTTCAGACCTCAGATCAGCCCCAGTGCATGCACTTCAGACCTCAGATCAGCCCCAGTGCATGCACTTCAGACCTCAGATCAGCCCCAATGCATGCCCCTCAGACCAGTCCCAATGCATGCCCCTCAGACCAGTCCCAATGCATGCCCCTCAGACCAGTCCCAATGCATGCCCCTCAGACCAGTCCCAATGCATGCCCCTCAGACCTCATATCAGCCCCAGTGCATGCCCCTCAGACCTCAGATCAGCCCCAGTGCATGCCCCTTAGACCTCAGATCAGTCCTAATGCATGCCCCTCAGACCAGCCCCAGTGCATGCCCCTCAGACCTCAGATCAGCCCCAGTGCATGCCCCTCAGATCAGTCCTAATGCATGCCCCTCAGACCTCAGATCAGCCCCAGTGCATGCCCCTCAGACCTCAGATCAGCCCCAGTGCATGCCCCTCAGACCTCAGATCAGCCCCAGTGCATGCCCCTCAGACCTAAGATCAGCCCCAATGCATGCACTTCAGATCTCAGATCAGCCCCAATGCATGCACTTCAGACCTCAGATCAGCCCCGATGCATGCACTTCAGACCTTGGATCAGCCCCAGTGCATGCACTTCAGACCTTGGATCAGCCCCAGTGCATGCACTTCAGACCTCGGATCAGGCCCAGTGCATGCACTTCAGACCAGCCCCAGTGCATGCACTTCAGACCTCAGATCAGCCCCAGTGCATGCCCCTCAGACCTCAGATCAGTCCTAATGCATGCCCCTCAGACCTCAGATCAGTCCTAATGCATGTCCCTCAGACCTCAGATCAGCCCCAGTGCATGCCCCTCAGACCTCAGATCAGCCCCAATGCATGCACTTCAGATCTCAGATCAGCCCCAATGCATGCCCCTCAGATCAGTCCTAATGCATGCCCCTCAGACCTCAGATCAGCCCCAGTGCATGCCCCTCAGACCTCAGATCAGTCCTAATGCATGCCCCTCAGACCTCAGATCAGCCCCAGTGCATGTCCCTCAGATCAGCCCCAGTGCATGTCCCTCAGACCTCAGATCAGCCCCAGTGCATGTCCCTCAGACCTCAGATCAGTCCTAATGCATATCCCTCAGATCAGCCCCAGTGCATGCCCCTCAGATCAGTCCTAATGCATGCCCCTCAGACCTCAGATCAGCCCCAGTGCATGCCCCTCAGACCTCAGATCAGTCCTAATGCATGCCCCTCAGACCTCAGATCAGCCCCAGTGCATGTCCCTCAGACCTCAGATCAGTCCTAATGCATATCCCTCAGATCAGCCCCAGTGCATGCACTTCAGACCTAAGATCAGCCCCAGTGCATGCCCCTCAGACCTCAGATCAGGCCTAATGCATATCCCTCAGATCAGCCCCAGTGCATGCACTTCAGACCTCAGATCAGCCCCAGTGCATGCACTTCAGACCTCAGATCAGCCCCAGTGCATGCACTTCAGACCTCAGATCAGCCCCAGTGCATGCACTTCAGACCTCAGATCAGCCCCAGTGCATGCACTTCAGACCTCAGATCAGCCCCAGTGCATGCACTTCAGACCTCAGATCAGCCCCAATGCATGCCCCTCAGACCTCATATCAGTCCCAATGCATGCCCCTCAGACCAGTCCCAATGCATGCCCCTCAGACCTCATATCAGCCCCAGTGCATGCCCCTTAGACCTCAGATCAGTCCTAATGCATGCCCCTCAGACCAGCCCCAGTGCATGCCCCTCAGACCTCAGATCAGCCCCAGTGCATGCCCCTCAGATCAGTCCTAATGCATGCCCCTCAGACCTCAGATCAGCCCCAGTGCATGCCCCTCAGACCTCAGATCAGTCCTAATGCATGTCCCTCAGACCTCAGATCAGCCCCAGTGCATGCCCCTCAGACCTAAGATCAGCCCCAATGCATGCACTTCAGATCTCAGATCAGCCCCAATGCATGCACTTCAGACCTCAGATCAGCCCCAGTGCATGCACTTCAGGCCTCGGATCAGCCCCAGTGCATGCACTTCAGGCCTCGGATCAGCCCCAGTGCATGCACTTCAGACCAGCCCCAGTGCATGCACTTCAGACCAGCCCCAGTGCATGCACTCCAGACCAGCCCCAGTGCATGCCCCTCAGACCTCAGATCAGTCCCAATGCATGTCCCTCAGACCTCAGATCAGTCCCAATGCATGCACTTCAGACCTCAGATCAGCCCCAGTGCATGCCCTCAGACCTCAGATCAGTCCTAATGCATGTCCCTCAGACCTCAGATCAGCCCCAATGCATGTACTTCAGACCTCAGATCAGCCCCAGTGCATGCCCCTCAGACCTCAGATCAGTCCTAATGCATGTCCCTCAGACCTCAGATCAGTCCTAATGCATGTCCCTCAGACCTCAGATCAGTCCTAATGCATGTCCCTCAGACCTCAGATCAGCCCCAATGCATGCACTTCAGACCTCAGATCAGCCCCAGTGCATGCACTTCAGACCCAATGCATGTACTTCAGACCTCAGATCAGCCCCAGTGCATGCACTTCAGACCTCAGATCAGCCCCAATGCATGCACGTCAGACCTCAGATTAGCCCCAATGCATGCACGTCAGACCTCAGATTAGCCCCAATGCATGCACTTCAGACCTCAGATTATCCCCAATGCATGCACTTCAGACCTCAGATCAGCCCCAGTGCATGCACTTCAGACCTCAGATCAGCCCCAGTGCATGCACTTCAGACCTCAGATCAGCCCCAGTGCATGCACTTCAGACCTCAGATCAGCCCCAGTGCATGCACTTCAGACCTCAGATCAGCCCCAGTGCATGCACGTCAGATCAGCCCCAGTGCATGCACTTCAGATCAGCCCCAGTGCATGCACTTCAGACCAGCCCCAGTGCATGCACTTCAGACCAGCCCCAGTGCATGCACTTCAGACCAGCCCCAGTGCATGCACTTCAGACCAGCCCCAGTGCATGCACTTCAGACCAGCCCCAGTGCATGCACTTCAGACCTCAGATCAGCCCCAGTGCATGCACTTCAGACCTCAGATCAGCCCCAGTGCATGCCCCTCAGATCAGTCCTAATGCATGCCCCTCAGACCTCAGATCAGTCCTAATGCATGTCCCTCAGACCTCAGATCAGCCCCAATGCATGCACTTCAGATCTCAGATCAGCCCCAATGCATGCCCCTCAGATCAGTCCTAATGCATGCCCCTCAGACCTCAGATCAGCCCCAGTGCATGCCCCTCAGACCTCAGATCAGTCCTAATGCATGCCCCTCAGACCTCAGATCAGCCCCAGTGCATGTCCCTCAGATCAGCCCCAGTGCATGTCCCTCAGATCAGCCCCAGTGCATGTCCCTCAGACCTCAGATCAGTCCTAATGCATATCCCTCAGATCAGCCCCAGTGCATGCCCCTCAGATCAGTCCTAATGCATGCCCCTCAGACCTCAGATCAGCCCCAGTGCATGCCCCTCAGACCTCAGATCAGTCCTAATGCATGCCCCTCAGATCAGCCCCAGTGCATGTCCCTCAGACCTCAGATCAGTCCTAATGCATATCCCTCAGATCAGCCCCAGTGCATGCACTTCAGACCTAAGATCAGCCCCAGTGCATGCCCCTCAGACCTCAGATCAGGCCTAATGCATATCCCTCAGATCAGCCCCAGTGCATGCACTTCAGACCTCAGATCAGCCCCAGTGCATGCACTTCAGACCTCAGATCAGCCCCAGTGCATGCACTTCAGACCTCAGATCAGCCCCAATGCATGCCCCTCAGACCTCAGATCAGCCCCAATGCATGCCCCTCAGACCAGTCCCAATGCATGCCCCTCAGACCTCATATCAGCCCCAGTGCATGCCCCTCAGACCTCAGATCAGCCCCAGTGCATGCCCCTTAGACCTCAGATCAGTCCTAATGCATGCCCCTCAGACCAGCCCCAGTGCATGCCCCTCAGACCTCAGATCAGCCCCAGTGCATGCCCCTCAGATCAGTCCTAATGCATGCCCCTCAGACCTCAGATCAGCCCCAGTGCATGCCCCTCAGACCTCAGATCAGTCCTAATGCATGTCCCTCAGACCTCAGATCAGCCCCAGTGCATGCCCCTCAGACCTAAGATCAGCCCCAATGCATGCACTTCAGATCTCAGATCAGCCCCAATGCATGCACTTCAGACCTCAGATCAGCCCCAATGCATGCACTTCAGACCTTGGATCAGCCCCAGTGCATGCACTTCAGACCTCGGATCAGGCTCAGTGCATGCACTTCAGACCAGCCCCAGTGCATGCACTTCAGACCTCAGATCAGCCCCAGTGCATGCCCCTCAGACCTCAGATCAGTCCTAATGCATGCCCCTCAGACCTCAGATCAGTCCTAATGCATGTCCCTCAGACCTCAGATCAGCCCCAGTGCATGCCCCTCAGACCTCAGATCAGCCCCAATGCATGCACTTCAGATCTCAGATCAGCCCCAATGCATGCCCCTCAGATCAGTCCTAATGCATGCCCCTCAGACCTCAGATCAGCCCCAGTGCATGCCCCTCAGACCTCAGATCAGTCCTAATGCATGCCCCTCAGACCTCAGATCAGCCCCAGTGCATGTCCCTCAGATCAGCCCCAGTGCATGTCCCTCAGACCTCAGATCAGCCCCAGTGCATGTCCCTCAGACCTCAGATCAGTCCTAATGCATATCCCTCAGATCAGCCCCAGTGCATGCCCCTCAGATCAGTCCTAATGCATGCCCCTCAGACCTCAGATCAGCCCCAGTGCATGCCCCTCAGACCTCAGATCAGTCCTAATGCATGCCCCTCAGACCTCAGATCAGCCCCAGTGCATGTCCCTCAGACCTCAGATCAGTCCTAATGCATATCCCTCAGATCAGCCCCAGTGCATGCACTTCAGACCTAAGATCAGCCCCAGTGCATGCCCCTCAGACCAGGCCTAATGCATATCCCTCAGATCAGCCCCAGTGCATGCACTTCAGCCCCAGTGCATGCACTTCAGACCTCAGATCAGCCCCAGTGCATGCACTTCAGACCTCAGATCAGCCCCAGTGCATGCACTTCAGACCTCAGATCAGCCCCAATGCATGCCCCTCAGACCTCATATCAGTCCCAATGCATGCCCCTCAGACCAGTCCCAATGCATGCCCCTCAGACCTCATATCAGCCCCAGTGCATGCCCCTTAGACCTCAGATCAGTCCTAATGCATGCCCCTCAGACCAGCCCCAGTGCATGCCCCTCAGACCTCAGATCAGCCCCAGTGCATGCCCCTCAGATCAGTCCTAATGCATGCCCCTCAGACCTCAGATCAGCCCCAGTGCATGCCCCTCAGACCTCAGATCAGTCCTAATGCATGTCCCTCAGACCTCAGATCAGCCCCAGTGCATGCCCCTCAGACCTAAGATCAGCCCCAATGCATGCACTTCAGATCTCAGATCAGCCCCAATGCATGCACTTCAGACCTCAGATCAGCCCCAGTGCATGCACTTCAGGCCTCGGATCAGCCCCAGTGCATGCACTTCAGGCCTCGGATCAGCCCCAGTGCATGCACTTCAGACCAGCCCCAGTGCATGCACTTCAGACCAGCCCCAGTGCATGCACTCCAGACCAGCCCCAGTGCATGCCCCTCAGACCTCAGATCAGTCCCAATGCATGTCCCTCAGACCTCAGATCAGTCCCAATGCATGCACTTCAGACCTCAGATCAGCCCCAGTGCATGCCCTCAGACCTCAGATCAGTCCTAATGCATGTCCCTCAGACCTCAGATCAGCCCCAATGCATGTACTTCAGACCTCAGATCAGCCCCAGTGCATGCCCCTCAGACCTCAGATCAGTCCTAATGCATGTCCCTCAGACCTCAGATCAGTCCTAATGCATGTCCCTCAGACCTCAGATCAGTCCTAATGCATGTCCCTCAGACCTCAGATCAGCCCCAATGCATGCACTTCAGACCTCAGATCAGCCCCAGTGCATGCACTTCAGACCCAATGCATGTACTTCAGACCTCAGATCAGCCCCAGTGCATGCACTTCAGACCTCAGATCAGCCCCAATGCATGCACGTCAGACCTCAGATTAGCCCCAATGCATGCACGTCAGACCTCAGATTAGCCCCAATGCATGCACTTCAGACCTCAGATTATCCCCAATGCATGCACTTCAGACCTCAGATCAGCCCCAGTGCATGCACTTCAGACCTCAGATCAGCCCCAGTGCATGCACTTCAGACCTCAGATCAGCCCCAGTGCATGCACTTCAGACCTCAGATCAGCCCCAGTGCATGCACTTCAGACCTCAGATCAGCCCCAGTGCATGCACGTCAGATCAGCCCCAGTGCATGCACTTCAGATCAGCCCCAGTGCATGCACTTCAGACCAGCCCCAGTGCATGCACTTCAGACCAGCCCCAGTGCATGCACTTCAGACCAGCCCCAGTGCATGCACTTCAGACCAGCCCCAGTGCATGCACTTCAGACCAGCCCCAGTGCATGCACTTCAGACCTCAGATCAGCCCCAGTGCATGCACTTCAGACCTCAGATCAGCCCCAGTGCATGCCCCTCAGACCTCAGATCAGTCCTAATGCATGCCCCTCAGACCTCAGATCAGTCCTAATGCATGTCCCTCAGACCTCAGATCAGCCCCAATGCATGCACTTCAGATCTCAGATCAGCCCCAATGCATGCCCCTCAGATCAGTCCTAATGCATGCCCCTCAGACCTCAGATCAGCCCCAGTGCATGCCCCTCAGACCTCAGATCAGTCCTAATGCATGCCCCTCAGACCTCAGATCAGCCCCAGTGCATGTCCCTCAGATCAGCCCCAGTGCATGTCCCTCAGATCAGCCCCAGTGCATGTCCCTCAGACCTCAGATCAGTCCTAATGCATATCCCTCAGATCAGCCCCAGTGCATGCCCCTCAGATCAGTCCTAATGCATGCCCCTCAGACCTCAGATCAGCCCCAGTGCATGCCCCTCAGACCTCAGATCAGTCCTAATGCATGCCCCTCAGATCAGCCCCAGTGCATGTCCCTCAGACCTCAGATCAGTCCTAATGCATATCCCTCAGATCAGCCCCAGTGCATGCACTTCAGACCTAAGATCAGCCCCAGTGCATGCCCCTCAGACCTCAGATCAGGCCTAATGCATATCCCTCAGATCAGCCCCAGTGCATGCACTTCAGACCTCAGATCAGCCCCAGTGCATGCACTTCAGACCTCAGATCAGCCCCAGTGCATGCACTTCAGACCTCAGATCAGCCCCAATGCATGCCCCTCAGACCTCAGATCAGCCCCAATGCATGCCCCTCAGACCAGTCCCAATGCATGCCCCTCAGACCTCATATCAGCCCCAGTGCATGCCCCTCAGACCTCAGATCAGCCCCAGTGCATGCCCCTTAGACCTCAGATCAGTCCTAATGCATGCCCCTCAGACCAGCCCCAGTGCATGCCCCTCAGACCTCAGATCAGCCCCAGTGCATGCCCCTCAGATCAGTCCTAATGCATGCCCCTCAGACCTCAGATCAGCCCCAGTGCATGCCCCTCAGACCTCAGATCAGTCCTAATGCATGTCCCTCAGACCTCAGATCAGCCCCAGTGCATGCCCCTCAGACCTAAGATCAGCCCCAATGCATGCACTTCAGATCTCAGATCAGCCCCAATGCATGCACTTCAGACCTCAGATCAGCCCCAATGCATGCACTTCAGACCTTGGATCAGCCCCAGTGCATGCACTTCAGACCTCGGATCAGGCCCAGTGCATGCACTTCAGACCAGCCCCAGTGCATGCACTTCAGACCTCAGATCAGCCCCAGTGCATGCCCCTCAGACCTCAGATCAGTCCTAATGCATGCCCCTCAGACCTCAGATCAGTCCTAATGCATGTCCCTCAGACCTCAGATCAGCCCCAGTGCATGCCCCTCAGACCTCAGATCAGCCCCAATGCATGCACTTCAGATCTCAGATCAGCCCCAATGCATGCCCCTCAGATCAGTCCTAATGCATGCCCCTCAGACCTCAGATCAGCCCCAGTGCATGCCCCTCAGACCTCAGATCAGTCCTAATGCATGCCCCTCAGACCTCAGATCAGCCCCAGTGCATGTCCCTCAGATCAGCCCCAGTGCATGTCCCTCAGACCTCAGATCAGCCCCAGTGCATGTCCCTCAGACCTCAGATCAGTCCTAATGCATATCCCTCAGATCAGCCCCAGTGCATGCCCCTCAGATCAGTCCTAATGCATGCCCCTCAGACCTCAGATCAGCCCCAGTGCATGCCCCTCAGACCTCAGATCAGTCCTAATGCATGCCCCTCAGACCTCAGATCAGCCCCAGTGCATGTCCCTCAGACCTCAGATCAGTCCTAATGCATATCCCTCAGATCAGCCCCAGTGCATGCACTTCAGACCTAAGATCAGCCCCAGTGCATGCCCCTCAGACCAGGCCTAATGCATATCCCTCAGATCAGCCCCAGTGCATGCACTTCAGCCCCAGTGCATGCACTTCAGACCTCAGATCAGCCCCAGTGCATGCACTTCAGACCTCAGATCAGCCCCAGTGCATGCACTTCAGACATCAGATCAGCCCCAGTGCATGCACTTCAGACCTCAGATCAGCCCCAGTGCATGCACTTCAGACCTCAGATCAGCCCCAGTGCATGCACTTCAGACCTCAGATCAGCCCCAATGCATGCCCCTCAGACCTCATATCAGTCCCAATGCATGCCCCTCAGACCAGTCCCAATGCATGCCCCTCAGACCTCAGATCAGCCCCAGTGCATGCCCCTCAGACCTCAGATCAGCCCCAGTGCATGCCCCTTAGACCTCAGATCAGTCCTAATGCATGCCCCTCAGACCAGCCCCAGTGCATGCCCCTCAGACCTCAGATCAGCCCCAGTGCATGCCCCTCAGATCAGTCCTAATGCATGCCCCTCAGACCTCAGATCAGTCCTAATGCATGTCCCTCAGACCTCAGATCAGCCCCAGTGCATGCCCCTCAGACCTAAGATCAGCCCCAATGCATGCACTTCAGATCTCAGATCAGCCCCAATGCATGCACTTCAGACCTCAGATCAGCCCCAGTGCATGCACTTCAGACCTTGGATCAGCCCCAGTGCATGCACTTCAGACCTCGGATCAGGCCCAGTGCATGCACTTCAGACCAGCCCCAGTGCATGCACTTCAGACCAGCCCCAGTGCATGCACTCCAGACCAGCCCCAGTGCATGCACTCCAGACCAGCCCCAGTGCATGCCCCTCAGACCTCAGATCAGTCCCAATGCATGTCCCTCAGATCAGTCCCAATGCATGCACTTCAGACCTCAGATCAGCCCCAGTGCATGCCCTCAGACCTCAGATCAGTCCTAATGCATGTCCCTCAGATCAGCCCCAATGCATGTACTTCAGACCTCAGATCAGCCCCAGTGCATGCCCCTCAGACCTCAGATCAGTCCTAATGCATGTCCCTCAGACCAGTCCTAATGCATGTCCCTCAGACCTCAGATCAGCCCCAATGCATGTCCCTCAGACCTCAGATCAGCCCCAATGCATGTCCCTCAGACCTCAGATCAGCCCCAGTGCATGCACTTCAGCCCCAATGCATGTACTTCAGACCTCAGATCAGCCCCAGTGCATGCACTTCAGACCTCAGATCAGCCCCAATGCATGCACGTCAGACCTCAGATTAGCCCCAATGCATGCACGTCAGACCTCAGATTAGCCCCAATGCATGCACTTCAGACCTCAGATTAGCCCCAATGCATGCACTTCAGACCTCAGATCAGCCCCATTGCATGCACTTCAGACCTCAGATCAGCCCCAGTGCATGCACTTCAGACCTCAGATCAGCCCCAGTGCATGCACTTCAGACCTCAGATCAGCCCCAGTGCATGCACTTCAGACCTCAGATCAGCCCCAGTGCATGCACTTCAGACCTCAGATCAGCCCCAGTGCATGCACTTCAGATCAGCCCCAGTGCATGCACTTCAGATCAGCCCCAGTGCATGCACTTCAGACCAGCCCCAGTGCATGCACTTCAGACCTCAGATCAGCCCCAGTGCATGCACTTCAGACCTCAGATCAGCCCCAGTGCATGCCCCTCAGACCTCAGATCAGTCCTAATGCATGCCCCTCAGACCTCAGATCAGTCCTAATGCATGTCCCTCAGACCTCAGATCAGCCCCAGTGCATGCCCCTCAGACCAGCCCCAATGCATGCACTTCAGATATCAGATCAGCCCCAATGCATGCCCCTCAGATCAGCCCCAGTGCATGCACTTCAGACCTAAGATCAGCCCCAGTGCATGCACTTCAGACCTAAGATCAGCCCCAGTGCATGCCCCTCAGACCTCAGATCAGCCCCAGTGCATGCACTTCAGACCTCAGATCAGCCCCAGTGCATGCACTTCAGACCTCAGATCAGCCCCAGTGTATGCACTTCAGACCTCAGATCAGCCCCAGTGCATGCACTTCAGACCTCAGATCAGCCCCAGTGCATGCACTTCAGACCTCAGATCAGCCCCAGTGCATGCACTTCAGACCTCAGATTAGAGTTGCCACCTCATCCCTTTAAACCCGAACACATATGAATTACTCAGGTTCTGAGGCGAATTAAAGGCAGACAAGGCACCAAGTGAGTTTAATTACCACCTTAATCAGCCACATAACCTGTGTAATTAATATGTGTTCGGGTTTAAAGGGATGAGGTGGCAACCCTACCTCAGATCAGCCCCAGTGCATGCACTTCAGACCTCAGATCAGCCCCAGTGCATGCACTTCAGACCTCAGATCAGCCCCAATGCATGCCCCTCAGACCTCATATCAGTCCCAATGCATGCCCCTCAGACCAGTCCCAATGCATGCCCCTCAGACCTCATATCAGCCCCAGTGCATGCCCCTCAGACCTCAGATCAGCCCCAGTGCATGCCCCTTAGACCTCAGATCAGTCCTAATGCATGCCCCTCAGACCAGCCCCAGTGCATGCCCCTCAGACCTCAGATCAGCCCCAGTGCATGCCCCTCAGATCAGTCCTAATGCATGCCCCTCAGACCTCAGATCAGCCCCAGTGCATGCCCCTCAGACCTCAGATCAGTCCTAATGCATGCCCCTCAGACCTCAGATCAGCCCCAGTGCATGTCCCTCAGACCTCAGATCAGTCCTAATGCATATCCCTCAGATCAGCCCCAGTGCATGCACTTCAGACCTAAGATCAGCCCCAGTGCATGCCCCTCAGACCAGGCCTAATGCATATCCCTCAGATCAGCCCCAGTGCATGCACTTCAGCCCCAGTGCATGCACTTCAGACCTCAGATCAGCCCCAGTGCATGCACTTCAGACCTCAGATCAGCCCCAGTGCATGCACTTCAGACCTCAGATCAGCCCCAATGCATGCCCCTCAGACCTCATATCAGTCCCAATGCATGCCCCTCAGACCAGTCCCAATGCATGCCCCTCAGACCTCATATCAGCCCCAGTGCATGCCCCTTAGACCTCAGATCAGTCCTAATGCATGCCCCTCAGACCAGCCCCAGTGCATGCCCCTCAGACCTCAGATCAGCCCCAGTGCATGCCCCTCAGATCAGTCCTAATGCATGCCCCTCAGACCTCAGATCAGCCCCAGTGCATGCCCCTCAGACCTCAGATCAGTCCTAATGCATGTCCCTCAGACCTCAGATCAGCCCCAGTGCATGCCCCTCAGACCTAAGATCAGCCCCAATGCATGCACTTCAGATCTCAGATCAGCCCCAATGCATGCACTTCAGACCTCAGATCAGCCCCAGTGCATGCACTTCAGGCCTCGGATCAGCCCCAGTGCATGCACTTCAGGCCTCGGATCAGCCCCAGTGCATGCACTTCAGACCAGCCCCAGTGCATGCACTTCAGACCAGCCCCAGTGCATGCACTCCAGACCAGCCCCAGTGCATGCCCCTCAGACCTCAGATCAGTCCCAATGCATGTCCCTCAGACCTCAGATCAGTCCCAATGCATGCACTTCAGACCTCAGATCAGCCCCAGTGCATGCCCTCAGACCTCAGATCAGTCCTAATGCATGTCCCTCAGACCTCAGATCAGCCCCAATGCATGTACTTCAGACCTCAGATCAGCCCCAGTGCATGCCCCTCAGACCTCAGATCAGTCCTAATGCATGTCCCTCAGACCTCAGATCAGTCCTAATGCATGTCCCTCAGACCTCAGATCAGTCCTAATGCATGTCCCTCAGACCTCAGATCAGCCCCAATGCATGCACTTCAGACCTCAGATCAGCCCCAGTGCATGCACTTCAGACCCAATGCATGTACTTCAGACCTCAGATCAGCCCCAGTGCATGCACTTCAGACCTCAGATCAGCCCCAATGCATGCACGTCAGACCTCAGATTAGCCCCAATGCATGCACGTCAGACCTCAGATTAGCCCCAATGCATGCACTTCAGACCTCAGATTATCCCCAATGCATGCACTTCAGACCTCAGATCAGCCCCAGTGCATGCACTTCAGACCTCAGATCAGCCCCAGTGCATGCACTTCAGACCTCAGATCAGCCCCAGTGCATGCACTTCAGACCTCAGATCAGCCCCAGTGCATGCACTTCAGACCTCAGATCAGCCCCAGTGCATGCACGTCAGATCAGCCCCAGTGCATGCACTTCAGATCAGCCCCAGTGCATGCACTTCAGACCAGCCCCAGTGCATGCACTTCAGACCAGCCCCAGTGCATGCACTTCAGACCAGCCCCAGTGCATGCACTTCAGACCAGCCCCAGTGCATGCACTTCAGACCAGCCCCAGTGCATGCACTTCAGACCTCAGATCAGCCCCAGTGCATGCACTTCAGACCTCAGATCAGCCCCAGTGCATGCCCCTCAGACCTCAGATCAGTCCTAATGCATGCCCCTCAGACCTCAGATCAGTCCTAATGCATGTCCCTCAGACCTCAGATCAGCCCCAATGCATGCACTTCAGATCTCAGATCAGCCCCAATGCATGCCCCTCAGATCAGTCCTAATGCATGCCCCTCAGACCTCAGATCAGCCCCAGTGCATGCCCCTCAGACCTCAGATCAGTCCTAATGCATGCCCCTCAGACCTCAGATCAGCCCCAGTGCATGTCCCTCAGATCAGCCCCAGTGCATGTCCCTCAGATCAGCCCCAGTGCATGTCCCTCAGACCTCAGATCAGTCCTAATGCATATCCCTCAGATCAGCCCCAGTGCATGCCCCTCAGATCAGTCCTAATGCATGCCCCTCAGACCTCAGATCAGCCCCAGTGCATGCCCCTCAGACCTCAGATCAGTCCTAATGCATGCCCCTCAGATCAGCCCCAGTGCATGTCCCTCAGACCTCAGATCAGTCCTAATGCATATCCCTCAGATCAGCCCCAGTGCATGCACTTCAGACCTAAGATCAGCCCCAGTGCATGCCCCTCAGACCTCAGATCAGGCCTAATGCATATCCCTCAGATCAGCCCCAGTGCATGCACTTCAGACCTCAGATCAGCCCCAGTGCATGCACTTCAGACCTCAGATCAGCCCCAGTGCATGCACTTCAGACCTCAGATCAGCCCCAATGCATGCCCCTCAGACCTCAGATCAGCCCCAATGCATGCCCCTCAGACCAGTCCCAATGCATGCCCCTCAGACCTCATATCAGCCCCAGTGCATGCCCCTCAGACCTCAGATCAGCCCCAGTGCATGCCCCTTAGACCTCAGATCAGTCCTAATGCATGCCCCTCAGACCAGCCCCAGTGCATGCCCCTCAGACCTCAGATCAGCCCCAGTGCATGCCCCTCAGATCAGTCCTAATGCATGCCCCTCAGACCTCAGATCAGCCCCAGTGCATGCCCCTCAGACCTCAGATCAGTCCTAATGCATGTCCCTCAGACCTCAGATCAGCCCCAGTGCATGCCCCTCAGACCTAAGATCAGCCCCAATGCATGCACTTCAGATCTCAGATCAGCCCCAATGCATGCACTTCAGACCTCAGATCAGCCCCAATGCATGCACTTCAGACCTTGGATCAGCCCCAGTGCATGCACTTCAGACCTCGGATCAGGCCCAGTGCATGCACTTCAGACCAGCCCCAGTGCATGCACTTCAGACCTCAGATCAGCCCCAGTGCATGCCCCTCAGACCTCAGATCAGTCCTAATGCATGCCCCTCAGACCTCAGATCAGTCCTAATGCATGTCCCTCAGACCTCAGATCAGCCCCAGTGCATGCCCCTCAGACCTCAGATCAGCCCCAATGCATGCACTTCAGATCTCAGATCAGCCCCAATGCATGCCCCTCAGATCAGTCCTAATGCATGCCCCTCAGACCTCAGATCAGCCCCAGTGCATGCCCCTCAGACCTCAGATCAGTCCTAATGCATGCCCCTCAGACCTCAGATCAGCCCCAGTGCATGTCCCTCAGATCAGCCCCAGTGCATGTCCCTCAGACCTCAGATCAGCCCCAGTGCATGTCCCTCAGACCTCAGATCAGTCCTAATGCATATCCCTCAGATCAGCCCCAGTGCATGCCCCTCAGATCAGTCCTAATGCATGCCCCTCAGACCTCAGATCAGCCCCAGTGCATGCCCCTCAGACCTCAGATCAGTCCTAATGCATGCCCCTCAGACCTCAGATCAGCCCCAGTGCATGTCCCTCAGACCTCAGATCAGTCCTAATGCATATCCCTCAGATCAGCCCCAGTGCATGCACTTCAGACCTAAGATCAGCCCCAGTGCATGCCCCTCAGACCAGGCCTAATGCATATCCCTCAGATCAGCCCCAGTGCATGCACTTCAGCCCCAGTGCATGCACTTCAGACCTCAGATCAGCCCCAGTGCATGCACTTCAGACCTCAGATCAGCCCCAGTGCATGCACTTCAGACCTCAGATCAGCCCCAGTGCATGCACTTCAGACCTCAGATCAGCCCCAGTGCATGCACTTCAGACCTCAGATCAGCCCCAGTGCATGCACTTCAGACCTCAGATCAGCCCCAATGCATGCCCCTCAGACCTCATATCAGTCCCAATGCATGCCCCTCAGACCAGTCCCAATGCATGCCCCTCAGACCTCAGATCAGCCCCAGTGCATGCCCCTCAGACCTCAGATCAGCCCCAGTGCATGCCCCTTAGACCTCAGATCAGTCCTAATGCATGCCCCTCAGACCAGCCCCAGTGCATGCCCCTCAGACCTCAGATCAGCCCCAGTGCATGCCCCTCAGATCAGTCCTAATGCATGCCCCTCAGACCTCAGATCAGTCCTAATGCATGTCCCTCAGACCTCAGATCAGCCCCAGTGCATGCCCCTCAGACCTAAGATCAGCCCCAATGCATGCACTTCAGATCTCAGATCAGCCCCAATGCATGCACTTCAGACCTCAGATCAGCCCCAGTGCATGCACTTCAGACCTTGGATCAGCCCCAGTGCATGCACTTCAGACCTCGGATCAGGCCCAGTGCATGCACTTCAGACCAGCCCCAGTGCATGCACTTCAGACCAGCCCCAGTGCATGCACTCCAGACCAGCCCCAGTGCATGCACTCCAGACCAGCCCCAGTGCATGCCCCTCAGACCTCAGATCAGTCCCAATGCATGTCCCTCAGATCAGTCCCAATGCATGCACTTCAGACCTCAGATCAGCCCCAGTGCATGCCCTCAGACCTCAGATCAGTCCTAATGCATGTCCCTCAGATCAGCCCCAATGCATGTACTTCAGACCTCAGATCAGCCCCAGTGCATGCCCCTCAGACCTCAGATCAGTCCTAATGCATGTCCCTCAGACCAGTCCTAATGCATGTCCCTCAGACCTCAGATCAGCCCCAATGCATGTCCCTCAGACCTCAGATCAGCCCCAATGCATGTCCCTCAGACCTCAGATCAGCCCCAGTGCATGCACTTCAGCCCCAATGCATGTACTTCAGACCTCAGATCAGCCCCAGTGCATGCACTTCAGACCTCAGATCAGCCCCAATGCATGCACGTCAGACCTCAGATTAGCCCCAATGCATGCACGTCAGACCTCAGATTAGCCCCAATGCATGCACTTCAGACCTCAGATTAGCCCCAATGCATGCACTTCAGACCTCAGATCAGCCCCATTGCATGCACTTCAGACCTCAGATCAGCCCCAGTGCATGCACTTCAGACCTCAGATCAGCCCCAGTGCATGCACTTCAGACCTCAGATCAGCCCCAGTGCATGCACTTCAGACCTCAGATCAGCCCCAGTGCATGCACTTCAGACCTCAGATCAGCCCCAGTGCATGCACTTCAGATCAGCCCCAGTGCATGCACTTCAGACCAGCCCCAGTGCATGCACTTCAGACCAGCCCCAGTGCATGCACTTCAGACCTCAGATCAGCCCCAGTGCATGCACTTCAGACCTCAGATCAGCCCCAGTGCATGCCCCTCAGACCTCAGATCAGTCCTAATGCATGCCCCTCAGACCTCAGATCAGTCCTAATGCATGTCCCTCAGACCTCAGATCAGCCCCAGTGCATGCCCCTCAGACCAGCCCCAATGCATGCACTTCAGATATCAGATCAGCCCCAATGCATGCCCCTCAGATCAGCCCCAGTGCATGCACTTCAGACCTAAGATCAGCCCCAGTGCATGCACTTCAGACCTAAGATCAGCCCCAGTGCATGCCCCTCAGACCTCAGATCAGCCCCAGTGCATGCACTTCAGACCTCAGATCAGCCCCAGTGCATGCACTTCAGACCTCAGATCAGCCCCAGTGTATGCACTTCAGACCTCAGATCAGCCCCAGTGCATGCACTTCAGACCTCAGATCAGCCCCAGTGCATGCACTTCAGACCTCAGATCAGCCCCAGTGCATGCACTTCAGACCTCAGATTAGAGTTGCCACCTCATCCCTTTAAACCCGAACACATATGAATTACTCAGGTTCTGAGGCGAATTAAAGGCAGACAAGGCACCAAGTGAGTTTAATTACCACCTTAATCAGCCACATAACCTGTGTAATTAATATGTGTTCGGGTTTAAAGGGATGAGGTGGCAACCCTACCTCAGATCAGCCCCAGTGCATGCACTTCAGACCTCAGATCAGCCCCAGTGCATGCACTTCAGACCTCAGATCAGCCCCAATGCATGCCCCTCAGACCTCATATCAGTCCCAATGCATGCCCCTCAGACCAGTCCCAATGCATGCCCCTCAGACCTCATATCAGCCCCAGTGCATGCCCCTCAGACCTCAGATCAGCCCCAGTGCATGCCCCTTAGACCTCAGATCAGTCCTAATGCATGCCCCTCAGACCAGCCCCAGTGCATGCCCCTCAGACCTCAGATCAGCCCCAGTGCATGCCCCTCAGATCAGTCCTAATGCATGCCCCTCAGACCTCAGATCAGCCCCAGTGCATGCCCCTCAGACCTCAGATCAGTCCTAATGCATGTCCCTCAGATCAGCCCCAGTGCATGCCCCTTTAGACCAGCCCCAATGCATGCACTTCAGATCTCAGATCAGCCCCAATGCATGCACTTCAGACCTTGGATCAGCCCCAGTGCATGCACTTCAGACCTCGGATCAGGCCCAGTGCATGCACTTCAGACCTCGGATCAGGCCCAGTGCATGCACTTCAGACCAGCCCCAGTGCATGCACTTCAGACCAGCCCCAGTGCATGCACTCCAGACCAGCCCCAGTGCATGCCCCTCAGACCTCAGATCAGTCCTAATGCATGTCCCTCAGACCTCAGATCAGCCCCAATGCATGTACTTCAGACCTCAGATCAGTCCTAATGCATATCCCTCAGATCAGCCCCAGTGCATGTCCCTCAGACCTCAGATCAGTCCTAATGCATATCCCTCAGATCAGCCCCAGTGCATGCACTTCAGACCTAAGATCAGCCCCAGTGCATGCCCCTCAGACCTAAGATCAGCCCCAGTGCATGCCCCTCAGACCTCAGATCAGGCCTAATGCATATCCCTCAGATCAGCCCCAGTGCATGCACTTCAGACCTCAGATCAGCCCCAGTGCATGCACTTCAGACCTCAGATCAGCCCCAGTGCATGCACTTCAGACCTAAGATCAACCCCAGTGCATGCACTTCAGACCTCAGATCAACCCCAGTGCATGCACTTCAGACCTCAGATCAGCCCCAGTGCATGCACTTCAGACCTCAGATCAGCCCCAGTGCATGCACTTCAGACCTCAGATCAGCCCCAGTGCATGCACTTCAGACCTCAGATCAGCCCCAGTGCATGCACTTCAGACCTCAGATCAGCCCCAGTGCATGCACTTCAGACCTCAGATCAGCCCCAGTGCATGCACTTCAGACCTCAGATCAGCCCCAATGCATGCCCCTCAGACCTCATATCAGTCCCAATGCATGCCCCTCAGACCAGTCCCAATGCATGCCCCTCAGACCTCAGATCAGCCCCAGTGCATGCCCCTTAGACCTCCGATCAGTCCTAATGCATGCCCCTCAGACCAGCCCCAGTGCATGCCCCTCAGACCTCAGATCAGCCCCAGTGCATGCCCCTCAGATCAGTCCTAATGCATGCCCCTCAGACCTCAGATCAGCCCCAGTGCATGCCCCTCAGACCTCAGATCAGTCCTAATGCATGTCCCTCAGACCTCAGATCAGCCCCAGTGCATGCCCCTCAGACCTCAGATCAGCCCCAATGCATGCACTTCAGATCTCAGATCAGCCCCAATGCATGCACTTCAGACCTTGGATCAGCCCCAGTGCATGCACTTCAGACCTCGGATCAGGCCCAGTGCATGCACTTCAGACCAGCCCCAGTGCATGCACTTCAGACCAGCCCCAGTGCATGCACTCCAGACCAGCCCCAGTGCATGCCCCTCAGACCAGTCCCAATGCATGTCCCTCAGACCTCAGATCAGTCCCAATGCATGCACTTCAGACCTCAGATCAGCCCCAGTGCATGCCCTCAGACCTCAGATCAGTCCTAATGCATGTCCCTCAGACCTCAGATCAGCCCCAATGCATGTACTTCAGACCTCAGATCAGCCCCAGTGCATGCCCCTCAGACCTCAGATCAGTCCTAATGCATGTCCCTCAGACCTCAGATCAGTCCTAATGCATGTCCCTCAGACCTCAGATCAGTCCTAATGCATGTCCCTCAGACCTCAGATCAGTCCTAATGCATGTCCCTCAGACCTCAGATCAGCCCCAATGCATGCACTTCAGACCTCAGATCAGCCCCAGTGCATGCACTTCAGACCTCAGATCAGCCCCAGTGCATGCACTTCAGACCTCAGATCAGCCCCAGTGCATGCACTTCAGACCTCAGATCAGCCCCAGTGCATGCACTTCAGACCTCAGATCAGCCCCAGTGCATGCCCCTCAGACCTCAGATCAGTCCTAATGCATGCCCCTCAGACCTCAGATCAGCCCCAGTGCATGTCCCTCAGATCAGCCCCAGTGCATGTCCCTCAGACCTCAGATCAGCCCCAGTGCATGTCCCTCAGACCTCAGATCAGTCCTAATGCATATCCCTCAGATCAGCCCCAGTGCATGCCCCTCAGATCAGTCCTAATGCATGCCCCTCAGACCTCAGATCAGCCCCAGTGCATGCCCCTCAGACCTCAGATCAGTCCTAATGCATGCCCCTCAGACCTCAGATCAGCCCCAGTGCATGTCCCTCAGACCTCAGATCAGTCCTAATGCATATCCCTCAGATCAGCCCCAGTGCATGCACTTCAGACCTAAGATCAGCCCCAGTGCATGCCCCTCAGACCTCAGATCAGGCCTAATGCATATCCCTCAGATCAGCCCCAGTGCATGCACTTCAGACCTCAGATCAGCCCCAAGTGCATGCACTTCAGACCTCAGATTAGCCCCAGTGCATGCACTTCAGACCTCAGATCAGCCCCAGTGCATGCACTTCAGACCTCAGATCAGCCCCAGTGCATGCACTTCAGACCTCAGATCAGCCCCAGTGCATGCACTTCAGACCTCAGATCAGCCCCAGTGCATGCACTTCAGACCTCAGATCAGCCCCAGTGCATGCACTTCAGACCTCAGATCAGCCCTAATGCATGCACTTCAGACCTTCCTCGCTCGCGTGTCAACTTCTTAAAGGAATCCAGTACTGAGAAACATATGGAGGCTCCCATTGCTGGCCTCCTTCTGAAAATGCCAAGTGCCTCTGGCCTCAAAATTTTCAGAGTCCCTTATCTAGATTCTAGGTCTCCAAACTGCGGCCCGGGGGCCCTTTGCTTGCTTTTATCCGGCCCTTGGGGTGCAATTATTCACTGACACCAATGAAGGTCACAGTTCCTCCCCATGGCACCAACGATGGAGCACAATACCTCCCAAAGACACGAACAATGGGGCCCGAAGACACCAATGAATGGTGGGTCACAGTTCGGCAAAATGACACCACCGATGGGGCAAAATGA